>WNGS01162729.1:46909-84409 GCA_020271785.1 Procambarus virginalis
GATCATCTATGACGTGTTGCCACGTAGTCCATCACTACCATCGTCAGGACGTGTGTCGTCGCCACGTGGTCCATCACTACCATCGTCAGGACGTGTGTCGTCGCCACGTGGTCCATCACTACCATCGTCAGGACGTGTATGGTCACCATGTGGTCCATCACTACCATCGTCAGGACGTGTGTCGTCGCCACGTGGACCATCACTACCATCGTCAGGACGTATGTCGTCGCCACGTGGTCCATCACTACCATCGTCAGGAAGTGTATGGTCACCATGTGGTCCATCACTACCATCGTCAGGACGTGTGTCGTCGACACGTGGTCCATCACTACCACCGTCAGGACGTGTGTCGTCACCACGTGGTCCATCACTACCATCGTCAGGACGTGTGTCGTCGCCACGTGGTTCATCACTACCACCGTCAGGACGTGTGTCGTCACCACGTGGTCCATCACTACCATCGTCAGGACGTGTGTCGTCGCCACGTGGTCCATCACTACCATCGTCAGGACGTGTATGGTCGCCACGTGGTCCATCACTACCACCGTCAGGACGTGTGTCGTCACCACGTGGTCCATCACTACCATCGTCAGGACGTGTGTCGTCGCCACGTGGTCCATCACTACCACCGTCAGGACGTGTGTCGTCACCACGTGGTCCATCACTACCATCGTCAGGACGTGTGTCGTAGCCACGTGGTCCATCACTACCACCGTCAGGACGTGTGTCGTCACCACGTGGTCCATCACTACCACCGTCAGGACGTGTGTCCCCGTCCCCTCAATTTCACCTGTGAAGTAAGTACATAGGGATAATCGCAACAATAATATGATGCATATTTATAGAGAAAGGAAGTTATATATAAATTACTTAATCTTTCCTGGCGGGGCCTGACAGCTGAGTGGACAGCGCTCGGGATTCCTAGTCATGAAGTTCCGGGTGTAATCGCT
This sequence comes from Procambarus virginalis, assembly GCA_020271785.1. Lineage (NCBI taxonomy): Eukaryota > Metazoa > Arthropoda > Malacostraca > Decapoda > Cambaridae > Procambarus > Procambarus virginalis. The sequence goes on from WNGS01162729.1 coordinate 47,860, forward strand.
GATTGAGTCAGAAACAAATGGGCAGAGTTTCTTCCACCCTGCTGTGCCTGTTCACCTAGCAACCTCGTTCGGCTTAGTACAAACTAGTTTTCTTCCATCTCAGCATTAATATACCTCAAATATCGCACCTAATTCAAAATTTTCCATTTGTATTCTTTCATGCTGTGATGTTGGGTTTGCTTCAAGTAATCCAAGAATGATGATTGACCGCCTCCTCTGCTATCCACATTCATGCTAGTTCTTACCCTTCAAGGTTGCAGTCCTTACTGAATATGTATCATATCCTTACTTATCGTTCCTTGTTGTGTCTCCTGCAGTGTCCCATATTAGAGCAAATTACTGAAGTTGCTCCTCCAAATTCCATAGTCTTTCCTCGTTGTCTCTCACCCGTTTGCTGCCTGCCCCTCCGCTGCTCGCTAATCCTTTCCCCACTAATCCGATCTCGCCATGTGTGTTGCTTCTCACGCCTACCTCCTTGTCCATCCTTGCACATGTGTCTTCCCACTCACTCCTCATCTTCTTGATTTCTTCTTTAATATAGTCCTGGACCACCTGTCTGTGCTTATCCATCACAATCTGTATTTGTTGAAATATCTCTTTTAATTTCCAGGATTAAATCCTACATCCAATCGCTCCTCCTCTCAACACATTTCCTTATCACTTTCTCCAAAAAATATTCTTCTCGTCCCTACTATAGCTTGATCTGATCGCCCTTCCCGTTCTTGTCATTGCAATAAACTTCCTTAGCCAACAGGTGTCCCCAATTAGCTTGTCTCACCCTGCTAAGCACAGTAGGTGAGCGAGTATCCAGGCGCCTTCTCCCAAGCGTCCTTGGCTCCCACTACATTAGTAGGTGTTGAGGTACTTTAGGAGCCTGTGTCGGTGAGAGGTCTACCAGCAACACCCTGTCCCACTAGTCACTTACAGTGTTACAACAATTATTTTCAAATACACAATTTCTTCTTTCTTTATTCGAACTTTGAATGGTCTACCAGCTTATGAGATATTCATTCACACGTAAACGCTTTGTGTGTGTGTATTTAATATTTGCATTTACTATTTGTGCGTGCAGAATCGATCTATTAGCTCGTGGACCTCGCCTTTCTAATCAATCTATTTTTTCTCTATTATGTCTACTACACATATTTCTCTCTAACACACACTCACACACACGTCCCCAGTAAGCAGCCTGCAGAAGCTGTCTAACACCCAGGTGCCTATTTACTGCTAGGTGAAAAGGGGCATCAGAATGAAAGAAACTCTGCCCACTTGTTTTTGCCTCAGCCGGGGATCGAACCCGGGCCCATAGGACTACGATCCCCGAGCGCTATCCACTCATCCTCAAGGCTCCTCTATCTATGTGTATGTGTGTGTTCTACCTTCCACCTACTTTATGCTACACATGTCAGAAGTAGGAAGTGTTCCCAAGCACATCTGTCACACCTCTCATATCCGGCACCAGCGCGCCCATGTGGGCCACGTCTCGCCTCCCGCCATAAATGTCACCCGTCTGACAACCTCCAGAATGGGCAGGAAAATGTCAGCTGCTGTGTAGCGGTGTTGGGCCACACCTGTAAACATCACGTGGTGTTGGGCCACACCTGTAAACATCACGTGAGGCGATATAGCAACACAGAAATAAACACTACAATAAGATGACACCTGGACCGATGGTACAATCCTGAACCAAGAACAGAAACCATAACACCTCCAATCAAATAAATTATTTTACAAATCAACCATGCACAGCAAATATTAGAAGGATGAACGAATAATGAAAGAAATAATCCGTAAAGGAGTAAAAACACAACTCTTCACCAAAACGTAGACCAAATCATGTTCTATAAAACAAAGAAGACTACCGACCTCCCGATTAAAAACAGCCCGAAGCCGACGGAGAAACCTTTATAGCAGTCAAACGTGGTATACATGTACACTTGCCCCCATGAAGGATGGAGCCTTCAATCTAAGTACATAGGTATGACGTCGACCAAGCTGACGAGGCGTTTGACATGTCATCAACAATCCGGTGCCCCCAGGAATCACATGAGACAAGCCCATGACATCACCCTAGCAAGATAAATGTTGAATAAAAACACTTGTATAATAGACAAAACCCAAGATGTAAGAAGATTGCAAATTCTTGAAGCAATCCACATAAGAATAGAACAACCTACCATGCATACCCAAATTACGGAACTATTTACTCTACCCACCATGAGAGTAAGAACAAGACCGGAACATAACGATGCCAACACAGAAGACACTTCTCAACATAATAGGCTTATTATACCTGATTAATCATTGTATGTGCCCCTATTTTCCCCTTGCCTATTTCCTTTTCTTTATTTGTTTTTTTTTCACCTGACCCCGTTCTGATATAAATCTAAGGCGATTTGTAATTTCTTATCACTTGAGAATGAACGATGAAGGTTCGAATATTGTGCAATTGTGTAATAAGTGTAATGCACTCTATAGTTATTACTTCTTTTCTTCACTTCGAAAAACGAACATGACTTCTGGAGAACCTCCCTTCCAACTAAACCCTGATGCAAGAATACTAGTTAGAGAGATAGAAGCCCTAACCAGAAGATAGTTAATACAGAATATGCTGTCGTATCAATGATATATATAATAATATATATATATATATATATAGACTATATATATATATATATATATATATATAGATTATATATATATATATATATATATATCATTGAATAGCCATATTGAATAGATATATATATCATTGAATAGCCAATATATATATTATATATATATATATAGTATATATATGAATAGATATATATATATATATATATATATATATATATGAATAGCCATATATATAATATATTATAGCCATATATATATATATATATGTCGTACCTAGTAGCCAGAACGCACTTCTCAGCCTACTATGCAAGGCCAGATTTGCCTAATAAGCCAAGTTTTCATGAATTAATTGTTTTTCGACTACCTAACCTAACCTAACTTTTTCGGCTACCTAACCTAACCTAACCTTAAGATAGGTTAGGTTAGGTTAGGTAGGGTTTGGTCATATATCTACGTTAATTTTAACTCCAATAAAAAAAATTGACCTCATACATAATGAAATGGGTAGCTATCATTTCATGAGAAAGAAAAAATTAGAGAAAATATATAATTCAGGAAAACTTGGCTTATTAGGCAAATCGGGCCTGCATAGTAGCCGAGTACGAGCGTTTGGCTATAGGTACAATATATATATATATATATATTAGTATATATTTTGTAGCAGTATTACTGTAGACATATGTTATTAAATATGACCGAAAAAGTAAGATTATAATTCTAACACGAATTTTCTCATTTTCCTTATGTTGTTTTTACTGATGACGGTAATGAAAAATCAATTCTCCAAAATTCATTCTTTATTTCTTAGTCTGACGCGACACTTGAACGCGTTTCGTAATAACTAATACATTTTCAAAGACTTTTAGTTTTCTCACACAACTATAACCTTAAAGCACTAAACAGTTCTTTACTATGCTATGATTTAAACAGCTTTCATCTTTCATTTTATACCCGCGTTTTGGGTGAGGTGATATGTTACAACAGTTTTTAATGAGGTGAACAAAACTTTCAACAAAGGACAGAACACGAAAACAATGGATATTAACTGGATATTAACTGGGTAAATTGAAGGTATGAATGGAAGTAACTGCGGAAGGGCCTATTGGCCCATATTTCTTGATGCTTCTATATTGGAGCGGGGTCTTGAAGTGGGTAGAATATAGTTGTGCATTAATTGACTGTTGATTGCTGGTGTTGACTTCTTGATGTGTAGTGCCTCGCAGACGTCAAGCCGCCTGCTATCGCTGTACCTATCGATGATTTCTGTGTTATTTGTAAGATTTCTCTGGTGATGGTTGGTTGTGGGAAGAGAGTATGTTCCTTAATGGAGCCCTGTTGCTTATGCATCGTTAAACGCCTGGAAAGAGATGTTGTTGTCTTGCCTATATACTGAGTTTTTTGGGCTTACAGTCCCCAAGTGGACATTTAAAGGCATAGACGACGTTTGTCTCTTTTAGGGCGTTCTGCTCCGTGTCTGGAGAGTTTTCATTAGTAGGCTGGCTGTTTTTTTGGTTTTATAGTAAATCGTTAGTTGTATCTTCTGATTTTTGTCTGTAGGGATAACATTTCTATTAACAATATCTTCAGGACCCTTTCCTCCGTTTTATGAGCGGTGGAGAAGAAGTTCCTGTAAAATAGTCTAATAGGGGGTATAGGTGTTGTATTAGTTGTTCTTCAGAGGTTGCATGGCGTTCTACTTTCCTTCTTATGATGTCTTCAATGAAACCATTGGAGAAGCCGTTGTTGACTAGGACCTGCCTTACCCTACAGAGTTCTTCGTCGACTTGCTTCCATTCTGAGCTGTGGCTGAGAGCACGGTCGACATAAGCGTTAACAACACTCCTCTTGTACCTATCTGGGCAGTCACTGTTGGCATTTAGGCACATTCCTATGTTTGTTTCCTTAGTGTAGACTGCAGTGTGGAAACTCCGCTCCTTTCCATGACTGTTACATCTAGAAAGGGCAGCTTCCCATCCTTCTCCATCTCGTAAGTGAAACGTAACACAGAATTCTGCTCAAACGCTTCTTTCAGCTCCTGCAGATGTCTGACATCAGGTACCTGTGTAAAAATGTCGTCAACATACCTGCAGTATATGGCCGGTTTCAAGTTTAAGTCGACTAAGACTTTTTCCTCGATAGTACCCATGTAGAAGTTTGCAAACAGGACGCCTAGGGGAGAACCCATGGCGACCCCATCTACTTGCTTATACATGTGCCCATCCGGCTCAAGAAGGGTGCCTCCTTAGTACAAGCTTGGAGTAGTTTCCTCAGGATATTTTCTGGCATGTCAAGGGGAGTACAGGCCGGGTCTCGATACACTCGGTCCACTATCATCCCGATTGTTTCATCCACAGGTACGTTGGTGAACAGTGATTCTACGTCCAACGAGGCTCTTATCCCTGTAGCCCGTGTTCCCCGCAGTAAGTCAACAAATTCCTTCGGGGATTTCAGGCTGAAGTTGCACGGGACATAAGGAGTCAGTAAGCCGTTGAGTCGTTTCGCCAGTCTGTACGTGGGTGTGGGTATCTGGCTGATAATTGGCCGAAGTGGGTTTCCAGGCTTATGCGTCTTGACGTTTCCATACGCATATCCAGGTTTATATTCTCCAATAATCTTTGGCAGGTGGAGTCCGGATTTCTTGGCATTCACAGTTTCAATCAACTTGTTGACCTTGTTTTCAATTCGGCTGTAGTGTCCTTCGTTACCCTTTGGAATTTAGTGGTCAGAGAGGATGCTGTTCATTTTCGCCAGATATTCGTCTTCTAACTATATACGTCATCCTTAAGAAAGACGAATATCTGGCGAAAATGAACAGCATACTCTCTGACCAAACTAAATCCAAAGGGTAAGAAGGACATACAGCCGAATGAAAACAAAGGTCAACAGTTGATTGAAACTGTGAATGCCAAGAAATCCGGACTCCACTGCCAAAGATTATTGGAGAATATAAACCTGGATATGCGTATGGAAACGTCAAGACGCATAAGCCTGGAAACCCACTTCGGCAATTATCAGCCATACCCACACCCACGTACAGACTGGCGAAACGACTCAACGGCTTACTGACTCCTTATGTCCCGTGCAACTTCAGCCTGAAATCCCCGAAGGAATTTGTTGACTTACTGCGGGGAACACGGGCTACAGGGATAAGAGCCTCGTTGGACGTAGAATCACTGTTCACCAACGTACCTGTGGATGAAACAATCGGGATGATAGTGGACCGAGTGTATCGAGACCCGGCCTGTACTCCCCTTGACATGCCAGAAAATATCCTGAGGAAACTACTCCAAGCTTGTACTAAGGAGGCACCCTTCTTGAGCCCGGATGGGCACATGTATAAGCAAGTAGATGGGGTCGCCATGGGTTCTCCCCTAGGCGTCCTGTTTGCAAACTTCTACATGGGTACTATCGAGGAAAAGTCTTAGTCGACTTAGCTTAAACTTGAAACCGGCCATATACTGCAGGTATGTTGACGACATTTTACACAGGTACCTGATGTCAGACATCTGCAGGAGCTGAAAGAAGCGTTTGAGCAGAATTCTGTGTTACGTTTCACTTACGAGATGGAGAAGGATGGGAAGCTGCCCTTTCTAGATGTAACAGTCATGGAAAGGAGCGGAGGTTTCCACACTGCAGTCTACACTAAGGAAACAAACATAGGAATGTGCCTAAATGCCAACAGTGACTGCCCAGATAGGTACAAGAGGAGTGTTGTTAACGCTTATGTCGACCGTGCTCTCAGCCACAGCTCAGAATGGAAGCAAGTCGACGAAGAACTCTGTAGGGTAAGGCAGGTCCTAGTCAACAACGGCTTCTCCAATGGTTTCATTGAAGACATCATAAGAAGGAAAGTAGAACGCCATGCAACCTCTGAAGAAACAACTAATACAACACCTATACCCCCTATTAGACTATTTTACAGGAACTTCTTCTCCACCGCTCATAAAACGGAGGAAAGGGTCCTGAAAGATATTGTTAATAGAAATGTTATCCCTACAGACAAAAATCAGAAGATACAACTAACGATTTACTATAAAACCAAAAAACAGCCAGCCTACTAATGAAAACTCTCCAGACACGGAGCAGAACGCCCTAAAAGAGACAAACGTCGTCTATGCCTTTAAATGTCCACTTGGGGACTGTAAGCCCCAAAAAACTCAGTATATAGGCAAGACAACAACATCTCTTTCCAGGCGTTTAACGATGCATAGCAACAGGGCTCCATTAAGGAACATATACTCTCTTCCCACAACCAAACCATCACCAGAGAAATCTTAACAAATAACACAGAAATCATCGATAGGTACAGCGATAGCAGGCGGCTTGATCTGCGAGGCACTACACACAAGAAGTCAACACCAGCAATCAACAGTCAATTATGCACAAATATATTCTACCCACTTCAAGACCCCGCTCCAATATAGAAGCATCAAGAAATATGGGCCAATAGGCCCTTCCGCAGTTCCTTCCATTCATACCTTCAATTTACCCAGTTAATATCCAGTTAATATCCATTGTTTCGTGTTTCTGTCCTTTGTTGAAAGTTTGTTCACCTCATTAAAAAACTGTTGTAACATATCACCTCACCCAAAACGCGGGTATAAAATGAAAGATTGAAAGCTGTAAATCATAACATAGTAAAGAACTGTTTAGTGCTTTAAGGTTATAGTTGTGTGAGAAAACTAAAAATGTCGACAGTATATAGGAGTGTGGCCAGGTGATGACAGTATATAGGAGTGTGGCCAGGTGATGACAGTATATAGGAGTGTGGCCAGGTGATGACAGTATATAGGAGTGTGGCCAGGTGATGACAGTATATAGGAGTGTGGCCAGGTGATGACAGTATATAGGAGTGTGGCCAGGTGATGACAGTATATAGGAGTGTGGCCAGGTGATGACAGTATATAGGAGTGTGGCCAGGTGATGACAGTATATAGGAGTGTGGCCAGGTGATGACAGTATACAGGAGTGTGGCTCGGTGATGACAGTATACAGGAGTGTGGCCGGTGATGACAGTCATACAGAAGTGTGGCCTCGGTGATGACAGTCATACAGGAGGGTGGGGGTGGGGGGGGGGGGTGCCCGATGATGACAGTATACAGGAGTGTGCCCTCAGGGTGATGACAGTATACAGGAGGTTCCGGTGTGACATGACAGTATTATAGGGACAATGTAATTGCGGTGTCTCGGTGATGGACAGTATATAAGGGTAAGTGCTGAGGGGTCCCTGGTGATGACAGCACTAACAGGAGTGTGCCCCTGGTGAGACAGTATACAAGAGTGGCCGGTGATGACAGTTACAAGAGTGTGGCCCGGTGATGACAGTATAGTCAGGAGTTGTGCCCCCCGTGTACTTACCTAATTGTGCCGTTGCCGTGGACGGTGTTGAAGCTCCGGCCTCAATTGTCCCCGCCTCTTCTAACGTGTCTAACAGTATACAGTATGCGTAATGTGACAGTGTACATGGAGCTGGCGATGTCACATCAAGAACACGTGTCCGCCTTAGAGATGAACACCCATGGTTAAGTATGAAAACAATGTTCAGCTTGCTATTGAACAGTTGATGTTAGACAATTGCACTTTGGAAAATGTTCAGCTTGTATGGAACAATGTTCAGCTTGTATTGAACAATGTTCAGCTTGTATGTGAAAATGTTCAGGGTTGAATGTGAATCAATGTTAGCAGAGACAAGGTACATGTATTGAACAGCATATGTGTAACAGGGTCATTGTATGAACAATGTTCAGCTTGTATTGAACAATGTTCAGCTTGTATTGAACAATGTTCAGCTTGTATAGAACAATGTTCAGGTTTGTATTGAACAATGTTCAGCTTGATGGAACAATGTTCAGCTTGTATTGAACAATGTTCAGCTTGTATTGAACAATGTTCAGCTTGTATTGAACAATGTTCAGCTTGTATTGAACAATGTTCAGCTTGTATTGAACAATGTTCAGCTTGTATTGAACAATGTTCAGCTTGTATTGAACAATGTTCAGCTTGTATTGAACAATGTTCAGCTTGTATTGAACAATGTTCAGCTTGTATAGAACAATGTTCAGTATTTTATGGAACAATGTTAAAGGCTGTGTCTGAGCACAAATGTTCAGCTGTGTTGGACCAATGTTCAGCTTTGTATGGGATACAACTGGTTCAGCTTTGCATGGAGACACATGTTTAGCTTGTATGGACCAATTGACTCAGTCTTGTATGGAACAATTTCGCTGGTTGCTGTGGTCCTATCTGTATGTAAAAAGGTTACAGTCGTGTAGTGGAACAATGTTTTGCTTTAGAATGGAACCAATGTTCAGCTTGTACTGGAACAATGTCAGCTTATACTAGAACAATGTTCGATCTATATATGAGACAATGTCAGGATTGTATGGAAACAAGTTCAGCTTGTATGGAAACTCTGTTGTCAGCTTGTATGGAGCAATATTCAGCTTGTATGGAACAATTTTCAGCTTGTATGGAACTATGTTCAGCTTGTAGGGAACAATGATTCAGCTTATATGGACTAAATGTTCAGCTTGCTTGGAACAATGTTCGGACTGTATGGAACAATGTTCAGCTTGTGTGGAACAATGTTCAGCTTGTGTGGAACAATGTTCAGCTTGTGTGGAACAATGTTCAGCTTGTGTGGAACAATGTTCAGCTTGTGTGGAACAATGTTCAGCTTGTGTGGAACAATGTTCAGCTTGTGTGGAACAATGTTCAGCTTGTGTGGAACAATGTTCAGCTTGTGTGGAACAATGTTCAGCTTGTGTGGAACAATGTTCAGCTTGTGTGGAACAATGTTCAGCTTGTGTGGAACAATGTTCAGCTTGTGTGGAACAATGTTCAGCTTGTGTGGAACAATGTTCAGCTTGTGTGGAACAATGTTCAGCTTGTGTGGAACAATGTTCAGCTTGTGTGGAACAATGTTCAGCTTGTGTGGAACAATGTTCAGCTTGTGTGGAACAATGTTCAGCTTGTGTGGAACAATGTTCAGCTTGTGTGGAACAATGTTCAGCTTGTGTGGAACAATGTTCAGCTTATATAGAACAATGTTCAGCTTTTATGGAACAATGTTCAGCTTGTATTGAACAATGTTCAGCTTGTATTGAACAATGTTCAGCTTGTATAGAACAATGTTCAGCTTATATAGAACAATGTTCAGCTTATATGGAACAATGTTCAGCTTGTATAGAACAATGTTCAGGTTTTATGGAACAATGTTCAGCTTGCTGTGGTATTATAAGGCGTAATACATTCTAAGCCTTGATATGAAGCCACCTAAATGCTCCTCCTCTAATTTTCTACCATCTGTTCTTCAGCGACTATAGAGAACTCACAATCTATATTAAATAAAAATGAGAAATGATTACGCTGTGTAGTGGTATAACCGCTAATCTCCGAAACTTTAACCACCGATTAGCTTTGAAATGTTCCCACAAAATGTTCCATATCGGGCGATCCGGAGCCAGATATATATTATATACTATGCATACTATAGATATCACGTCTGTGAGGGGAAAAACATATGGTTCGTTACTGAAAAACGCGTGTTTTTCAGATGTTTTGGTGATCCCTGTGATTCCTTGACGTGCCGCTAGAGCATCTCACAGAAGGAGACACTCCTCGAGACTCACATTGGGGGGAGACTTACTGACAAAGTGCCCATGATAAGAGATCATATGTCATATTACTGGTCCCAATCCTTACATGGTTTCATTGAAAATGTCTTAAGGAGTGCTTTGAATAGTCTGATGACATACGTTCAAGAGACCACTGTGAAGCAGGAGGATAGGGGCTGGACAATACCAGAGTTATGTTAAATTCTTCCAGTGTCCGTTTGAAGAGATCTCTTGTGAAGTTGGTGCCACAGTCACTCTGAACCTCGCTGGGAACTCCATACTGGGTGAAGATATTCAATAGTTGTTTCACCACAGAAGCAGACGTAATCGTTCTTCTACGGAACTGCTATGGGGAATATGGTGGTTGGACACAGGATGGTCAGTATATAGGTGTTCCCAGAACTGGTCCGGGGTAAAAGGACCAACACAGTCTATGATGGAGCCTGCGGAAAGGTTCCTAATGCACTGGGATAGGAGTCAACGGGAGCCTTGGGAAGAGAGATGTTAGGTTTACCTGCCATCTGCCATGTATGACACTGTTTGCACGTACACCTTTTGACGTCGTTTACCCTACCTGGTCAGTAGTAGTCTTGTTTGATTCCATGGTAGGTTTTGTAAAACCATAGTGTACGTATAAGTGCTTACCTGTGGGCCAGGTGTAGAAATATCAGGCCGTAGGCTGGTGGGAACCACTATTTGTTCGACATTTTGCACCAATCCGTCATCCTTCGTCAGCTTACTGGGTCTGTCCCTGCGGTAGAGCAACTGATGCTCTAGGAAGAACCCAGGAATACTGTCAGGTTGAGTCTCAGCCTGGAAGCATATAATGGGTTGAGAAGGAAGGGATCCTCCCCTCTGTAATCTTTTGTGAACTCCAACAACCAAGAATTCGGTGCTGGTAGATTATGAGTTGCTCTTGAGGGACGGTGGTAGCAGTAGAGTCAGCTTTTTGCGGTCGTGCAGCTTGTGCGTGGGTGGTCGCCAAAACCGGAGTAGAAACTTTATCACTTTCTTTGACCTCTGCTGGAAAATACTTAAAGATGGGATTGTCGACTACAGAGTTACACACCTGGGTTTTGTCCATGATGATCAGGTTGAAAGGTTGCAGATCTTCTGCCAAATCATTACAAAGGAGAAGTTGCACTCCAGAAATGGGAAAAGGCTTTTCCCTGATGACGACTTAGACTTCACAAGTCAAGAAAGGACCATCCGGGGACTCTGACCGAGTGGACACGGTAGTGGTAGTAGTGAAGGTCCCAGTGATAAGACGGTTTCCACCGGTGTAGGTGATGTGTAGGCACAGCCGATTCTCAAATATTATTGACTGACAAGAGCCAGCTGTGTCCCTCAAGATCGTCAAGTTGAAACGTCCTCAGAATCTGTACATCTGCAGAGGACAGTTCCAGGGACGACAGGTTGTTGCATGCAGAGAGAAAGATCAATTACAGGACACCCAACATTCATCACAGGCATTACCGCGACTTTGGTAGGAGGTCGGTTTGGGTTGAGTAGTTGCATTATTGCCTTTGTATTGAGCTTTACCACATTTATCTATGGTATGTTCCCTAGAGTCTTTTTTTGCAATACTTACAATACATATTGAGAGCTCACTGGTGATCTGTACCATCCCTGTATCATCAACTATACAAGACTTCGTTACCTGAAAGCGTGTGGGTCTGGTGTTAGCCAGCTGGGAGAGGCTGTAGGGTCAGCGACTCTTGCACATTTGATGTAGTCGGATTTCTTCTTGTCTGCTAACTATACGGATGGAAGGGGGAACAAGTCTCAAGAATTCCTCAACTAGAATGAGGTTGACGAGTTCTGAAAATGTAGCGACATGTGCTGCTTCGAGCCATTTCATGAAATATCTTTTCTTTGTATTGGCAAATTATAAAAACATTGGTGGTACTTGCCTTTAGCTAATCACGGAATTTTCGTCTGTAGATTTCGGTGGAGAGAAAGTAGGCATCCAAGACTGCCCTGCTCAGGCTCTGGTAGTCATTCTCAGATGTTAAGGTACTGAGAGTAACTGCAGCTCTACCTGTGAGATGCACTCCTGCTGAGAAGGGTAGACCATTTGTCGTCAGGCCACCTAAGCTTTTTAGCTAGGTCTCAACAGTGGTGAAAAATACATCGATCTCGGTCTCAACGAATGGTTGCATTAACTTACTTGCATGGGAGACATCGAAACTTACTGGAAGACTAGCTGTAGCTTGTTGCGCTGAGTGTGGTGTATAGTTTCCAAAGCGAGTTCTTGTCGACGATATTCGAGAGCACTATCAGCTGCTTTTTACTGAGCCTCACGTTCTTGAGTCGCCTCACGTTCTTGTTCTTCCTTCCTTAGGGCAGCCTCTTCTTTATCTGGCAGAGTTCTTTCTGTTAGTTGCGCGAGTTTCTTTATTTTGTTCCGCTCGATTTTCGCTAGTTCGAGCTTCAGTTTCATAGCTGCCTAGAGCATGTTTATCTGCAATAGAATAGTTTTTGCGAGCTTCAGAGTCTTTAATTCCTTCTTCTAAGAGGTGATCCAAGATTATATTATTCAAGTCATTTTTGTTGGCTCTTTGGGGAGCATCTAGTTGATACTCATGTGCAAGATTTCTAATTTGACCTCTTGGCACGACTTAAGTTCCCTAATTCACTTGCTGGATCACTACGAAATGCGGAGAGAGTGAAACATTGTGCAAATAGCAAATAAATCGTACAATGAATATACTTGTGATATTGTAAATGTCAGAAACAGGATGACGTGGCAACTGGTAACTATCCGGTGGAATTTTAATCGTTAACAATTAACGCTTAATATTTGTATGTAAAAATGATTAATCAAATCAATATCGCAGGAAATCTTGTACCCGGTGCTCAATGTAAGAGAATAAGGCAAGGAAACTCCTACTAGATAAGCTAGATAACCGATAGTATTCTAAAACAATGAAACATTTAATTGTTTCAAAAGTGATACACGGTAGTCCAAGAAGGTAGGCATACCTTGCCAAGTCTCTATAGGACAGAAGGGAGGGTTTTCCTACTAAATGAAATATGGATACTTACAGAATTAGTGAAAACTTGTGCTCTGACTAGAAGCGAAAGCTAATTCCGTACCTAAGTAAATATCATCATCTCTGACCGACGTGTAGGGGTGCGAGTGTCAACTGGTGACGAGCACTGCTGTTGAGGTCCCAACTCAGCAACCATAGTCCGTGCTAGAGGAACTATGGCCCTCTGTTTCCTCCTAGAGCCGGATTGCAGAAAATAGGGCTGCTTGACCTGAAGACAAATCAACAGTACCAGGGTAACCAAAATGATGATCTGTCTGAGGTTGAGAAATATCCTAGGGACCAAAGGTGGAAAACACGAGTAATAACACTGAGGGAGGGATGACCAATTAAGAGAAGGACTGAGGCTTTCATTCACCACGTAATCCAAGGTTACTCACAATATGCTACCCCCTCGGAATGCACAAAATGCACATGCACCATACTAAATCTGTAAAGGTAATGAAATATTGAAAAGCAACCTGTATCAAGCCATGTACACTTACCACAAATTGATGGTTTTAGTACCTAAGTGAAGCTCCCGGACAGGCCCCGCATTAAATGTGACTGAAAGTGTAGATGGTAATGCAGTCCTCACTTTTGGCTGATTTAATGCCTACATCACATTTAGAGAAAAAAAGAAAGAACAAAAATGTTGACTGCTTGGCTTGTTTCTTGTGGTAAGTGAGAGGGAGGAACAAGTCGAAAAAATCGTATAAAAAATGAAAGTTTAATTTACTTTCTTTAAAACACAAAGAACAAAGAAAGACAAGTCCCATGGCAATGTGCAGTCCAATAAAAAAAAAACAGAGATAAATGCAAGAACACAATATAAAATGAAATATTGCTACGTTAGACAAAATAGTAAATGGTGCTGAGAATATTGGCTTGGGTGAGACCTCCCTTAGCATATAGAGCCAGAGAGCTTAGTATTGTCAGAGAGAGATGTCAACTTTTAGAGCATTAGGATATTCAGAAGTTCACAGCTCGTGTGCATCTATTTATATGGGGAGTGCAGATGGCGCTGGGCATTGAGGCCAGTCGTGATCCACCCAAGCGGGAAGAGCTACTGGCTGGAAATGGTAGGTTGGTGGTTGACGACGGGTGGCGAACCGGCATGGAGGGAGTCTGGAGTGGGGGGAGTTTAGGGTACGTTTTACCCCCCTGGTCAAAACGTTTTGTGCTACTGTATACGTATCTGTGACAGGTAGCATCTTATGTTGTATTGTATATATGTATATGGAGTAACTTCTGTAGGGAAGAGCAGGCTCAATCTCTCTTGAAAGAGCATATCCAATCACAAATTATCTATACTAGTATAGATATATATTAGATAATATCTATATATATAGTATATATATATCTGTGTGTGTGGGTGGTGTGAACAAGCCTGAACTGGTCCCCAGACCTATATGCGAATGAAAACTCAACACCACACGAGGGACTCGAACCCATACTCCCAGGATCAACGCAACTGGTATCTACAGGACGCCTTTTAATCCGCTGGACCATCATGACCGGACATAAGGAAGTGATAGCCCGAACTATTTGACACCACTTCCTCACCGGCACCCGGATGGTAATCTTGGGCATAGCATTTAGGCAAATCACCTCTATTCTTTGGGGCACACGTGAGGAAACAGTGTGGAAACCTCCGCTCCTTTCTCCAAGAGAAGTATCACACACATCAGTTGATTCATCCAACGCAAGAGAATACCAACAAAATCTTTTTGTTTTTTCCTTTATTTGCCGAATTATGTCGCCTCCTAATCTTCAATTCAACGAGCAACAGTATTTGACCCCAAGATTTATCATTTGAAAAAGGTTTACTTTTTCTGGACATACCTCTCCTTCCTGCTGCTTCACTATACACTCTTTTATGATACTACCATCAGTGAAAGGTTTCCTTTTTTTGGCCAACACCATAGGCAACTTTGTAACTGGCTCTAGTTGAAGTTTCATTTTCAGATTTTTTACTGAAAACAGCTTGTTGAGAATGCAGACTGTGTTGAAATGATTCAAACTTTTTAGTGCGTTCTGCTCTGTGATTGAGAATACTTGAGCCATGTTTAGATTCATAGTGCCGCGAATATTGTATTCCTTCAGAACAGCAACACTGTCTCTACTATGACAGTTTATCATTTCCTATCACAAAAAGTACTTTATCTTCCATTCGTCATTGAACGACGGCACTCACTGTCCACTTTTCTTTTCTTTATCTTTTCCATATCTGAAAAACATAAGGGTAAAATAAATGAAATAAATTTACAGGGAAAAAAACAGCTTGTATGTGGTGTTAAAAGCATAGCATATTATTATAAAGTGGTAAATATTATGGCAACAGCTTCGTTGGATTAATGGTTACCACTTTAAACTATTTTAAACATGCAATATTTTTGGCTACAATAGTATTATTGCTATTTTGTTAACTAAGATAAAGGTATTGTCAAAGTACAGAGAAAAACAATAGTGTACGTGTTTGTGCTCCCTGAAACAGAAGCAGCGAAGCCCCACTTGCCCTCCATCCCCACAATATACAGTTATACACAACTGATTGGTTGTAATGCACAACACATACCTACCAGTACTAGTATCTGTGCGTCACACTATCGAGAGAGAGGGAAACTGACTCGGGCTGAGCGCCACCAGTCAGCAGCCCCAGCTTTGAATAATCTGCAATGCCAATCGTACGATAATTATTTTTCAAGCCACCACACAGGGATTTGTTGGCGGGCGGATGAAATTATGTGGCGGGCGTATGTGGCCCGCGGGCCATAGTTTAGAGACCCCGCTCTAGTTGGACCAGTGCTCTAGGTTCTCTTAAACCTCGCAAGAGGCTGACCCCCGGTGCTACCCAGTCAAGACTTGCAGTGTAAATACACAAATATTCTTCACTGTTGCCTCATAGCTCTCGACTGTTGCCAACACTGATCCATATATTTCATAAAACAAACATATCCATATTCTTCGGCTCTAATTATAGAGATTAAAGAATTCTTGGATGATTCAGCCGCCAATCGTCGTGGAGTTTTGCCATGTATCAAGAGAGAAAACACCAGGATGGAGGGTAGAAATAGCCTAAGCTACTGTTTCCCTTTGAGATGTATTTCGTTCTTGTCTCAATAAACATACTTGAACTTGAACACCAGGACCAACGCCGAACTTTCTTGCGATGGTTCACTGAAAAAAGGCAGCCCGTGAGAGACGCCGGTGACGGGAGTGGAGGTGCAGTGGCGCCTCTTGCACCAAGGACCAATAAGATAGTTATGATAGGGTTAATGAAGCCATCAATCACAGGGCGAGATAGTTGTCTAGACGTCAACACTGAGGCACTCACTGTCAGTCACTCAGGTCACAGGAATGTTATGGTGCCCCGGTGATGGCAGTATACAGGAGTGTGGCCCGGTGATGGCAGTATACAGGAGTGTGGCCCGGTGATGACAGTATATAGGAGTGTGCCTCGGTGATGATAGTATACAGGAGTGTGCCCTGGTGATGACAGTATATAGGAGTGTGGCCCGGTGATGACAGTATACAGGAGTGTGGCCCGGTGATGACAGTATACAGGAGTGTGCCTCGGTGATGACAGTATACAGGAGTGTGGCCCGGTGATGACAGTATACAGGAGTGTGCCTCGGTGATGACAGTATACAGGAGTGTGCCTCGGTGATGACAGTATATAGGAGTGTGGCCCGGTGATGACAGTATACAGGAGTGTGCCTCGGTGATGACAGTATATAGGAGTGTGCCTCGGTGATGACAGTATATAGGAGTGTGGCCCGGTGATGACAGTATACAGGAGTGTGGCCCGGTGATGACAGTATACAGGAGTGTGGCCCGGTGATGACAGTATACAGGAGTGTGCCTCGGTGATGACAGTATACAGGAGTGTGGCCCGGTGATGACAGTATACAGGAGTGTGGCCCGGTGATGACAGTATACAGGAGTGTGGCCCGGTGATGACAGTATACAGGAGTGTGCCTCGGTGATGACAGTATACAGGAGTGTGCCTCGGTGATGACAGTATACAGGAGTGTTCCCTGGTGATGACAGTATACAGGAGTGTGCCCCGGTGATGACAGTATACCGGAGTGTTCCCTGGTGATGACAGCATACAGGAGTGTGCCCCTGTGATGACAGTATACAGGAGTGTGCCCCGGTGATGACAGCATACAGGAGTGTGACTGTGTGATGACAGTATACAGGAGTGTGCCCCGGTGATGACAGTATACAGGAGTGTTCCCTGGTGATGACAGTAAACAGGAGTGTGACTGTGTGATGACAGTATACAGGAGTGTGCTCTGGTGATGACAGTATACAAGAGTGTGCCTGTGTGATGACAGTATATAGGAGTGTGGCCCGGTGATGACAGTATACAGGAGTGTGCCTCGGTGATGACAGTATACAGGAGTGTGGCCCGGTGATGACAGTATACAGGAGTGTGGCTCGGTGATGACAGTATACAGGAGTGTGGCCCGGTGATGACAGTATACAGGAGTGTGCCTCGGTGATGACAGTATACAGGAGTGTGCCTCGGTGATGACAGTATACAGGAGTGTGCCCCGGTGATGACAGTATACAGGAGTGTGCCTCGGTGATGACAGTATATAGGAGTGTGCCTCGGTGATGACAGTATATAGGAGTGTGGCCCGGTGATGACAGTATACAGAAGTGTGGCCCGGTGATGACAGTATACAGGAGTGTGGCCGGTGATGACAGTATACAAGAGTGTGGCCCGGTGATGACAGTATACAGGAGTGTGCCCGTGTACTTACCTAATTGTGCTTGCGGGGGTTGAGCTCCGGCTCATTAGTCCCGCCTCTCAACGGTCAACAGTATACAGTATGCTGTAATGTGACAGTGTACAGGAGCTGGCGATGTTCACTCAAGAACACGTGTCGCGCTTAGAGGTGAACACCCATGGTTAAGTATTGAAAAATGTTCAGCTTGTATGGAACAATGTTCAGCTTGTATGGAACAATGTTCAGCTTGTATGGAACTATGTTCAGCTTGTATGGAACAATGTTCAGCTTGTATGGAACAATGTTCAGCTTGTATGGAACAATGTTCAGCTTGTATGGAACTATGTTCAGCTTGTATGGAACAATGTTCAGCTTGTATGGAACAATGTTCAGCTTGTATGGAACTATGTTCAGCTTGTATGGAACAATGTTCAGCTTGAATGGAACACTGTTCAGCTTGTATGGAACAATGTTCAGCTTGTATAGAACAATGTTCAAATTTTATGGAACAATGTTCAGCTTGTATGGAACAATGTTTATCTTGTATGGAACTATGTTCAGCTTGTATGGAACAATGTTCAGCTTGTATGGAATAATGTTCAGCTTGCATGGAACAATGTTAAGCTTGTATGGAACAATGTTCAGCTTGAATGGAAAATGTTCAGCTTGTATAGAACAATGTTCATATTTTATGGAACAATGTTAAGCTTGTATGGAACAATGTTCAGCTTGTGTGGAACAATGTTCAGCTTGTATGGAACAATGTTCAGCTTGCATGGAACAATGTTTAGCTTGTATGGAACAATGTTCAGCTTGTATGGAACAATGTTCTGGTTGCTGTGGTATTATGTATGTAAAAAGGTTCAGCTTGTATGGAACAATGTTTTGCTTGAATGGAACAATGTTCAGCTTGTATGGAACAATGTTCAGCTTATATAGAACAATGTTCATCTTATATGGAACAATGTTCAGATTGTATGGAACAATGTTCAGCTTGTATGGAACTATGTTCAGCTTGTATGGAACAATGTTCAGCTTGTATGGAACAATTTTCAGCTTGTATGGAACTATGTTCAGCTTGTATGGAACAATGTTCAGCTTATATGGAATAATGTTCAGCTTGCTTGGAACAATGTTCAGCTTGTATGGAACAATGTTCAGCTTGTATGGAACAATGTTCAGCTTGTATAGAACAATGTTCAGATTTTATGGAACAATGTTCAGCTTGTATGAAACAATGTTCAGCTTGTATGGAACTATGTTCAGCTTGTATGGCACAATGTTCAGCTTGTATGGAATAATGTTCAGCTTGCATGGAACAATCTTAAGCTTGTATGGAACAATGTTCAGCTTGAATGGAACAATGTTCAGCTTGTATAGAACAATGTTCAGATTTTATGGAACAATGTTCAGCTTGTATGGAACAATGTTCAGCTTGTATGGAGCAATGTTCAGCTTGTATGAAACAATGTTCAGCTTGCATGGAACAATGTTTAGCTTGTATGGAACAATGTTCAGCTTGTATGGAACAATGTTCTGGTTGCTGTGGTATTATGTATGTAACAATGTTCAGCTTGTATGGAACAATGTTTTGCTTGAATGGAACAATGTTCAGCTTATATGGAACAATGTTCAGCTTATATAGAACAATGTTCATCTTATGGAACAATGTTCAGCTTGTATGGAACAATGTTCAGCTTGTATGGAACAATGTTCATCTTATATAGAACAATGTTCATCTTATATGGAACAATGTTCACCTTGTATGGAACAATGTTCAGCTTATATGGAACAATGTTCAGCTTGCTGTGGTATTATAAGGCGTAATACATTCTAAGCCTTGATATGAAGCCACCTAAATGTTCCTCCTCTATTTTCTAATCTGTTCTTCAGCGACTATAGAGACTCACAATCTATATTAATAAAAATGGAAATGTTCGTGTGTGTGTATAACCGCTAATCTCCGAAACTTTAACACCGATTGCTTTGAAATGTTCACACAATGTTCCATTCGCATCCGAGCAGTTTTTTATATACATGCTATATAGATGTCACGTCTGTGAGGGGAAAAATAATATGGTTCTTCTGAAAAACGGTGTTTTTTAGATGTTTTTGTGATCCTGTGATCCTTACGTCCGTAGAGCATCTCATAAGGAGACACTCCTAGAGACTCATTTGGGAGACTTCTGAAAATGCACATGATAAGGTCTAGTTCTTTGTCCCAATCTTTCATGGTTTCATTGAAAATTTCTTAAGGAGTGCTTTAATAGTCTGATGACTACGTTCAAGAGAACCCTGTGAAGCAGGATGATAGGGCTGGACAATACCTGTGTGATGTTGAATTCTTCCAGTGTCCTCTTGATGAGATCACTGGTGAAGTTGGTGCCACAGTCACTCTGAACCTCTCTTGGAAATCCATACTGGGTGAAGATCTTCAATAGTTGTTTCACCACAGTAGCAGACGTAATGTTCTTTACGGGAACTGCTATGGGGAATATGGTGGTAGGAAACAGGATAGTTAGTATATAGGCGTTGCCAGAACTGGTCCGGGGTAAAGGACCAACACAGTCTATGATGAGCCTGCGGAAAGGTTCCTAATGCACTGGGATAGGAGTCAACGGAGCCTTGGGAATAGAGATGTTAGGTTTACCTGCCATCTGACATGTATGACACTGTTGCACGTAACTTTTGACGTCTTTAACCATACCTGGCCAGTAGTAGTCTTGTCTGATTCCATGGTAGGTTTTGTAAAAACCATAGTGAGAAAGTGCTCCGTGGGCCAGGTGTAGAATATCAGGCCGTAGGCTGGTGGGAACCACTAGTTGTTCGACATTTGCCCAATCGTCATCCTCCTTCAGCTTACTGGGTCTGTACCTGCGGTAGAGCAACTGATTCTCTAGGAAGAACCCAGGAATACTGTCAGGTTGAGTCTCAGCCTGGATGAATAATGGTGTTAATGAAGGATCCTCCCTCTGTAACTTTTGGAACTCCAACATACCAAGATTCGGTGGTAGATTCTGAGGCTCTTGAGGGTTAGCGGTAGCAGTAGAGTCAGCTGGTTGCGGGCATGCAGCTTGTGCACGGGTAGTCACCAAAACCAGAGGAGAAACTTCATCACTTTCTTGGACCTCTGCTGGAACTTACTTAAAGATGGGATTGTCCACTACAGAGTTATACACCTGGGGTTTGTCCATGATGATCAGGTTGGAAGGTTGCAGATCTTCTGCCAAGTCATTGCCCAGGAGAAGTTGCACTCCAGACATGGGAAAAGGCTTTTCCATGATGGTGACTTGGACTTCACCAGTCACGAAAGGACAATCCAGGTGGACTCTGGCGAGTGGATACGGAGTGGTAGTAGTGAGGTCAGTGATAAGGACGGTTTCCCCGGTGTAGGTGATGTTAGGCACAGCCGATTTCAATATTATTGACTGAAGAGCCGCTGTGTCCCTCAAGATCTTCAATTTGAAACGTCCCTCCGAATCTGTACCATTGGCAGAGACAGTTCCAGGATACAGGTGTTTGCTGAAGAGAGAAAGATCATTAACAGGAACACCAACATTCATCACAGGCTTACCGGACTTTGGAGGAGTCGGTTTGGGTTTAGTAGTTTCATTATTGCCTTTGTATTGAGCTTTCCCACATTTATCTATGGTATGTCCATAGAGTTTGCAATACTTACAATACAATTGAGAGCTCACTTGATCTGTACTCACTTTATCATAACTATACCAAGACTTCTTACTGGGAAGGTGGGTCTGGTGTTAGCCAGTGGGAGAGGCTGTAGGTGTCAGCCGACTTCGCACATTTGATGTAGTCGGTTTCTTCTTTGTCTGCTAACTATATACGGATGGAAGGGGGAACAAGTCTCAAGAATTCCTCAACTAGAATGAGGTTGACGAGTTCTGAAAATGTAGAGACATGTGCTGCTTCCAGCCATTTCATGAAATATCTTTTCTTTGTATTGGCAAATTATAAAAAATTGGTGGTACTTGCCTTTAGATAATCACGGAATTTTCGTCTGTAGCTTTCGGTGGAGAGAAGGTAGGCGTCCAAAACTGCTTGCTTCAGGGTCTGGTAGTCATTCTCAGACGCTAAGGTACTGAGAGTAACTGCAGCTCTACCTGTGAGATGCACTCTGAGAAGGGTAGACCATTGATCTACAGGCCAGCTAAGTTTTTTAGCTAGGGTCTCAAAAGTGGTGAAAAATACATCGATCTCTGTCTCAACGAATGGTGGCATTAACTTACTTGCATGGGAGACATTGAAACTTACTGGAAGACTAGCTGTAGCTTGTTGGCGCTGAGTGTGGTGTATAGTTTCCAAAGCGAGTTCTTGTCGACGATATTCGAGAGCACTATCAGCTTGCTTTTTACTGAGCCTCACGTTCCTTGAGGTCGGCCTCACGTTCTTGTTCTTCCTTCCTTAGGGCAGCCTCTTCTTTATCTGGAGAGCTTCTTTCTGTTGTTGTAGAGTTTCTTTTTGTTGTTTCCGCTCGATTTTCGCTAGTTCGAGCTTCAGTTTCATAGCTGCCAGAGCATGTTTATCTGCAATAGAATAGTTTTTGCGAGCTTCAGAGTCTTTAATTCCTTCATCTAAGAGGTGATCCAAGATTATATTATTCAAGTCATTTTTGTGTTGGCTCCATGGGAAACATCTAGTTGATACTCATGTGCAAGAGTTTGTAATTTGACCTCTTGGCACGACTTAAGTTCCCTATTTCACTTGCTGGATCACTACGAAATGCTGAGAGATGAAACATTGTGCAAATAGCAAATAAATGTACAATGAATATACTTGTGATATCAGAAGTGTCAGAAACAGGATGACGTGGCAACTGGTAACTATCCTGTGGAATTTTAATCGTTAACAATTAACGTTAATATTTGTATGTAAATGATTAATCAATCAAAATCGCAGGAAACCTTGTACCCAGTACTCAATGTAAGAGAATAAGGGCAAGGAAATCCTACTAAATAAATGAAACCGATAGTTTCTAAAACAAATGAAACATTTAATTGTTTCAAAAGTGAATAAGGTAGTCCAAGAATGTAGGCATACCTTGCCAGTCTCTATAGGACAGAAGGGAGGGTTTTCCTACTAAATGAAATATGATACTTACAGAATTAGTGAACTTTGTGCTCTGAAAAAAGAAAGCTAATTCCCTACCTAAGTAAATATCATCATCTCTGACCGACGTGTAGGGGTGCGAGTGTCAACTGGTGACGAGAACTGCTGTTGAGGTCCCAACTCAGCAACATAGTCCGTGCTAGAGGAACTATGGCCCTCTGTTTCCTCCTTTGGTCGGATTGCAGAAGATAGGGTGCTTTGACCTGAAGACAAATCAAAGTACCAGGGTACCAAAATGATGATCTGTCTGAGATTGACAAATATCCTGGGGACAAAAGGTGGAAAACACGAGTAATAACACTGAGGGAGGGATGACCAATTAAGAGAATGACTGAGGCCTTCAGTCACCACGTAATCCAAGGTTACTCACAATATGCTACCCTCGGAATGCACAAAATACACAGCACCATATAAATATTAAAGGTAATGAAAATATTGAAAAGCAACTGTATCAAAGCCAAGTACACTTACCACAAATTGATGTTCTAGTACCTAAGTGAAGCTCCCGGACAGGCCCCCATTAAATGTGACTGGAAAGTGTAGATGGTAATGCAGTCCTCACTTTGGCTGATTTTAATGCCTATCACATTTAGAGAAAAAAAAGAAAAACAAAATGTTGACTGCTTGGCTTGTTTCCTGTGGTAAGTGAGAGGGAGGAACACGTAAAACAAATCGTATAAAAAATGAAAGTTTATTTACTTTAAACACAAAGAAAAGAAAGACAAGTCCCATGGCAATGTGCAGTCCAATAAAAAAAACAGAGATAAATGCAAGAACACAATATAAAATGAAATATTGCTACGTTAGACAAAATAGTAAATGGTGCTGAGAATATTGGCTTTGGCTGAGACCTCCCTTAGCATATAGAGCCAGAGAGCTTAGTATGCCAGAGAGAGATGTCAACTTTTAGAGCATTAGGATATTCAGAAGTTCACAGCTCGTGTGCATCTATTTATATGGGGGTGCAGATGGCGCTGGCATTGAGGCCAGTCGTTGATCCACCAGTCGGGAAGAGCACTGGCTGGAATGGTAGTTTGGTGGTTGACGACGGTGGCGAGCCAGCAGGAGGGAGTGTGGAGTGGAGCGAGTTTAGGGTACGTTTTACCCCCTGGTCAAAACGTTTTGTGCTACTGGTATACGTATCTTGAAGGTAGCATCTTATTGTTGTATGTATATATGTATATGAGTAACTTTATGTAGGGAAGAGCAGGCTCAATCTCTCTTGAAAGAGATTACCATCACAATATATATATATATATATATATATATATAATATATATATATATATATATATTAATATATGTGTGTGTGTGTGTGAACAAGCCTGAATGGTCCCCAGGACTATATGCGAATGAAAACTCACACCACAGAAGTGACTCGAACCCATACTCCCAGGAGCAACGCAACTGGTATCTACAGGACGCCTTAATCCGCTTGACCATCATGACCGGACATAAGGAAGTGATAGCCGAAGCTATTTGAACCACTTCCTCACCGGCACCCGGATGGTAATCTTGGGCATAGCATTTTATCAAATCACCTCATTCTTTGGGGCACACGTGAGGAAACAGTGTGGAAACCTCCGCTCCTTTCCATATAGATGTAGCAGTCATGGAAAGGAGCGGAGGTTTCCACACTGCAGTCTACACTAAGGAAACAAACATAGAAATGTGCCTAAATGCCAACAGTGACTGCCCAGACAGGTACAAGAGGAGTATTGTTAACGCTTATGTCGACCGTGCTCTCAGCCACAGCTCAGGATGGAAGCAAGTCGATGAAGAACTCTGTAGGGTAAGGCAGGTCCTAGTCAACAATGGCTTCTCCAATGGTTTCGTTGAAGACATCATAAGAAGGAAGGTGAAACGCCATGCACCTCTGAAGAGACAACTAACACAACACCTATACCCTCTATTAGACTATTTTACAGGAACTTCTTTTCCAAAGCTCACAAAACGGAGGAAAGGGTCCTGAAAGATATTGTTAATAGAAACGTTATCCCTACAGACAAAAATCAGAAGATACAACTGACGATTTACTATAAAACCAAAAAAAACGGCCAGCCTACTCATGAGAAACTCTCCAGACACAAAGCAGAACGCTTTAAAAGAGACCAACGTCGTCTATGCCTTCAAATGCTTACTTGGGGACTGTAAGCCTCAAAGAACTCAATATATAGGCAAGACAACAACATCTCTTTCCAGGCGATTAACGATGCATAAGCAACAGGGCTCCATTAAGGAACATATAATCTCTTCCCACAACCAGACCATCACCAGAGAAATCTTAGCAAACAACACAGAAATCATCGATAGATACAGCGATAGCAGGTGGCTTGACATCTACGAGGCACTACACATCAAGAAGTCAACACTAGCAATCAACAGCCAATTATTGCACAACTATATTCTACCCACTTCAAGACTCCGCTCCAATATACAAGTATCAAGAAACATAGGCCAATAGGCCCTCTGCAGTTACTTCCATTCTTACCTTTAATACCCATTGTTTCGTGTTCTATCCTGTGTTCAAAGTTTTGTTCACCTCATCCAAAACTGTTGTAACATATCACCTCACCCAAAATGCGGGTATAAATTAAAATGAAAGCTGTTTAAATCATAGCATAAGTAAGAACTCTGTTTAGTGTTTGCAGGTTATAGTTGTGTGTGTGAAAACTAAAAGTCTTTGAAAATGTAATAAGTTATTACAAAACGCGTTCAAGTGTCGCGTCAGACTAGAAATGAAAAAAATGAATTTTGGAGAATTGATATTTCAATTACCATCAATAGTGAAAAGAAATATAAGAAATATATATACATACATACACATATAATTATGGCTTTCCTACTCTGAGAGGGTAAGATAGTTATAGACAAACGAACGTGTTATTAAGCATTTAATCACTGAAAGTGATTAAGGTTCTTTTACAAGCTCAGGTTGCATAGATACATCACATACATTGTACAATCGATACATTACATGGTCAATCTTGGATACAAATCCAATATATCATCAAGTGTTCCAGTATTCACATAGTATTTGTACTATATGAGTATGGATCCACACTGTACTATTTATATAGTACTGAGTGTGGATCCATACCTCAGCTCAGGAGGGCAAAAAGCAGTCAATATGGGACATTCTACAATAAATTATTCAAGGGAGTGCATGTTTAAGGAGGACAAGGTGACAGAGGAGTGGGGGATGGTTGGGAGGACAAAGGGACGGGGGAAGGGGGGAATGGTGGGGAGGCATAGGAGACAGGGGAATGTTGTTGTGGCTCAGCAACGCACATGCCTTGCTGATCCCCTGCAACGCGTGGCCGTAAGTGTGGATCCTTATACTAAGTGTGGATCCTTATACTGAGTGTGGATCCTTATACTAAGTGTGGATCCTTATATTGAGTGTGGATCCTTATACTAAGTGTGGATCCTTATACTGAGTGTGGATCCTTATACTGAGTGTTGATCCTTATACTGAGTGTGGATCCTTATACTGAGTGTGGATCCTTATACTGAGTGTGGATCCTTATACTGAGTGTGGATCCTTATACTGAGTGTGGATCCTTATACTGAGTGTGGATCCTTATACTGAGTGTGGATCCTTATACTTAGTTTGGATCCTTATACTGAGTGTGGATCCTTATACTGAGTGTGGATCCTTATACTGAGTGTGGATCCTTATACTGAGTGTGGATCCTTATACTAAGTGTGGATCCTTATACTGAGTGTGGATCCTTATACTGAGTGTGGATCCTTATACTGAGTGTGGATCCTTATACTAAGTGTGGATCCTTATACTGAGTGTGGAACCTTATACTGAGTGTGGAACCTTATACTGAGTGTGGATCCTTATACTGAGTGTGGAACCTTATACTGAGTGTGGATCCTTATACTGAGAGTGGATCCTTATACTAAGTGTGGATCCTTATACTGAGTGTGGATCCTTATACTGAGTGTGGATCCTTATACTGAGTGTGGATCCTTATACTGAGTGTGGATCCTTATACTGAGTGTGGATCCTTATACTAAGTGTGGATCCTTATACTGAGTGTGGATCCTTATACTGAGTGTGGATCCTTATACTGAGTGTGGATCCTTATACTGAGTGTGGATCCTTATACTGAGTGTGGATCCTTATACTGAGTGTGGATCCTTATACTGAGTGTGGATCCTTATACTGAGTGTGGATCCTTATACTTAGTTTGGATCCTTATACTGAGTGTGGATCCTTATACTGAGTGTGGATCCTTATACTGAGTGTGGATCCTTATACTGAGTGTGGATCCTTATACTAAGTGTGGATCCTTATACTGAGTGTGGATCCTTATACTGAGTGTGGATCCTTATACTGAGTGTGGATCCTTATACTAAGTGTGGATCCTTATACTGAGTGTGGAACCTTATACTGAGTGTGGAACCTTATACTGAGTGTGGATCCTTATACTGAGTGTGGAACCTTATACTGAGTGTGGATCCTTATACTGAGAGTGGATCCTTATACTAAGTGTGGATCCTTATACTGAGTGTGGATCCTTATACTGAGTGTGGATCCTTATACTGAGTGTGGATCCTTATACTGAGTGTGGATCCTTATACTGAGTGTGGATCCTTATACTGAGTGTGGATCCTTATACTGAGTGTGGATCCTTATACTGAGTGTGGATCCTTATACTAAGTGTGGATCCTTATACTGAGTGTGGATCCTTATACTGAGTGTGGATCCTTATACTGAGTGTGGATCCTTATACTAAGTGTGGATCCTTATACTAAGTGTGGATCCTTATACTGAGTGTGGATCCTTATACTAAGTGTGGATCCTTATACTGAGTGTGGATCCTTATACTGAGTGTGGATCCTTATACTAAGTGTGGATCCTTATACTGAGTGTGGATCCTTATACTGAGTGTGGATCCTTATACTAAGTGTGGATCCTTATACTGAGTGTGGAACCTTATACTGAGTGTGGATCCTTATACTGAGTGTGGATCCTTATGCTGAGTGTGGATCCTTATACTGAGTGTGGATCCTTATACTGAGTGTGGATCCTTATACTGAGTGTGGATCCTTATACTGAGTGTGGATCCTTATACTGAGTATGAACAGAGCCCACTTGAGCTACACACAGATGACCCCACAGTGGGGTGAGCTACACACAGATGACCCCACAGTGGGGCGAGCTACACACAGATGACCCCACAGTGGGGTGAGCTACACACAGATGACCCCACAGTAAGGCGAGCTACACACAGATGACCCCACAGTGGGGCGAGCTACACACAGATGACCCCACAGTGGGGCGAGCTACACACAGACGACCCCACAGTGGGGCGAGCTACACACAGATGACCCCACAGTGGGGTGAGCTACACACAGATGACCCCACAGTGGGGCGAGCTACACACAGATGACCCCACAGTGGGGCGAGCTACACACAGATGACCCCACAGTGGGGCGAGCTACACACAGATGACCCCACAGTGGGGCGAGCTACACACAGATGACCCCACAGTGGGGCGAGCTACACACAGACGACCCCACTGTGGGGCGAGCTACACACAGATGACCCCACAGTGGGGTGAGCTACACACAGATGACCCCACAGTGGGGTGAGCTACACACAGATGACCCCACAGTGGGGGTGAGCTACACACAGGTGACCCCACAGTGGGGTGAGCTACACACAGGTGACCCCACAGTGTGGTGAGTAACACACAGGTGACCCCACAGTGGGGCGAGCTACACACAGGTGACCCCACAGTGGGGCGAGCTACACCTGGCTCCATGGCTACAGACGGGGTCTGAACCTGGCTGGTTGGTGGAGGAGGAGAGACGCCCCATAAAGTGTATGGAGTCAAGTAAGGATGTGAGGCAGGAAAATAAACAATACCAACCCATCGTTCTGTTTACACAGTCATTTTTGTACACATGTGCTCCACTGTAGACATGTGCTCTACTGTACACATGTGCTCCACTGTAGACATGTGCTCCACTGTACACAAGTGCTCCACTGTAGACATGTGCTCCACTGTAGACATGTGCTCCACTGTAGACATGTGCTCTACTGTACACATGTGCTCCACTGTAGACATGTGCTCTACTGTACACATGTGCTCCACTGTAGACATGTGCTCTACTGTACACATGTGCTCCACTGTAAACATGTGCTCCACTGTACACAAGTGCTCCACTGTAGACATGTGCTCCACTGTACACAAGTGCTCCACTGTAGACATGTGCTCCACTGTACACAAGTGCTCCACTGTAGACATGTGCTCCACTGTACACAAGTGCTCCACTGTAGACATGTGCTCCACTGTACACAAGTGCTCCACTGTAGACATGTGCTCCACTGTACACAAGTGCTCCACTGTAGACATGTGCTCCACTGTACACAAGTGCTCCACTGTAGACATGTGCTCCACTGTACACAAGTGCTCCACTGTAGACATGTGCTCCACTGTACACAAGTGCTCCACTGTAGACATGTGCTCCACTGTACATATATTGACGTAATGGACAAGTAGACAGTGGAATTTGGTACTATTCATTTTATAGTCCATAAATAATAAAGCTAAAAACCAAACAAAAATATTGCTATGCCTAGTATAGCATAAATCTGTACTATAATAGGCCCCAGATAGCGTGTTTTAGCCCTTGGATGGATAAGTTAGGTTACGTTAGCAACATAAATATAAAACCTTTTCCGGTTTGTCGCAATTGAATAGTAACAAATTCTACTTTCAAATTGTGCATTACATCGATATATGTACGATTGTCCACATTGTTACTATAAGTACTCTCTACACAGGAGGATCGACTGACAACAGGCAGGAGAATAAAAGGGGAACTAGTCCCTCCAGGAGAGCTGGGAAGTGTGGCGACAAACAGGAACTAGGGCCCTCAAGGAGAGCTGGGAAGTGTGGCGACAAACAGGAACTAGCGCCTCCAGGAGAGCTGGGAAGTGGGGCGACAAACAGGAACTAGCGCCTCCAGGAGAGCTGGGAAGTGTGGCGACAAACAGGAACTAGGGCCCTCAAGGAGAGCTGGGAAGTGTGGCGACAAACAGGAACTAGGAACTCCAGCCGTGCCACGTGCGCCTCCAGCCGTGTCACGTGCGCCTCCAGCCGTGCCACGTGTGCCTCCAGCCGTGCCACGTGCGCCTGCAGCCGTGTCACGTGTGCCTCCAGCCGTGCCACGTGCGCCTCCAGCCGTGTCACGTGCGCCTCCAGCCGTGCCACGTGTGCCTCCAGCCGTGCCACGTGCGCCTGCAGCCGTGTCACGTGTGCCTCCAGCCGTGCCACGTGCGCCTCCAGCCGTGCCACGTGTGCCTCCTGCCGTGCCACGTGTGCCTCCTGCCGTGCCACGTGCGCCTCCACCCGTGCCACGTGTGCCTCCAGCCGTGCCACGTGTGCCTCCACCCGTGCCACGTGCGCCTCCAGCCGTGCCACGTGTGCCTCCAGCCGTGCCACGGGTGACTCCAGCCGTGCCACGTGCGCCTGCAGCCTTGCCACGTGTGCCTCCAGCCGTGCCACGTGTGCCTCCAGCCGTGCCACGTGCGCCTCCAGCCGTGCCACGTGTGCCTCCAGCCGTGCCACGTGCGCCTCCAGCCGTGCCACGTGCGCCTCCACATGCCACAACATGGAGTGTTCCACATGCCACAACATGGAGTGTTCCACATGCCACAACATGGAGTGTTCCACATGCCGCAACATGGAGTGTTCCACATGCCACAACATGGAGTGTTCCACATGCCACAACATGGAGTGTTCCACATGCCACAACATGGAGTGTTCCACATGCCACAACATGGAGTGTTCCACATGCCACAACATGGAGTGTTCCACATGCCGCAACATGGAGTGTTCCACATGCCACAACATGGAGTGTTCCACATGCCACAACATGGAGTGTTCCACATGCCACAACATGGAGTGTTCCACATGCCGCAACATGGAGTGTTCCACATGCCACAACATGGAGTGTTCCACATGCCACAACATGGAGTGTTCCACATGCCACAACATGGAGTGTTCCACATGCCGCAACATGGAGTGTTCCACATGCCACAACATGGGGTGTTCCACATGCCACAACATGGAGTGTTCCACATGCCACAACATGGAGTGTTCCACATGCCACAACATGGAGTGTTCCACATGCCACAACATGGGGTGTTCCACATGCCACAACATGGAGTGTTCCACATGCCACAACATGGGGTGTTCAACATGCCACAACATGGGGTGTTCCACATGTCCAAACCATTTCTTTGCGTTTTCCTATATTTTTTGTACAACTTCATTTTAATACCTTCGGATCTTTTTGTGCAGGTGTTCAACTAACATTAAACACAAACTGTGCTCCAGCTTTACAGACGGGAACAATGGTGTTGGTGGTGCTGATGCTGGGAGGCTGATATGGGGCTTATCTCAACTCCTAAACACACACAGTAAACTTTAAATCCAAGTTATGGGACGGAACAGTGCGAGTAAGTTTAATAGTTCTGGTAAAACGCGGCATTTAAGGTTTAAGTTCACAGTTGGCACAAAGGATGGTACCGGTTCTAGGCACCATTGTGTAAGATCTTACTGAAGCGACCATACGAGTCATAAATACTCAAATCGAAGTAAATACTAAGGAAAACAGAGACAAGCCACACTTATTGGGCCAGCCAGAGGCTTAGGGTCCGCGCAGGAATATCCCTGCAAAAAAAAATAGTGTTAATTTTATATAATTTGTTCAATAATTTATGTTGGGAATGTGTACTAAACATATTCTAAATGAGATCTAGTAACTCTGATCTTACAACGAATGTGATGATATTTATTGCTGATTCAAGTATAGTCATTCCCATTTGATGATTCTCGTAGGCTGGCTGACAGAGTAGCGTCCTGTTTATACATTCAGTGACATATATTGATGATTCTATTTTTTTTTACTTATATTTAACTAAAACAGTGGTAGTGTATTTATTCTACATTTTCCCGAAGGCAGAATACTAATTTGGCCAAAAATTAGAGGTCTATTGAGTCAAATAAAATTATTGAATAATTACTCTCCCCTCCCCAGCAGACTGATTTTTAAAGATTTTGAGGCTTTTATTTGCTTGTTAGTGGGTCTGTTCTTTGTTGCCTGTTGTTTAAGATTCGCTACCTGGAACAAAAAGTTCTAGGTAGCACGGGCTATGGTGAGCCCGTAGTCGTACTGTTTGTTAAGCTTGTGAGTCTGGGCCCAGATTCACGAAGGTACTTAAGAATGTTTTTCTTCTTAGCTACGAATGTTTTTCTTCTTAGCGCCTTCGTGGCGGCGACGTCGGTATTCAGGTAGCTACACTAAGAAGAAAAACTTTCGTAAGTTTGCTCCATCATCTAAGTGTACTCTCGACCATTCGTAGCTTTACGTAAACTGGATATAACTAAATTTTTCTCTACTACATAACACTGGGATCAATTTTAAGATTTTGGAACATAAACAAAAGATTATAGCTATTGAATCTCGTGAAGAGGAGTTCTTCGTGTTAGTTATATATGCATTTTCTGCTTGAAACTTGAAGTAAATATGTCTTTTATGATATTAGAATTAGTTCTATAATAGCAAGATATTATACCAGTAGTTATTAAGTTAATAAACACTGGTGAACTTGAAATATGAGAAAAGATGATGAGCCCTGCCTGATGGAAACATTTACTATCACCAAATGCCCCTGTTCACCTAGTAGTAAGGGTGTACCTTAGCTATACATACTCATTTCTAATTTATTTAGTTTGGTTTTATTTTTAAATTAAATCTGGGTGAGACATAAAATATAAGTATGCTGCACAAAACATGTTAGGTAAGGAGAAAGGTAAAAATGTCAAAAACTTTATTCATTGAATACTTAAAGCTATAATAATGACTATATGGACTATTAAAAAAGAGAGTGGGAAGTAGGGGTCCAAGACCTCTTCCTGTTACACAACTTGGGTGTGGAACAAGTAATTATCAAAAGAAGGCACAATGCCAGGAAGGCTATGTAGCAGTAAGGCAGTGAGGTGAGGCAGCTACTTATTTGAGGAATGCTTATTTTATTTACCTTATAAGCTGAGGCAGCTTATTTTATTTGAGGAATACTCAGCTGATTCCTCTACATTTAGCATGGAACAAATTTGTGTCCAAGACCTCTTCCTGTTACACAATTTGGCTGTGTGTAACCAAACTAGAAACACTCTACAAATCAAAGGACCCAGAATGTGGAATGACCTCCCGAAACATGTCAAAGGCTGTACCTCTCTCAACCAGTTTAAGAGTAAAACCAAGTACTACCTAATTAACTCCATGTAACCTACCTTACCCCCTAAATGTCAACCCATGTCTTGCTATTTTTTAAACAATGCTGTTTGTTCACCAACGTGTACAATTGCTGATTTGTGCTATGTTATCCCCCTTTTTATTTTTTATTCCTTCTTTCAACACAATTTATACCTAATCCCGATTACTATTAAGTTTTAGTCTAAGTGTTTTTTTCCCCACACCTTGCCCGAAATGCTATGAGTATTAGTGGCTTTAGGTATTGTATGTACAGTACTAGCTCTGTCTATAAATCCAACATTATATTTATAAATCAACTGTATGTAATTTTCCTGAATAAAACTAATTTATTATTATTTATTTATTAATCAGTAAGTATTAAAAGAAGGCACCAAGCTGGGAAGGCTATGTAGCACCATTGTGTGTAACAATAAACCAAACTTTTTTTTAACAAATAATGCACCTGTATGGTAAAACAAATCCTGTCAGCTGTAAAAACATTGATGCAGTTATTTAAATAAAAAAAATATAATGAAAGAAATGTTATTGGTTTATTTTTATCCTATCTTTTTGTACTGTACAGTATATCCAAGGAAGTGAAAAACCGAGAAATAATGCACAATTTAATGAATGATTAAAAAATGATTAGCATGGATTAGCAGTTTAAAAGGAATATGACTATTACATATCATCATGAGATCTTAATGATCCATGGTTAAGATGATTTCATAAGGATAATACAGTATTTGTAATAATACAAACTATAACTTAAAATCTTTATTACTGATTTTTTTAAATTAAGAAGATTAGATATACACAGCAATGTGCTGCTAAACTATTCTATATGGAATATTACTCAGTGTAGATAAAAAAAAATAGCTATAAGTTTATCTAATACTCCCATCTCGCAGGATGGTTAGACATACATGGAATTAAGGTAGAAAATACCGGCATCAAAACAAAAAACAAATCAACTCTGACTAAACAACTCTTTACGATTTTCACAAGAGGTAGGCACTGAATCATGGAAACATTATAATTATTCTTACCAGTTCTACAAGACTCCTCTCAAACAATGTATTTTTTAACATGTTTAGGTATACATAGCAATGTGCTGCTTCCCTATTCTGTATGAAGGACCACAGTGTAGATCAAAAACCAGCTACAAGCTCATCCAACATCCTCACCTCAGAGGATGGCCTGTCATACATCGAATCAGCAGAGAACAAAATAGTTAAGGTTGATCTATTAGCCTCCACTGGCAAAATCTGGGTGCAGCACAAGAATATCTTCCAATATTCCTGAGTGTATAAAGTAATTACGGAGCTCAAAGTGCATCATACGATTTGGTATGAAGTCACTGATAACAGGGCAATCACAGATATAGTGTTAGAGAGTATGTTCTCTCAAGTAGGACTGAAAACAGATGTTTTTTCCACCAAGAGGGTTATAAACCCATTGAACTGCCTACCCGCTGAAGCCGAAAATGCCAAATTCCAGCTAAAAAATATGATTAAGACAATTGGCGGGCCCTTTAACAAGCCGCCGGCTTTTTGTCCTCGTCGAGGCTACTAGATAGTTAGTGGCCCTTGAGTAAATTCAGAAATTATGTTCAATAATTGTCAGCGCCTCTTCCGAGCAACAAGGACAGCTACACAGTATCTCTTAGAATTACGTAGGTAAACAACAAATGTAACATATTTGTTTACTACAATGCCGGTGCTTCCTGTAGAAGTTGAAAAAACATAGTTTTACCTCGAAATATACTAATTTTATAAGAAAATTCGACGTAAATAGGAGGCAGTAGAGCTCCGATAAGTCAGCGCTAAATCTACAATATGAAGAATGTTGCTGCTCTCTGATTGGCCAAACGAAACACAGTAGTGACCTCTATCGGCACGCAGGTGAACCAGACCCAGAACCCAAATATCTTCCTAAGTGGACTTACGCGAATTTCACCTAGGCATCTTCTTAGGGCGTACTTGGAACCTTCGTAGCAAACCTACTTACGAAGAAATACATGGAGCTTCGTGAATCTAGGTCCTGGACTTCACTCAGGAGTCTGCTCATACAATAGACTCAAAATGTTACAACTTTTTTAGTACCATCAGGATCAAGTTTCCCTTGAACACAAATTTAATATTTCTTAAAATGCCTTGGCTAAGTAGATGGATGAATACAACATGACTTAATGGTCATTCCTACCTTGGGCCATCTCGTTCCTCTAAAATGATGTCATCTGGCTAGATGTTTACTTTATTATGAGAGTCATTTGCCTTTAATGGTGTTCTCTCTCTCATTGATGTTAAATATTCCCTCTAACATACTTCACTCCGCTTAGCTATTTGTTAGACAGATGTTTACATCCCCTTTACATATTTCCTGTTAGATCTATGAGTTATGTTATGAGTGATCTCTGAGATCTTCGTCTGCAAAGGACAGTACTATAGTCAGGGATCCGCCATACTTGAAGTGTGCTGGGCTAATTGGCGCAAGTTGAATAATATGGTCCAACAAGGAACTTAATAGTTGGTTATTATCTCATGACACAATCTCAGTGGCTACTGGTAGAAGTTCCATGTGACTTATTTTCTGGCAGTGTCTAGCTTTACCGTACCTACCATTCTCTCATATAAACATCCATGCCTGGAGCTCATGGTGGAATAAATTTTCATTCATTGTTGTTCCAATACTATACATACTTCAGGGTTATCTTGAGATGATTTCGGGGCTTAGCGTCCCTGCAGCCCGGTCCTCGACCAGGCCTCCTTTTTGTTACACACCGCCAGGAAGCAGCACGTAGCAACTGTCTAACTCCCAGGTACCTATTTACTGCTAGCTAACAGGGGCATCAGGGTGAAAGAAACATTTTGCCCATTTGTCTCTGCCTTCACCGGGGTTCGAACCCACAACCTCAGGACTACGAATGCGAAGCGCTGTCCACCCAGCTGTCAGGCACCCATGAGGGGTGGTGTGCACATACTTCCTGCAAACATCATGTAGTACTTGAGTCAGATTAGGACCAGTTTGGAATCAGTCATTTAGACTGGTGGCTTGATAATTCTGTTTTGAACTCCAATTAAACACCATCCTTAAAGGCGTAGTCGGTGACTGTTTGGTCACAGCGT
>WNGS01162729.1:89409-119251 GCA_020271785.1 Procambarus virginalis
AAAAAAAAGAGAAAAAAAGAATAACTGCGTGATTGGTAATCTGTGGTAAGGTCGGAAATACGAAAGACAATAATAAAAACTGGATTTTAATAACAATAAAAAAACACAAATTGAAACAAATGTAAAATCTTGGCTTAATGGTAAAAATGTCAAGTGGAAAAAAATACATAAACATGAAAATAGATTACGTTAATGGGGAGGAGAATTGACATACAAAAGTAAATAAAATATGAATGCTGGAATATATGCACTAACTATAAACCTCTATTTGACCACACAAGGCGAGTCACTTAGGAGTTCATAGCTTGCGAGCACACAATATTCTGGCTGGCAGAAACGCAAGGGACTCCAACAATAACTGGCGAGGACTTGTGATTGGCGAGAAGCCGGAGTGGAGGGTTGGTTGGCGGCCAATGAGGAAGCTGGATGGCCGCAAGTCGCTAGTTAGGCAGTTGAAGGGTTCGGCGCGTCGACCAGGTGCAGCAGGTGCTGGAGTGGGGGGGAGGAGGGAGTTGCTGGTATGTGTGGCTTTCTTAATATGTACGTTTAGCCACTACAAAACGTATCTTGTATATTGATGAGGACAGGATGAGTCGGAGAAATAGCAGGCTAAATCTCTGATAAGAGATTATCGTCACAACTCTCCCCGAAGCCTGCTGTTTCGGGTGAATCATGTCCACTGGAGGTAGAGTGGGAGGTGGAGCTGCCTCTACCTCATGCACTCTGGAGAGGGCGTCAGCGATGATGTTATCAGGCCCCTTGATGTAGCAGATCTTTAAATTGAAGCCTTGAAGATATAAAGCCCATCGCAGCAGACGTTGGTTATTAAATTGGGCTTGATGTAAGAATCTCAGAGGGGTTGTGNGAAGAACCCAGGAATACTGTCAGGTTGAGTCTCAGCCTGGATAATAATGGTGTTATGAAGGATCCTCCCTCTGTAACTTTTGGAACTCCAACATACCAAGATTCGGTGGTAGATTCTGAGGCTCTTGAGGGTTAGCGGTAGCAGTAGAGTCAGCTGTTGCGGCACACTTGTGCACGGGTAGTCACCCAAACCAGAGGAGAAACTTCATCCTTTCTTGGACCTCTGCTGGAACTTACTTAAGATGGGATTGTCCACTACAGAGTTATACACCTGGGTTTGTCCATGATGATCAGGTTGGAAGTTGCAGATCTTCTGCCAAATCATTGCCCAGGAGAAGTGCACTCCAGACATGGGAAAAGGCTTTTCCATGATGGTGACTTGGACTTCACCAGTCACGAAAGGACAATCCAGGTGACTCTGGCGAGTGGATACGGAGTGGTAGTAGTGAGGTCGTGATAAGGACGGTTTCCCGGTGTAGGTGATGTTGGCACAGCCGATTTCATATTATTGACTGAAGAGCCGCTGTGTCCCTCAAGATCTTCAATTTGAAACGTCCCTCCGAATCTGTACCATTGGCAAGACAGTTCCAGTATACAGGTGTTGCTGAAGAGAGAAAGATCATTACAAACACCAACCTTCATCACAGCTTACCGGACTTGGAGGAGTCGGTTTGGGTTTAGTAGTTTCATTATTGCCTTTTATTGAGCTTTCCCACATTATCCATGGTATGTCCATAGAGTTTGCAATACTTACAATACAATTGAGAGCTCACTTGATCTGTACTCCTTTATCATAACTATAAAGACTTCTTACTGAAGGTGGGTCTGTGTTAGCCAGTGGAAGAGGTAGTGGTGAGCCGACTTCGCACATTTGATGTAGTCGGTTTCTTCTTTGTCCTAACTATATACGGATGGAAGGGGGAACAAGTCTCAAGATTCCTCACTAGAAGTTTAACGAGTTCTGAAAATTAGACATGTGCTGCTTCCAGCCATTTCAGAAATATCTTTTCTTTGTATTGGCAAATTATAAAATGGTGGTACTTGCCTTTAGATAATCACGGAATTTTCGTCTGTAGCTTTCGGTGGAGAGACGGTAAGCGTCCAAAACTGCTTGCTTCAGGGTCTGGTAGTCATTCTTCAGACGCTAAGGTACTGAGAGCTGCAGCTCTACCTGTGAGATGCACTCTGAGAAGGGTAGACCATTGATCTACAGGCCAGCTAAGTTTTTTAGCTAGGGTCTCAAGTGGTGAAAAATACATCGATCTCTGTCTCAACGAATGGGGCATTAACTTACTTGCATGGGAGACATTGAAACTTACTGGAAGACTAGCTGTACTTGTTGGCGCTGAGTGGGTGTATAGTTTCCAAAGCGAGTTCTTGTCGACGATATTCGAGAGCACTATCAGCTTGCTTTTTACTGTGCTCCCGTTGTATTTCCAGGTCACGTTTTTGCTTCAAGCTGCTCCCTCTCCCGCACACGGAGTAGGGTAGCATCACGTTCCTTGAGGGCAGCCTCACGTCCTTGAGGTCGGCCTCACGTTCTTGTTCTTCCTTCCTTAGGCAGCCTCTTCTTTATCTGGAGAGCTTCTTTCTGTTGTGTAGAGTTTCTTTTTGTTGTTTCCGCTCGATTTTCGCTAGTTCGAGCTTCATTTCATAGCTGCCAGAGCATGTTTATCTGCAATAGAATAGTTTTTGCGAGCTTCAGAGTCTATAATTCCTTCATCTAAGAGGTGATCCAAGATTATATTATGCAAATCATTTTTGTTGGCTCCATGGGAAACCTAGTTGATACTCATGTGCAAGAGTTTGTAATTCGACCTCTTGGCACGACTTAAGTTCCCTATTTCACTTGCTGGATCACTACGAAATGCTGAGAGATGAAACATTTGCAAATAGCAAATAAATGTACAATGAATATACTTGTGATATCAGAAGTGTCAGAAACAGGATGACGTGGCAACTGGTAACTATCCTGTGGAATTTTAATCGTTAACAATTAACGTTAATATTTGTATGGAAAATGATTAATCAATCAAAATCGCAGGAAACCTTGTACCCAGTACTCAATGTAAGAGAATAAGGGCAAGGAAATCTACTAATAAATGAAACCGATAGTTTCTAAACAAATGAAAACATTAATTGTTTCAAAAGTGAATAAGGTAGTCCAGAATGTAGGCATACCTTGCCAGGTCTCTAGGACAGAAGGAGGGTTTTCCTACTAAATGAAATATGATACTTACAGAATTAGTGAACTTTGTGCTCTGAAAAAAGAAAGCTAATTCCCTACCTAAGTAAATATCATCATCTCTGACCGACGTGTAGGGGTGCGAGTGTCAACTGGTGACGAGAACTGCTGTTGAGGTCCCAACTCAGCAACATAGTCCGTGCTAGAGGAACTATGGCCCTCTGTTTCCTCCTTTGGTCGGATTGCAGAAGATAGGGTGCTTTGACCTGAAGACAAATCAAAGTACCAGGGTACCAAATGATGATCTGTCTGAGATTGACAAATATCCTGGGGACAAAAGGTGGAAACACGAGTAATAACACTGAGGGAGGGATGACCAATTAAGAATGACTGAGGCCTTCAGTCACCACGTATCCAAGGTTACTCACAATATGCTACCCTCGGAATGCACAAAATCACAGCACCATATAAATATTAAAGGTAATGAAAATATTGAAAAGCAACTGTATCAAAGCCAAGTACACTTACCACAAATTGATGTTCTAGTACCTAAGTGAAGCTCCCGGACAGGCCCCCATTAAATGTGACTGGAAGTGTAGATGGTAATGCAGTCCTCACTTTGGCTGATTTTAATGCCTAATCACATTTAGAGAAAAAAAAGAAAAACAAAAATGTTGACTGCTTGGCTTGTTTCCTGTGGTAAGTGAGAGGGAGGAACACGTAAAACAAATCGTATAAAAAATGAAAGTTTGATTTACTTTAAACACAAGAAAAAGAAAGACAAGTCCCATGGCAATGTACAGTCCAATCAAAAAACAGAGATAAATGCAAGAACACAATATAAAATGAAATATTGCTACGTTAGACAAAATAGTAAATGGGCTGAGAATATTGGCTTTGGCTGAGACCTCCCTTAGCATACAGAGCCAGAGAGCTTAGTATGCCAGAGAGAGATGTCAACTTTTAGAGCATTAGGATATTCAGAAGTTCACAGCTCGTGTGCGTCTATTATATGGGGTGCAGATGGCGCTGGCGTTGAGGCCAGTCGTTGATCCACCAGTCGGGAAGAGCACTGGCTGGAATGGTAGTTTGGTGGTTGACGACGGTGGCGAGCCAGCAGGAGGGAGTGTGGAGTGGAGCGAGTTTAGGGTACGTTTTACCCCCTGGTCAAAACGTTTTGTGCTACTGGTATACGTATCTGAAGGTAGCATCTTATTGTTGTATATTATATGTATATGAGTAACTTTATGTAGGGAAGAGCAGGCTCAAATCTCTTGAAAGAGATTACCATCACAAATATATATATATATATATATATATATATATATATATATTATATATATATATATATATATATATATTATTATATATAATATATGTGAACAAGCCTGAATGGTCCCCAGGACTATATGCGAATGAAAACTCACACCACAGAAGTGACTCGAACCCATACTCCCAGGAGCAACGCAACTGGTATCTACAGGACGCCTTAATCCGCTTGACCATCATGACCGGACATAAGGAAGTGATAGCCGAAGCTATTTGAACCACTTCCTCGCCGGCACCCGGATGGTAATCTTGGGCATAGCATTTTATCAAATCACCTCATTCTTTGGGGCACACGTGAGGAAACAGTGTGGAAACCTCCGCTCCTTTCCATATAGATGTAGCAGTCATGGAAAGGAGCGGAGGTTTCCACACTGCAGTCTACACTAAGGAAACAAACATAGAAATGTGCCTAAATGCCAACAGTGACTGCCCAGACAGGTACAAGAGGAGTATTGTTAACGCTTATGTCGACCGTGCTCTCAGCCACAGCTCAGATGGAAGCAAGTCGATGAAGAACTCTGTAGGGTAAGGCAGGTCCTAGTCAACAATGGCTTCTCCAATGGTTTCGTTGAAGACATCATAAGAAGGAAGGTGAAACGCCATGCAACCTCTGAAGAGACAACTAACACAACACCTATACCCCCTATTAGACTATTTACAGGACTTCTTTTCCAAAGCTCACAAAACGGAGGAAAGGGTCCTGAAAGATATTGTTAATAGAAACGTTATCCCTACAGACAAAAATCAGAAGATACAACTGACGATTTACTATAACCAAAAAAAACGGCCAGCCTACTCATGAGAAACTCTCCAGACACAAAGCAAAACGCTTTAAAAGAGACCAACGTCGTCTATGCCTTCAAATGCTTACTTGGACTGTAAGCCTCAAAGAACTCAATATATAGGCAAGACAACAACATCTCTTTCCAGGCGATTAACGATGCATAAGCAACAGGGCTCCATTAAGGAACATATAATCTCTTCCCACAACCACAACCATCACCAGAGAAATCTTAGCAAACAACACAGAAATCATCGAGAGATACAGCGATAGCAGGCGGCTTGACATCTGCGAGGCACTACACATCAAGAAGTCAACACCAGCAATCAACAGCCAATTATTGCACAACTATATTCTACCCACTTCAAGACTCCGCTCCAATATACAAGTATCAAGAAACAGGCCAATAGGCCCTCTGCAGTTACTTCCATTCTTACCTTTAATACCCATTGTTTCGTGTTCTATCCTGTGTTCAAAGTTTTGTTCACTTCATCCAAAACTGTTGTAACATATCACCTCACCCAAAATGCGAGTATAAATTAAAATGAAAGCTGTTTAAATCATAGCATAAGTAAGAACTCTGTTTAGTGTTTGCAGGTTATAGTTGTGTGTGTGAAAACTAAAAGTCTTTGAAAATGTAATAAGTTATTACGAAACGCGTTCAAGTGTCGCGACAGACTAGAAATGAAAAAAATGAATTTTGGAGAATTGATTTTTCAATTACCATCAATAGTGAAAAGAAATATAAGAAAATATATATTATACATACATACACATATAATTATGGCTTTCCTACTCTGAGAGGGTAAGATAGTTATAGAGAAACGAACGTGTTATTAAGCATTTAATCACTGAAAGTGATTAAGGTTCTTTTACAAGCTCAGGTTGCATAGATACATCACATACATTGTATAATCGATACATTACATGGTCAATCTTGGATACAAATCCAATATATCATCAAGTGTTCCAGTATTCACATAGTATTTGTACTATATGAGTATGGATCCACACTGTACAATTTATATAGTACTGAGTGTGGATCCATACCTCAGCTCAGGAGGGCAAAAAGCAGTCAATATGGGACATTCTACAATAAATTATTCAAGGGAGTGCATGTTTAAGGAGGACAAGGTGACAGAGGAGTGGGGGATGGTTGGGAGGACAAAGGGACGGGGGAAGGGGGGAATGGTGGGGAGGCATAGGAGACAGGGGAATGGTGGGGAGGCATAGGAGACAGGGGAATGGTGGTGAGGCATAGGAGACAGGTGAATGGTGGGGAGGCATAGAGACAGGGGAATGGTGGGGGAGGCATAGGAGACAGGAGAATGTAGTTGTGGCTCAGCAACACACATGCCTTGCTGATCCCCTGCAACCGTGGCCGTAAGTGTGGATCCTTATACTAGTGTGGATCCTTATACTGAGTGTGGATCCTTATACTGAGTGTGGATCCTTATACTGAGTGTGGATCCTTATACTGAGTGTGGATCCTTATACTGAGTGTAGATCCTTATACTGAGTGTGGATCCTTATACTGAGTGTATCCTTATACTGAGTGTGGATCCTTATACTGAGTGTGGATCCTTATACTGAGTGTGGATCCTTATACTGAGTGTGGATCCTTATACTGAGTGTGGATCCTTATACTGAGTGTGGATCCTTATACTGAGTGTGGATCCTTATACTGAGTGTGGATCCTTATATTGAGTGTGGATCCTTATACTGAGTTTGGATCCTTATACTGAGTGTGGATCCTTATACTGAGTGTGGATCCTTATACTGAGTGTGGATCCTTATACTAAGTGTGGATCCTTATACTGAGTGTGGATCCTTATACTGAGTGTGGATCCTTATACTGAGTGTGGATCCTTATACTAAGTGTGGATCCTTATACTAAGTGTGGATCCTTATACTGAGTGTGGATCCTTATACTGAGTGTGGATCCTTATACTTAGTGTGGATCCTTATACTGAGTGTGGATCCTTATACTGAGTGTGGATCCTTATACTGAGTGTGGAGCCTTATACTGAGTGTGGATCCTTATACTGAGAGTGGATCCTTATACTAAGTGTGGAGCCTTATACTGAGTGTGGATCCTTATACTAAGTGTGGATCCTTATACTGAGTGTGGATCCTTATACTGAGTGTGGATCCTTATACTGAGTGTGGATCCTTATACTGAGTGTGGATCCTTATACTGAGTGTGGATCCTTATACTGAGTGTGGATCCTTATACTGAGTGTGGATCCTTATACTGAGTGTGGATCCTTATACTGAGTGTGGATCCTTATACTGAGTGTGGATCCTTATACTGAGTGTGGATCCTTATACTGAGTGTGGATCCTTATACTGAGTGTGGATCCTTATACTGAGTGTGGATCCTTATACTGAGTTTGGATCCTTATACTGAGTGTGGATCCTTATACTGAGTGTGGATCCTTATACTGAGTGTGGATCCTTATACTAGTGTGGATCCTTATACTGAGTGTGGATCCTTATACTAAGTGTGGATCCTTATACTAGTGTGGATCCTTATACTGAGTGTGGATCCAAATACTGAGTGTGGATCCTTATACTAAGTGTGGATCCTTATACTAAGTGTGGATCCTTATACTGAGTGTGGATCCTTATACTGAGTGTGGATCCTTATACTTAGTGTGGATC
The DNA here is from genome assembly GCA_020271785.1 of Procambarus virginalis. NCBI lineage: Eukaryota > Metazoa > Arthropoda > Malacostraca > Decapoda > Cambaridae > Procambarus > Procambarus virginalis. The sequence goes on from WNGS01162729.1 coordinate 97,233, forward strand.
CTTATACTGAGTGTGGATCCTTATACTGAGTGTGGATCCTTATACTGAGTGTGGATCCTTATACTGAGTGTGGATCCTTATACTGAGTGTGGATCCTTATCCTGAGTGTGGATCCTTATACTGAGTGTGGATCCTTATACTGAGTGTGGATCCTTATACTGAGTTTGGATCCTTATACTGAGTGTGGATCCTTATACTGAGTGTGGATCCTTATACTGAGTGTGGATCCTTATACTAAGTGTGGATCCTTATACTGAGTGTGGATCCTTATACTAAGTGTGGATCCTTATACCGAGTGTGGATCCTCATACTAAGTGTGGATCCTTATACTAAGTGTGGATCCTTATACTAAGTGTGGATCCTTATACTGAGTGTGGATCCTTATACTAAGTGTGGATCCTTATACTGAGTGTGGATCCTTATACTAAGTGTGGATCCTTATACCGAGTGTGGATCCTCATACTAAGTGTGGATCCTCATACTAAGTGTGGATCCTTATACTGAGTGTGGATACTTATACTGAGTGTGGATCCTTATACTGAGTGTGGATCCTTATACTGAGTGTGGATCCTTATCCTGAGTGTGGATCCTTATACTGAGTGTGGATCCTTATACTAAGTGTGGATCCTTATACTAAGTGTGGATCCTTATACTGAGTGTGGATCCTTATACTGAGTGTGGATCCTTATACTAAGTGTGGATCCTTATACTGAGTGTGGATCCTTATACTGAGTGTGGATCCTTATACTGAGTGTGGATCCTTATACTAAGTGTGGATCCTTATACTGAGTGTGGATCCTTATACTGAGTGTGGATCCTTATACTGAGTGTGGATCCTAATACTGAGTGTGGATCCTTATACTGAGTGTGGATCCTTATACTGAGTGTGGATCCTTATACTGAGTGTGGATCCTTATACTGAGTGTGGATCCTTATACTGAGTGTGGATCCTTATACTGAGTGTGGATCCTTATACTGAGTGTGGATCCTTATACTGAGTGTGTATCCTTATAAGGGAGTGGATCCTTATACTGAGTGTGGATCCTTATACTGAGTGTGGATCCTTATACTGAGTGTGTATCCTTATAAGGGAGTGGATCCTTATACTGAGTGTGGATCCTTATACTGAGTGTGGATCCTTATACTGAGTATCAACAGAGCCCACTTGAGCTACACACAGATGACCCCACAGTGGGGTGAGCAGCACACAGATGACCCCACAGTGGGGGTGAGCTACACACAGATGACCCCACAGTGGGGGTGAGCTACACACAGATGACCCCACAGTGGGGTGAGCTACACACAGATGACCCCACAGTGGGGGTGAGCTACACACAGATGACCCCACAGTGGGGTGAGCTACACACAGATGACCCCACAGTGGGGCGAGCTACACACAGATGACCCCACAGTGGGGTGAGCTACACACAGATGACCCCACAGTGGGGTGAGCTACACACAGATGACCCCACAGTGGGGCGAGCTACACACAGATGACCCCACAGTGGGGTGAGCTACACACAGATGACCCCACAGTGGGGTGAGCAGCACACAGATGACCCCACAGTGGGGCGAGCTACACACAGACGACCCCACAGTGGGGCGAGCTACACACAGATGACCCCACAGTGGGGCGAGCTACACACAGATGACCCCACAGTGGGGCGAGCTACACACAGATGACCCCACAGTGGGGTGAGCTACACACAGATGACCCCACAGTGGGGTGAGCTACACACAGGTGACCCCACAGTGGGGTGAGCTACACACAGGTGACCCCACAGTGTGGTGAGTACACACAGGTGACCCCACAGTGGGGTGAGTAACACACAGGTGACCCCACAGTATGGTGAGTAACACACAGGTGACCCCACAGTGGGGCGAGCTACACACAGGTGACCCCACAGTGGGGCGAGCTACACACAGGTGACCCCACAGTGGGGCGAGCTACACACAGGTGACCCCACAGTGGGGCGAGCTACACCTGGCTCCATGGCTACAGACGGGGTCTGAACCTGGCTGGTTGGTGGAGCAGGAGAGACGCCCCATAAAGTGTATGGAGTCAAGTAAGGATGTGAGGCAGGAAAATAAACAATACCAACCCATCGTTCTGTTTACACAGTCATTTTTGTACACATGTGCTCCACTGTAGACATGTGCTCCACTGTACACATGTGCTCCACTGTAGACATGTGCTCCACTGTACACAAGTGTTCCACTGTAGACATGTGCTCCACTGTACACAAGTGCTCCACTGTAGACATGTGCTCCACTGTACACAAGTGCTCCACTGTAGACATGTGCTCCACTGTACACAAGTGCTCCACTGTAGACATGTGATCCACTGTACACAAGTGCTCCACTGTAGACATGTGCTCCACTGTACACAAGTGCTCCACTGTAGACATGTGCTCCACTGTACACAAGTGCTCCACTGTAGACATGTGCTCCACTGTACACAAGTGCTCCACTGTAGACATGTGCTCCACTGTACACAAGTGCTCCACTGTAGACATGTGCTCCACTGTACACAAGTGCTCCACTGTAGACATGTGCTCCACTGTACACAAGTGCTCCACTGTAGACATGTGCTCCACTGTACACAAGTGCTCCACTGTAGACATGTGCTCCACTGTGCACAAGTGCTCCACTGTAGACATGTGCTCCACTGTACACAAGTGCTCCACTGAATACATGTGCTCCACTGTACACAAGTGCTCCACTGTAGACATGTGCTCCACTGTACATATATTGACGTAATGGACAAGTAGACAGTGGAATTTGGTACTATTCATTTTATAGTCCATAAATAATAAAGCTAAAAACCAAACATAAATATTGCTATGCCTAGTATAGCATAAATCTGTACTATAATAGGCCCCAGATAGCGTGTTTTAGCCCTTGGATGGATAAGTTAGGTTACGTTAGCAACATAAATACAAAACCTTTTCCGGTTTGTCGCAATTGAATAGTAACAAATTCTACTATCAAATTGTGCATTACATCGATATATGTACGATTGTCCACATTGTTACTATAAGTACTCTCTACACAGGAGGATGACTGACAACAGGCAGGAGAATAAAAGGGGAACTAGCGCCTCCAGGAGAGCTGGGAAGTGGGGCGACAAACAGGAACTAGGGCCTCCAGGAGAGCTGGGAAGTGGGGCGACAAACAGGAACTAGCGCCTCCAGGAGAGCTGGGAAGTGGGGCGACAAACAGGAACTAGGCCCTCAAGGAGAGCTGGGAAGTGGGCGGACAAACAGGAACTAGGCCCTCAAGGAGAGCTGGGAAGTGGGGCGACAAACAGGAACTAGGCCCTCCAGGAGAGCTGGGAAGTGGGGGACAAACAGGAACTAGGCCCTCCAGGAGAGCTGGGAAGTGGGGCGACAAACAGGAACTAGGCCCTCAAGGAGAGCTGGGAAGTGGGGCGACAAACAGGAACTAGGCCCTCCAGGAGAGCTGGGAAGTGGGGGGACAAACAGGAACTAGGCCCTCCAGGAGAGCTGGGAAGTGGGGCGACAAACAGGAACTAGCGCCTCCAGGAGAGCTGGGAAGTGGGGCGACAAACAGGAACTAGGCCCTCCAGGAGAGCTGGGAAGTGGGGGGACAAACAGGAACTAGGCCCTCCAGGAGAGCTGGGAAGTGGGGGGACAAACAGGAACTAGGGCCTCCAGGAGAGCTGGGAAGTGGGGCGACAAACAGGAACTAGCGCCTCCAGGAGAGCTGGGAAGTGGGGGGACAAACAGGAACTAGGGCCCACGGCAACTAACACAAAACTACAAGAAGAAACATTATTAGACACGATCATCTTTACACTAAATGTTTCTCACTTTATGCAAGAAATGTAAGCTTGATTAAGGCTGCTGTTCGCCTGTTTAATCCTGCCATTATTGTATTGATTTACGTCGGTTCGTACGAATAACAACTTATACAAATAATTGATACAAAGTGTTTATCATGCATTAGGAAAAGGGTGAAAGGTATGTGGATGAGAGAGGGATGATTTAAATAGATCGCTTCTAGAATGGGCCAACAGGACACCTGCTCCCTATTTGCTATAGTTGAACAACACAACACAACGTCGCTATAGATATACACTGATGATCATAGTCAGAACACTGATAACGTTGCATGACCTATACACTGATGACAATCAGTGTACTTTTGCTACAAACGCTGTGCGGCTTAGTGGCTTTAGACATAGTATGTACTCGCTCTGTCTAGTGACTTTAGACATAATAGGCACTCGCTCTATCTATTGACTTTAGACATAATAGGCACTCGCTCTATCTAGTGACATTAGACATAATAGACACTCGCTCTATCTAGTGACTTTAGACATAATAGACACTCGCTCTATCTATTGACTTTAGACATAATAGGCACTCGCTCTATCTAGTGACTTTAGACATAATAGGCACTCGCTCTATCTAGTGACTTTAGACATAATAGGCACTCGCTCTATCTAGTGACTTTAGACATAATAGGCACTCGCTCTATCTAGTGACTTTAGACATAATAGGCACTCGCTCTATCTAGTGACTTTAGACATAATAGGCACTCGCTCTATCTAGTGACTTTAGACATAATAGGCACTCGCTCTATCTAGTGACTTTAGACATAATAGGCACTCGCTCTATCTAGTGACTTCACACATAATAGACACTCGCCCTATCTAGTGACTTTAGACATAATAGGCACTCGCTCTATCTAGTGACTTTAGACATAATAGACACTCGCTCTATCTAGTGACATTAGACATAATAGACACTCGCTCTATCTAGTGACTTTAGACATAATAGACACTCGCTCTATCTGTCGGGAAACCGACACACAAATAGTATAGTCTTCCCTTAACAGTATCCTCTTAAAATTAGAGAATGGGAGACTCCGTGACGTCATCGACGTCGCCGCAGTATTTACATTATTAAACCACTGTTCATACAACAGTTTAATGTCTAAATTGAATAAAAAAGTGTTCAATAAGACTGAATATAATTATTAACACCAAAATATAGCTTGATTCCCTTGTTAACGTAAATTTAACTTAGAAGTGGAAAAAATATTGGAACAACTAGGGAGGCTGAGCGTCTCTTACAGACGCCACGCTCACACGAAAACAATAACATTGGGTGCTCGTGTGTGTTGTGTTAATGGCCACATAGGATAGACCTACTCTGCCTTAAGAAACTGCCATAGCAACACCACTACTACAAATAAAAGCACTCCAGTATCCGGCTTACCAAGNACTACTGGTGTACACCATTTTTGTGGAACAGGTGTGATCTGAGGACATTAAATGACTCCTGCTGTATCCTGGTTGATATTGATTACTCCCCCACTAATTGATTATTGTGACTCCACCATTATGTATCCTTGATTTGTAGAATGCTAGCGCTAGTGTACCACTGCACTTGGATAGAGACTTGACAGCTAGTTCATAGGGTGTGCAATACAGTGTATGATGACTATTCTGAAGAGCTTTGATTAAAGCTATATTAATATGATCAGTGTTAGAGAAATTTAGTTTTTATTATTTTTACGGTGTCTTGCTCGATATGCCTCAGTAAACTGGTGAATTTTAGTTATTCTTTTTACTTAATCCTAGACTAGTATGGAAGGCCAGGTGGTCTTGCTGAGATTTGGACCAGGTCATGGTTGCCAGCGATGTTGGAGCATTAGCACATGACAGTAAATGGGGGCCCTGCTGTCCGGGATCAGTCATGTAAATCCTGTTGTTCAGGATTATTATTGTGTAAACTCCATTGCAGTTTATAATTATTTGTCCAGGATTGTGAGTGACATCCTGATGTTGTATGTGACACTGTTAGTACTGATCTGTCAATTTTTTTCTAGTTGTTGTGCCTATTGAAGTGAATGTGCCGGTATCAATTTTGGTTGAAGACGCCTTGCAGCCTAGTGTCTTTGCATATGATTCAGCGTGCAGTCCTGAGTAAACTTAATTAACGATACTTTCCAATACTGCACTTGCCAACGCTACATGATAGAGGTAAGTGTCAGTGTCTTGCATGTTTGGGGTCATGCTGTTGTAGTATATTCCTATTTTGGTGAAAATAATATTTTTTGAAAGTGCCTTATTCATTAATTGGTATGATGGAGCAAGAATTTAAAGAGATTTTGCAGCATCTATCAGTGGAGAAAATTAAGACCATGACTAAATCAGTTCTTATTTGTATGGGTTGGGTCCTAGAGCTAGATGTTGCACCTAGATGAACAAATATCAGTTATTGAGAACCATATTTATGCATCTAGTGGAAGATGGTATATTAGATGATGAGGTGTTAGAGGAATACCATGATAAGGCTGAGATTTCTTCTAGAATTTGAAGACAGGAGTTGCAACTTTAGTTCAAAGAAATTGAGCTGGAGAAGTTTAAATGTGAATAGAAAACTAAGCAGAGAGAAGCTGAGTTAGAGGCAGCTAGACTCAGGGGAGACGAAGAAATTAAGCAGTTAATGATGAAACAGCAGATGGCTGAGGCTCACATCAGGCTAGAAGAGAAAAAGCTAGAAGCTGCAGCATTTGCAGGAAGTAAGTGTTCTTCAGGTAGTAGTTTAGGTAGTGGCCTTCATTTTCCTAAAAGGTTTTAATTACCCCCAGTTTAATGAGAAGGACCCCAAATTATTTTCCTACACTTTGTTAAAGTAGCTAAGAGTCTGAAATGGCCAGAGGACTCTTGGGTACCCATAATGCATGGTCAGTTGAGAGGGAAAGCTCAGGAGATTTTGGCTTTGCTACCATTTGAAGACAGTTTTCACTACCCCACTTTAAAGAAAGGATATTGCAATCATACGAGCTCAATACAGAGGCACTAAGGCAAAAAAAAATAAGTTTAGAGGGCACACCTGATCATACAGTCACAAATTTTGCTCCAGTAAAAAAAAAAAAAAAGAGTCCATTTTTGGCATTTGACTAAATAGTATGAATATTCATGGTTTTATGTGCCTTAAATAGCTCATCAAGAGAGAGGAATTGTCGTCTGGTTTGCCTGATAAGTTGACTATGAAGCCAGCAAAGGTAAAAGCTTATATAAGGTTGTTCATGAATTAGCTATGCTGGCGGATGAACATAAGACTTAATAAGATACCGTATCGTAATTATAATATGGCACCTAAGGCATTCACTTCTAGGCAGTATTTTTCTGATAAGTCACTGAGAAGTCATCATAATGCCAGGTCTGCTCTTACAGCCAGGGCAGACCAGGTATCTATTAAACCGAAGGGTTCTGTTAACCCTAGTCTAGCCACATCAGGTTTGACTGATGTTAAAAAGCGTAATTATTGCCACAAAAAAGACATGTCGTCCGTTATTGTTTCCAGTTGCATCCTGAATTAAGATATAATGCCTTGATTATTAGTAAAGAAGGCAAGAGGATCATAATTCTGAGCTTTTGTGTAAGGACAAGCAACAGTGGCTCGCTGATTTTGCCCACATCCAACACATCACTCTGGTCATAACTGCATCGCAATATCTTAACCATATGAAGGTGATAACGCCCATCCTTAACCTGCTGCTGACCTCGTGACTGGTCAGCTGGGCAGTGTGAGGTCCTGACAGTCCATGTTAAGCTACAGCTGACCTCGTGACTGGTCAGCTGGGCAGTGTGAGGTCCTGACAGTCCATGTTAAGCTACAGCTGACCTCGTGACTGGTCAGCTGGGCTGGAGCCAAGGTCTGGGCAGGATTATGTCACTCTCTCTTGAGTCTTCTCCTTCGACTGTCTGGTGATGTCTCGGGATTATCTCAGCTTACGAAGAAGTGTTTTAATATAACTTTTCAATGTTTTGAATACGAAAAAGCAAAGTAGTTTCTGTATTTTTGCTCGTTTGCAAATAGTGCGAAATAGTTTCAAAAATTATGTTTAATGTAATTTTTTTTTAATATTTAAAAAAAATATTTAAATTATTGAAATAAAATGAGTTCGAGAATTTAGGATTTATGGTCAAGCAGGAGTTTGAGTATAGAACTGATAAATACTTCTCATCATACTTCCCTCTAACATTGCTCTTACCCCTATAAACTTTCTATGAAAAATAACCGTTTGGATGCAAAGATCTGTTGTTGTTTGAGTTTATTTATGTATCTTTTGTAATGAGTATTTATATTTCAGTTATCTCTCTGTAGTCCATAAATAAAGTGTATATATATATATATAATAAAATAATGCAGTGAGCCAACAGCATGATTCAACAGTGCAAGCAATTCACTGGATTTCAGCAACGTCTATTGTGCAGTGATTTCACCTCACCATAAGAGTAGGAAGCTATACTGCCACCCAGACGACTGATGACTACTGCTCAATATTAACCCATAAGAGCGTGAAAATTAGCGTGCGGTAATTCAACTAGAACGATTTAAGTTTATAAGCAGGTGAGAATGTCCTCCAGGCTGGAGTGCGCTGAGTATATCTATGTGTCCTGTGAAAGCAACCCTCAACCACGGCTCACTCTCCCTGCAGGACAGAGAGAACCACGGCTCACTCTCCCTGCAGGACATAGAGAACCACAGCTCACACTCCCTGCAGGACAGAGAGAACCGCAGCTCACTCTCCCTGCGGGACAGAGAGAACCACAGCTCACTCTCCCTGCAGGACAGAGAGAACCACAGCTCACTCTCCCTGCAGGACAGAGAGAACCACAGCTCACTCTCCCTGCAGGACAGAGAGAACCACAGCTCACTCTCCATGCAGGACAGGGAGAACCGCAGCTCACTCTCCCTGCGGGACAGAGAGAACCACAGCTCACACTCCCTGCAGGACAGGGAGAACCGCAGCTCACTCTCCCTGCAGGACAGGGAGAACCGCAGCTCACTCTTCCTTGCAGGACAGAGAGAACCGCAGCTCACTCTCCCTGCAGGACAGAGAGAACCGCAGCTCACTCTCCCTGCAGGACAGAGAAAACCGCAGCTCACTCTTCCTTGCAGGACAGAAAGAACCGCAGCTCACTCTCCCTGCAGGACAGAGAGAACCGCAGCTCACTCTCCCTGCAGGACAGAGAGAACCGCAGCTCACTCTCCCTGCAGGACCGAGAGAACCGCAGCTCACTCACCCTGCAGGACAGAGAGAACCGCAGCTCACTCTCCCTGCAGGACAGAGAACCACAGCTCACTTTCCCTACGTGAGAGACAGAACCTTCACTGTGGTTGGCTTCCTGTCACACGAACCTTCCATTGCTGTTCTCATGGATTGTGTCTGGGAACCAGTGCTCTAGTGGACCAGTGGTCTAGTGGACCAGTGCTCTAGTGGACCAGTGCTCTAGTGGACCAGTGGTCTAGTGGACCAGTGCTGTAGTGGACCAGTGCTCTAGTGGACCAGTGGTCTAGTGGACCAGTGCTCTAGTGGACCAGTGCTCCAGTGGACCAGTGCTTTAGTGGACCAGTGCTCTAGTGGACCAGTACTCAAGTGGACCAGTGCTTTAGTGGACCAGTGCTCTAGTGGACCAGTGTTCTAGTGGACCAGTGCTCTAGTGCACCAATGCTTTAGTGGACCAGTGCTCTAGTGGACCAGTGCTCTATTGGACCAGTGCTCTAGTGGACCAGTGCTCTGGTGGACCAGTGCTCACGTGGACCAATGCTCTGGTGGACCAGTGCTCTGATGGGCCAGTGCTCTAGTGGACCAGTGCTCTAGTGGACCAGTGCTTTAGAGGAACAGTGCTCTAGTGAACCAATGCTCTAGTGGAACAGTGGTCTAGTGGACCAGTGCTCTAGTGGACCAGCGCTCTAGTAGCCCAGTGCTCTAGTGGCCCAGTGCTCTGGTGGACCACTGCTCTAGTGGACCAGTGCTCTGGTGGACCAATGCTCTGGTGGACCAGTGCTCTGGTGGACCAGTGCTCTTGTGGACCAGTGCTCTAGTGGACCAGTGCTCTAGTAGCCCAGTGATCTAGTGGCCCAGCGCTCTGGTGGACCAGTGCTCTAGTGGACCAGTGCTCTGGTGGACCAATGCTCTGGTGGACCAGTGCTCTGGTGGACCAGTGCTCTAGTGGACCAGTGTTCTGGTGGACCAATGCTCTGGCGGTCCAGTGCTCTGCTGGACCAGTGCTCTTGTGGACCAGTGCTCTAGTGGACCAGTGCTTTGGAGGACCAGTGCTCTACTGGACCAGTGTTGCAGTGGACCAGTGCTCTAGTGGACCAGTGCTCTGGTGGACCAATGCTATGGAGGACCAGTGCTCTGGTGGTCCAGTGCTCTGCTGGACCAGTGCTCTTGTGGACCAGTGCTCTAGTGGACCAGTGCTTTGGTGGACCAGTGCTCTAGTAGTCAAGTGTTGCAGTGGACCAGTGCTCTAGTGGACAAGTGCTCTAGTGGACCGCTACTCTAGTGGACCAGTGTTATAGTGGATCAGTGCTCTAGTGGACCAGTGCTCTAGTACTCACCTAATTGTTTTTTTTTGTGCTCTGGTGCCAGTGTTGTAGTGAACCAGTGTTGTAGTGAACCAGTGCTCTAGTGGACCAGTGCTCTAGTGGGCAAGTGATGTAGTGGACCAGTGCTCTAGTGGACCAGTGTTGTAGTGAACCAGTGCTCTAGTGGACCAGTGCTCTAGTGGGCCAGTGATGTAGTGGACCAGTGCTCTAGTGGACCAGTGCTCTAATGGACCAGTGCTCTAGTGGACCAGTGTTGTAGCGGACCAGAGTTGTAGTGGACCAGTGTTGTAGTGGACCAGTGCTCTAGTAGAGCAGTGTTATAGTGGACCAGAGTTCTAGTGGACCAGTGTTGTAGTGGAACAGTGTTATAGTGGACCAGTGGTCTAGTGGACCAGTGTTGTAGTGGACCAGTGCTCTAGTGGACCAGCGCTCTAGTGGACCAGTGTTGTAGTGGACCAGTGCTATAGTAGAGCAGTGTTATAGTGGACCAGTGTTGTAGTGGACCAGTGCTCTAGTGGATCAGTGTTGTAGTGGACCAGAGTTATAGTGGTCCAGTGCTCTAGTGGACCAGTGTTATATTGGACCAGTTCTCTAGTGGACCAGTGCTCTAGTGGACCAGTGTTGTAGTGGACCAGTGCTGTAGTGGGCCAGTGCTCTAGTAGACCAGTGTTAGAGTGGACCAATGCTCTAGTGGACCAGTGTTTTAGTGGACCAATGCTCTACTGGACCAGTGTTGTAGTGACCAGTGCTCTAGTGGACCAGTGCTCTAGTGGACCAGTGCTCTAGTGGACCAGTGTTGTAGTGGACCAGTGTTGTAATGAAGCAGTGCTCCAGTGGACCAGTGTTGTAGTGGACCAGTGCTCTAGTGGACCAGTGCTCTAATGGACCATTGCTCTGGTGGACCAGTGCTCTAGTGGACCAGTGCTCTGGTGGACCAATGCTCTGGTGGACCAGTGCTCTGGTGGACCAGTGCTCTAGTGGACCAGTGTTCTGGTGGACCAATGCTCTGGCGGTCCAGTGCTCTGCTGGACCAGTGCTCTTGTGGACCAGTGCTCTAGTGGACCAGTGCTTTGGAGGACCAGTGCTCTACTGGACCAGTGTTGCAGTGGACCAGTGCTCTAGTGGACCAGTGCTCTGGTGGACCAATGCTATGGAGGACCAGTGCTCTGGTGGTCCAGTGCTCTGCTGGACCAGTGCTCTTGTGGACCAGTGCTCTAGTGGACCAGTGCTTTGGTGGACCAGTGCTCTAGTAGTCAAGTGTTGCAGTGGACCAGTGCTCTAGTGGACAAGTGCTCTAGTGGACCGCTACTCTAGTGGACCAGTGTTATAGTGGATCAGTGCTCTAGTGGACCAGTGCTCTAGTACTCACCTAATTGTTTTTTTTTGTGCTCTGGTGCCAGTGTTGTAGTGAACCAGTGTTGTAGTGAACCAGTGCTCTAGTGGACCAGTGCTCTAGTGGGCAAGTGATGTAGTGGACCAGTGCTCTAGTGGACCAGTGTTGTAGTGAACCAGTGCTCTAGTGGACCAGTGCTCTAGTGGGCCAGTGATGTAGTGGACCAGTGCTCTAGTGGACCAGTGCTCTAATGGACCAGTGCTCTAGTGGACCAGTGTTGTAGCGGACCAGAGTTGTAGTGGACCAGTGTTGTAGTGGACCAGTGCTCTAGTAGAGCAGTGTTATAGTGGACCAGAGTTCTAGTGGACCAGTGTTGTAGTGGAACAGTGTTATAGTGGACCAGTGGTCTAGTGGACCAGTGTTGTAGTGGACCAGTGCTCTAGTGGACCAGCGCTCTAGTGGACCAGTGTTGTAGTGGACCAGTGCTATAGTAGAGCAGTGTTATAGTGGACCAGTGTTGTAGTGGACCAGTGCTCTAGTGGATCAGTGTTGTAGTGGACCAGAGTTATAGTGGTCCAGTGCTCTAGTGGACCAGTGTTATATTGGACCAGTTCTCTAGTGGACCAGTGCTCTAGTGGACCAGTGTTGTAGTGGACCAGTGCTGTAGTGGGCCAGTGCTCTAGTAGACCAGTGTTAGAGTGGACCAATGCTCTAGTGGACCAGTGTTTTAGTGGACCAATGCTCTACTGGACCAGTGTTGTAGTGACCAGTGCTCTAGTGGACCAGTGCTCTAGTGGACCAGTGCTCTAGTGGACCAGTGTTGTAGTGGACCAGTGTTGTAATGAAGCAGTGCTCCAGTGGACCAGTGTTGTAGTGGACCAGTGCTCTAGTGGACCAGTGCTCTAATGGACCATTGCTCTGGTGGACCAGTGCTCTAGTGGACAAGTGCTCTAGTGGACCGGTGTTGTAGTGGACCAGTGTTGTAGTGGACCAGTGCTCTAGTTGACCAGTGTTGTAGTGAACCAGTGCTCTAGTGGACCAGTGCTCTAGTGGGCCTGTGATGTAGTGGACCAGTTCTCTAATGGACCAGTGCTCTAGTGGACCAGTGGTCTAGTGGACCAATGATGTAGGGGACCAGTGTTGTAGTGGACCAGTGTTGTAGTGGACCAGTGCTCTAGTAGAGCAGTGTTGTAGTGGACCAGTGCTCTAGTGGACCAGTGTTGTAGTGGACCAGTGCTCTAGTAGAGCAGTGGTATAGTGGACCAGTGCTCTAGTGGACCAGTGTTGTAGTGGACAAGTGTTATAGTGGACCAGTGCTCTAGTGGACCAGTGTTGTAGTGGAACAGTGTTGTAGTGGGCAAGTGCTCTAGTAGACCAGTGTTACAGTGGACCAGTGTTGTAGTGGACCAGTGCTCTAGTGGACCAGAGTTGTAGTGGACCAGTGTTATAGTGGACCAGTGCTCTAGTGGACCAGTGCTCTAGTGGACCAGTGCTCTGGTGGACCAGTGCTCACGTGGACCAATGCTCTGGTGGACCAGTGCTCTGATGGGCCAGTGCTCTAGTGGACCAGTGCTCTAGTGGACCAGTGCTTTAGAGGAACAGTGCTCTAGTGAACCAATGCTCTAGTGGACCAGTGGTCTAGTGGACCAGTGCTCTAGTGGACCAGTGCTCTAGTAGCCCAGTGCTCTAGTGGCCCAGTGCTCTGGTGGACCAGTGCTCTAGTGGACCAGTGCTCTGGTGGACCAATGCTCTGGTGGACCAGTGCTCTGCTGGACCAGTGCTCTTGTGGACCAGTGCTCTAGTGGACCAGTGCTCTAGTAGCCCAGTGATCTAGTGGCCCAGTGCTCTGGTGGACCAGTGCTCTAGTGGACCAGTGCTCTGGTGGACCAATGCTCTGGTGGACCAGTGCTCTGCTGGACCAGTGCTCTGGTGGACCAGTGCTCTAGTGGACCAGTGTTCTGGTGGACCAATGCTCTGGCGGTCCAGTGCTCTGCTGGACCAGTGCTCTTGTGGACCAGTGCTCTAGTGGACCAGTGCTTTGGAGGACCAATGCTCTAGTGGACCAGTGTTGCAGTGGACCAGTGCTCTAGTGGACCAGTGCTCTGGTGGACCAATGCTATGGAGGACCAGTGCTCTGGTGGTCCAGTGCTCTGCTGGACCAGTGCTCTTGTGGACCAGTGCTCTAGTGGACCAGTGCTTTGGTGGACCAGTGCTCTAGTAGACCAGTGTTGCAGTGGACCAGTGCTCTAGTGGACAATGCTCTAGTGGACCAGTGTTGTAGTGGACCAGTGCTCTAGTGGACCAGTGTTGTAGTGAACCAGTGCTCTAGTGGACCAGTGCTCTAGTGGGCAAGTGATGTAGTGGACCAGTGCTCTAGTGGACCAGTGTTGTAGTGAACCAGTGCTCTAGTGGACCAGTGCTCTAGTGGGCCAGTGATGTAGTGGACCAGTGCTCTAGTGGACCAGTGCTCTAATGGACCAGTGCTCTAGTGGACCAGTGCTCTAATGGACCAGTGCTCTAGTGGACCAGTGTTGTAGCGGACCAGAGTTGTAGTGGACCAGTGTTGTAGTGGACCAGTGCTCTAGTAGAGCAGTGTTATAGTGGACCAGAGCTCTAGTGGACCAGTGTTGTAGTGGACCAGTGTTATAGTGGACCAGTGGTCTAGTGGACCAGTGTTGTAGTGGACCAGTGCTCTAGTGGACCAGCGCTCTAGTGGACCAGTGTTGTAGTGGACCAGTGCTATAGTAGAGCAGTGTTATAGTGGACCAGTGTTGTAGTGGACCAGTGCTCTAGTGGATCAGTGTTGTAGTGGACCAGAGTTATAGTGTCCAGTGCTCTAGTGGACCAGTGTTATATTGGACCAGTTCTCTAGTGGACCAGTGCTCTAGTGGACCAGTGTTGTAGTGGACCAGTGCTGTAGTGGGCCAGTGCTCTAGTAGACCAGTGTTATAGTGGACCAATGCTCTAGTGGACCAGTGTTATAGTGGACCAATGCTCTACTGGACCAGTGTTGTAGTGACCAGTGCTCTAGTGGACCAGTGCTCTAGTGGACCAGTGCTCTGGTGGACCAGTGCTCTGGTGGACCAGTGCTCTGTGGACCAGTGCTCTGGTGGACCAGTGCTCTAGTGGACCAGTGTTCTGGTGGACAGTGCTCTGGTGTCCAGTGCTCTGCTGGACCAGTGCTCTTGTGGACCAGTGCTCTAGTGGACCAGTGCTTTGGAGGACCAGTGCTCTAGTGGACCAGTGTTGCAGTGGACCAGTGCTTAGTGGACCAGTGCTCTGGTGGACCAATGCTATGGAGGACCAGTGCTCTGGTGGTGCAGTGCTCTGTGGACCAGTGCTCTTGTGGACCAGTGCTCTAGTGGACCAGTGCTTTGGTGGACCAGTGCTCTAGTGGACCAGTGTTGCAGTGGACCAGTGCTCTAGTGGACAATTGCTCTAGTGGACCGCTGCTCTAGTGGACCAGTGTTGTAGTGGACCAGTGCTCTAGTGGACCAGTGCTCTAGTGGACCAGTGTTATATTGGACCAGTGCTCTAGTGGACCAGTGCTCTAGTGGACCAGTGTTGTAGTGGACCAGTGCTGTAGTGGACCAGTGCTCTAGCAGACCAGTGTTATAGTGGACCAATGCTCTAGTGGACCAGTGTTATAGTGGACCATGCTCTAGTGGACCAGTGTTGTAGTGACCAGTGGTCTAGTGGACCAGTGCTCTAGTGGACCAGTGCTCTGGTGGACCAGTGCTGGTGGACCAGTGCTCTGCTGGACCAGTGCTCTGGTGGACCAGTGCTCTAGTAGACCAGTGTTGCAGTGGACCAGTGCTCTAGTGGACCAGTGCTCTAGTGGACCAGTGCTCTAGTGGACCAGTGTTGTAGTGGACCAGTGCTCTAGTGGACCAGTGTTGTAGTGAACCAGTGCTCTAGTGGACCAGTGCTCTAGTGGGCAAGTGATGTAGTGGACCAGTGCTCTAGTGGACCAGTGTTGTAGTGAACCAGTGCTCTAGTGGACCAGTGCTCTAGTGGGCCAGTGATGTAGTGGACCAGTGCTCTAGTGGACCAGTGCTCTAATGGACCAGTGCTCTAGTGGACCAGTGCTCTAATGGACCAGTGCTCTAGTGGACCAGTGTTGTAGCGGACCAGAGTTGTAGTGGACCAGTGTTGTAGTGGACCAGTGCTCTAGTAGAGCAGTGTTATAGTGGACCAGAGCTCTAGTGGACCAGTGTTGTAGTGGACCAGTGTTATAGTGGACCAGTGGTCTAGTGGACCAGTGTTGTAGTGGACCAGTGCTCTAGTGGACCAGCTCTCTAGTGGACCAGTGTTGTAGTGGACCAGTGCTATAGTAGAGCAGTGTTATAGTGGACCAGTGTTGTAGTGGACCAGTGCTCTAGTGGATCAGTGTTGTAGTGGACCAGAGTTATAGTGGTCCAGTGCTCTAGTGGACCAGTGTTATATTGGACCAGTTCTCTAGTGGACCAGTGCTCTAGTGGACCAGTGTTGTAGTGGACCAGTGCTGTAGTGGGCCAGTGCTCTAGTAGACCAGTGTTTTAGTGGACCAATGCTCTAGTGGACCAGTGTTATAGTGGACCAATGCTCTATTGGACCAGTGTTGTAGTGACCAGTGCTCTAGTGGACCAGTGTTGTAGTGGACCAGTGTTGTAATGAAGCAGTGCTCCAGTGGACCAGTGTTGTAGTGGACCAGTGCTCTACTGAACCAGTGCTCTAATGGACCATTGCTCTGGTGGACCAGTGCTCTAGTGGACAAGTGCTCTAGTGGACCGGTGTTGTAGTGGACCAATGTTGTAGTGGACCAGTGCTCTAGTTGACCAGTGTTGTAGTGAACCAGTGCTCTAGTGGACCAGTGCTCTAGTGGGCCAGTGATGTAGTGGACCAGTGCTCTAGTGGACCAGTGTTGTAGTGGACCAGTGCTCTAGTGGACCAGTGTTGTAGTGAACCAGTGCTCTAGTGGACCAGTGCTCTAGTAGGCCAGTGATGTAGCGGACTAGTGCTCTAGTGGACCAGTGCTCTAGTGGACCAGTGGTCTAGTGGACCAATGATGTAGGGGACCAGTGTTGTAGTGGACCAGTGTTGTAGTGGACCAGTGCTCTAGTAGAGCAGTGTTGTAGTGGGCCAGTGCTCTAGTGGACCATTGTTGTAGTGGACCAGTGCTCTAGTAGAGCAGTGGTATAGTGGACCAGTGCTCTTGTGGACCAGTGTTGTAGTGGACAAGTGTTATAGTGGACCAGTGCTCTAGTGGACCAGTGTTGTAGTGGACCAGTGTTGTAGTGGGCTAGTGCTCTAGTAGAGCAGTGTTACAGTGGACCAGTGTTGTAGTGGACCAGTGCTCTAGTGGACCAGAGTTGTAGTGGACAAGTGTTATAGTGGACCAGTGCTCTAGTGGACTGGTGTTGTAGTGGACCAGTGTTGTAGTGGGCCAGTGTTCTAGTAGACCAGTGTTACAGTGGACCAGTGTTGTAGTGGACCAGTGTTGTTGCGAACCAGTGTTGTATTACACCAGTTTTGTAGTGGACCAGTGTTGTAGTGGACCAGTGTTGTAGTGGATCAGTGTTGTAGTGGACCAGTGCTCTAGTGGACCAGTGTTGTTGAGGACCAGTGTTGTTGAGGACCAGTGTTGTAGTGGACCAGCGCTCTAGTGGACCAGTGCTCTAGTGGACCAGTGCTCTAGTGGACCAGTGCTCTAGTGGACCAGTGCTCTAGTGGACCAGTGTTATAGTGGACCAGTGCTCTAGTGGACCAGTGTTATAGTGGACCAGTGCTCTAGTGGACCAGTGCTCTAGTGGACCAGTGTTGTAGTGGACCATTGTTGTAGTGGAGAAGTGCTCTAGTGGACCAGTGTTATAGTGGACCAGTGCTCTAGTGGACCAGTGCTCTTGTGGAACAGTGCTCTAATGGACCTGTGCTCTTGTGGACCAGTGCTGTAATGGACCAGTGCTCTAGTGAACCAGTGCTCTAGTGTTCTCTTAACCTCGCAAGAGGCTGACCCTCGGTGCTACCCAGTCAAGACTTGCATTGTAAACACACAAATATTCTTCACTGTTGCCTCATAGCTCTCGACTTGCCAACACTGATCCATATATTTCATAAAACAAACATATCCATATTCTTCGGCTCTTAATTATAGAGATTTAAAGAATTCTTGGATGATTCAGCCGCCAATCGCCGTGGAGTTTTGCCATGTATCAAGAGAGAAACACCAGGATGGAGGGTAGAAATAGCCTAAGCTACTGTTTCCCTTTGAGATGTATTTCGTTCTTGTCTCAATAAACATACTTGATCTTGAACACCAGGACCAACGCCGAACTTTCTTGCGATGGTTCACTCAAAAAAGGCAGCCCGTGAGAGACGCCGGTGACGGGAGTGGAGGTGCAGTGGCGCCTCTTGCACCAAGGACCAATAAGATAGTTATGATAGGGTTAATGAAGCCATCAATCACAGGGCGAGATAGTTGTCTAGACGTCAACACTGAGGCACTCACTGTCAGTCACTCAGGTCACAGGAATGTTATGGTGCCCGGTGATGACAGTATACAGGAGTGTGGCCCGGTGATGACAGTATATAGGAGTGTGGCCCGGTGATGACAGTATACAGGAGTGTGGCCCGGTGATGACAGTATACAGGAGTGTGCCTCGGTGATGACAGTATATAGGAGTGTTCCCCGGTGATGACAGTATATAGGAGTGTGGCCCATTGATGACAGTATACAGGAGTGTGGCCCGGTGATGACAGTATATAGGAGTGTGGCCCGGTGATGACAGTATACAGGAGTGTGCCCGGTGATGACAGTATATAGGAGTGTGGCCTGGTGATGACAGTATACAGGAGTGTGGCCCGGTGATGACAGTATACAGGAGTGTGGCCCGGTGATGACAGTATACAGGAGTGTGCCTCGGTGATGACAGTATACAGGAGTGTGGCCCGGTGATGACAGTATATAGGAGTGTGCCCCGGTGATGACAGTATACAGGAGTGTGCCTCGGTGATGACAGTATACAGGAGTGTTCCCCGGTGATGACAGTATACAGGAGTGTGCCCCGGTGATGACAGTATACAGGAGTGTTCCCCGGTGATGACAGTATACAGGAGTGTGCCTGTGTGATGACAGTATACAGGAGTGTGCCCGGTGATGACAGTATACAGGAGTGTGCCTCGGTGATGACAGTATAGAGGAGTGTGGCCCGGTGATGACAGTATACAGGAGTGTGCCTCGGTGATGACAGTATATAGGAGTGTGCCCGGTGATGACAGTATACAGGAGTGTGCCTCGGTGATGACAGAATACAGGAGTGTGCCTCGGTGATGACAGTATATAGGAGTGTGGCCCGGTGATGACAGTATATAGGAGTGTGCCTCGGTGATGAAAGTATATAGGAGTGTGGCCCGGTGATGACAGTATACAGGAGTGTGCCTCGGTGATGACAGTATACAGGAGTGTGGCCCGGTGATGACAGTATACAGGAGTGTGCCTCGGTGATGACAGTATACAGGAGTGTGGCCCGGTGATGACAGTATACAGGAGTGTGCCTCAGTGATGACAGTATACAGGAGTGTGGCCCGGTGATGACAGTATACAGGAGTGTGGCCCGGTGATGACAGCATACAGGAGTGTGCCTCGGTGATGACAGTATACAGGAGTGTGCCCGGTGATGACAGTATACAGGAGTGTGCCCGGTGATGACAGTATACAGGAGTGTGCCCCGGTGATGACAGTATACAGGAGTGTGCCTCGGTGATGACAGTATACAGGAGTGTGCCTCGGTGATGACAGTATACAGGAGTGTGCCTCGGTGATGACAGTATACAGGAGTGTGCCCGGTGATGACAGTATACAGGAGTGTGCCCGGTGATGACAGTATACAGGAGTGTGCCTCGGTGATGACAGTATACAGGAGTGTGCCCCGGTGATGACAGTATACAGGAGTGTGGCCCGGTGATGACAGTATACAGGAGTGTGGCCCGGTGATGACAGTATACAGGAGTGTGCCCCGGTGATGACAGTATACAGGAGTGTGCCCGGTGATGACAGTATACAGGAGTGTGGCCCGGTGATGACAGTATACAGGAGTGTGGCCCGGTGATGACAGTATACAGGAGTGTGGCCCGGTGATGACAGTATACAGGAGTGTGCCTCGGTGATGACAGTATACAGGAGTGTTCCCCGGTGATGACAGTATACAGGAGTGTGCCCTGGTGATGACAGTATACAGGAGTGTGCCTGGTGATGACAGTATACAGGAGTGTGCCCCTGTGATGACAGTATACAGGAGTGTGCCCCGGTGATGACAGTATACAGGAGTGTGCCCCGGTGATGACAGTATACAGGAGTGTGCCCGGTGATGACAGTATACAGGAGTGTGCCCCGGTGATGACAGTAAACAGGAGTGTTCCCGGTGATGACAGTATACAGGAGTGTGCTCTGGTGATGACAGTATACAGGAGTGTGCCTGGTGATGACAGTATACAGGAGTGTGCCCGGTGATGACAGTATACAGGAGTGTGGCCCGGTGATGACAGTATACATGGACAGGAGTGTGCCCGGTGATGACAGTATACAGGAGTGTGCCTCGTGTGATGACAGTATACAGGAGTGTGGCCCGGTGATGACAGTATACAGGAGTGTGCCTCGGTGATGACAGTATACAGGAGTGTGCCTCGGTGATGACAGTATACAGGAGTGTGCCCGGTGATGACAGTATACAGGAGTGTGCCCGGTGATGACAGTATATAGGAGTGTGCCTCGGTGATGACAGTATATAGGAGTGTGCCCGGTGATGACAGTATACAGAAGTGTGGCCCGGTGATGACAGTATACAGGAGTGTGGCCCGGTGATGACAGTATACAAGAGTGTGGCCCGGTGATGACAGTATACAGGAGTGTGCCCGTGTACTTACCTAATTGTGCTTGCGGGGTTGAGCTCCGGCTCATTAGTCCCGCCTCTCAACGGTCAACAGTATACAGTATGCTGTAATGTGACAGTGTACAGGAGCTGGCGATGTTCACTCAAGAACACGTGTCGCGCTTAGAGGTGAACACCCATGGTTAAGTATTGAAAAATGTTCAGCTTGTATGGAACAATGTTCAGCTTGTATGGAACAATGTTCAGCTTGTATGGAACTATGTTCAGCTTGTATGGAACAATGTTCAGCTTGTATGGAACAATGTTCAGCTTGTATGGAACAATGTTCAGCTTGTATGGAACTATGTTCAGCTTGTATGGAACAATGTTCAGCTTGTATGGAACAATGTTCAGCTTGTATGGAACTATGTTCAGCTTGTATGGAACAATGTTCAGCTTGAATGGAACACTGTTCAGCTTGTATGGAACAATGTTCAGCTTGTATAGAACAATGTTCAAATTTTATGGAACAATGTTCAGCTTGTATGGAACAATGTTTATCTTGTATGGAACTATGTTCAGCTTGTATGGAACAATGTTCAGCTTGTATGGAATAATGTTCAGCTTGCATGGAACAATGTTAAGCTTGTATGGAACAATGTTCAGCTTGAATGGAAAATGTTCAGCTTGTATAGAACAATGTTCATATTTTATGGAACAATGTTAAGCTTGTATGAAACAATGTTCAGCTTGTGTGGAACAATGTTCAGCTTGTATGGAACAATGTTCAGCTTGCATGGAANATATACATATATAACTGAAAACTTCACTCCCAAAAGGATTCGAACCCAGACAGACAGTCCGTTAACTAACTACAGTATATTTTGAATCGGAAGGTTAAACTGTAACAGCGGACCATGGTTTAGTGGTCCAAATGGTGTGGTGAACACCACACATCCCCTCCACCACACACTCCTCCCTCAACCATAACACGTTCATTTCTCGCTGTATTTTTGTTATTCAACACAATCATTTATGCTTCAGTGACCACCGGGCCCCTTATCTCCCCAGGGGGGAGTGAGGCTTCGTGCTCGACTGTCTGATGGGGGGAGGGGGGGTTACTGTGATCAGGGTACACACACACTGCCATTCCACCACCCACCCCACCATTCCACCACCCAACCCACCATTCCACCACCCAACCCACCATTCCACCACCCACCCCACCATTCCACCACCCACCCCACCATCCACCACCCACCCCACCATTCCACCACCCACCCCACCATTCCACCACCCCCCCACCATTCCACCACCCAACCCACCATTCCACCACCCAACCCACCATTCCACCACCCACCCCACCATTCCACCACACTGTTAAGACCCCACATACACCAAGTATGACTGGTGTATGGTGTGATCATACCTTAGTGTAATATAAGGCAGTGTAGCCTAGTA
>WNGS01162729.1:157667-173470 GCA_020271785.1 Procambarus virginalis
CTATTAAAAATGGATCTAAGTTATATAGACCACTGCTAATGTTCAATTACTTTCATTTGTGATCTGTATCAAAGCAGATTCAATTAATGTTTCTGTTATAGGTGCTTTTACAATTTGTTATTGAAGAAGCCATCTCCCAATCAATTTGGTGAGCATCTTCTGACAATGAACAAAGCATTAGACAAACTGGCCCTGTCTTACAGAGTATTTATGTTGCGAAATTCTACATTTCAAATCTTTAGATGTTTTTGCCCAACATAGAACTTATTACAGTCTTCACAAGGTATTTTATAAATGGTACAATTATCACTACGAGGGCTATTCCTACTAAGCTTAATAGCTTACCAACAGTGTTTTTCGTAGCTAAACATTACATGTATATTAAAAAGTTTCAAGGCCTTGACAATTTCTCAAACCCAGAGAAATATGGTAAACATAACACATTCTTTGGGCGAATTCTTTCACTGCATATATTATTATAATATGTACGACGTGCTTGTTACGGCAAAATTCCAAAAAACTCAGTGGGTAACAAAGCTTGAGACCAATCAAATCAATATTCTTAAACTCTTCGTCCAAGAATTCTGGACTCACAACTCGAAGAGCTCTTAGATACATTGAAGAAAAAATTTACTTTTTCACATTGTATCTATGCCCTGAAAAATAATGAACATAAGATAGATTATTCGTAGGTTTTCTGTAGACACTAAACTTTAGTGAAGAATCTTCCCTATGAATAAGAACATCTAAGAATGGCAAACATTTATCAATTTCAGTCTCCATAGTAAATTTTATAGAGGTGACTTGGTCAAATTTACTATGGAGACTGAAATTGATAAATGTTTGCCATTCTTAGATGTTCTTATTCATAGGGAAGATTCTTTTTAATATACATGTATTGTTTAGCTACGAAAATACTGTTGGTAAGCTATTAGTTAGGAACAGCCCTCGTAGTGATAATTGTGTCATTTATAAAATACCTTGTAAAGACTGTAATAAGTTCTATGTTGGGCACCGTGTACACTGACATACGTCAGGGCACCACTTCGGTCTGAGACCGCAACAGAGCCGGCGCCATCCGGCAACTGCAACGAACGCCCTTCGTACCGCCGATAGGAGGTACATGCGGGAGGAGGCCGATACTCCTCCTCCCGCATGAACTTGATAATCACCCGGTGGGCCGTAACAAGTTCAACTCCATATACAGCCTCCACCGGGACACGTAGCATGTCGCACATTACTAACTCAATGGCTGGATAACCAGCCTTACACGAGAACTCTAGCCCCACTGAATTCACCCGCAAAACAGGAGGAATCGCAAGGCCCCCCCATGTCAAAAACAGCCACGTCAGCACGTAGCCAGGCAGGCAACAACACTGGGAGGGCAGTCAGTTTAGGTAGTTTGACAGTCTTACCTTGTTCAACGTTAGTCTCTGTTGAACGACCACTTGTCTGGTCATCCTGCCTCGCTTGTAACTGCATGCGAACTATGCGTTCAGTACTCTCTCTGCTGATCAGTCCAGCATTTGTTTTCTCTCTCTCCTGCTGAACAGTCCAGAGTTTACTTTCTCTGTCCTGCTGATCAGTCCAGAGTTTCATAGCTTGCTCTGCTACTTTATTCCCTTCGAATCCCAACCCCTTAACCTGGTCACGGTATTCCTCTAAGGTGAATAAGTGCGAGCCTGTAATACCTACTCTTTGAGCTGGCGTCGTCCACAAGGACCTTTTGGGCAGAGATTCTTTCCCGTAGAATCCCCCCAACGAAGTATTTAAAGGGCTAGATTCCTGCGTGACTGTTTTCTTTCACATCATTCTTTGTGACGTCACCCACAGGGGTCTCTACCTCCAAGTTGTCTCTCACTGGGGTCTCTCCCACTGTGTTATCTCTCACCGGGGTCTCACCTCCGACAGCCTCATCCAGTACGATGAGACTCGTGCACGCCACTTCAGCACTACCGTGCATGTGTGCTTGTAGCATCACCTCTTCCACGGCCCGCATGTGCTACTCCACACGTTCCTTACACTCTTGCTCAGTAAGAGTGTCGTAGTCGTCAGGTCTACGAGCGGTCAAGGCAACGTGAAGATACAGGTAGCGCTGTTTATACTCTCCACACTTAGACATACTAGAGGTGTGTGTACCTAACAGGGCGTTAAACGTCCTCTGAATACTGACCGCCACTTTTGAACTTTCAGGGGAAATTTAAGTGCGAAATTTTACTTTACAATTTAACTCATAGGTTCCAACTAAGCCAATCACGTTGGGCGCCAGATGTGGGGGTTTTCTATTTTGCTTTCCCGACTGAAATGCAATGTCGCCAATGTACATGTGGCAGACGCTTCACGAAGCTGTCAGAATCAGCAGAGAAAATACGAGAGCAACCGTACAGGGCATTGACAAATCGAGCAACGTCGAGTTAGAGTCCCTGAGGGTCTCTTCTCAGACTAGCCTCACCTGGTCCTGGTCCACGTTGATCGTTGGAATCTCCTCTATGATTTAACACTTTAAGGGACTCCTAGGGTCCTCATCACAGTAGTGAATAATAGGCAACTCGGTGTTGAAGACACCTGGAGTTGAAGGCTTGAGTAAATAGTTGGCAGTATTCAGAAGTGGTTCAACGGAAACACCGCATAAAGCTTAACAGTAGTTTATTTACTAACTTAACCACTAATACAAAGGATGCTTGATTTACTTTAGATTGGTGTCAGAAAGGCTATGGTTGCGTTAGCGAGACTCTTGACGTCTGGCTAATCGACTCGGATCCACTCGTGGAGTAACACCTAACTTAACACAATTGACAGCCAATCATTAACACAGCAGCCTAACTGCCGGTATGCAAAGGGATCACAAGAGTTCCAACCGGATACTCGGGCAATGATGATATGCAATAAACACAATGGCACTGTCAATGGGACAGGCAATAACATCCACAATAATAATATCACACAATACTAAATGTGTGGTGTATGTGAAGCTCACATTCGTAGACGAGTGAAATGTCGTGATACCACACAGATAAACACGCATACACCGTCAGGTGTCTTCACCTATAACCTGTGTCAGGTATGAGAAGGTGAGAACTGTGGTTGATCCCTCAGATCAACACAGACAGACACAATAAAACAATGACAGTATCTTGTACTTACAGATAGGGTACCTCTCTTATTCACTCACTTACTCAGGCACATTTATGCAATAACTCGTAGGTGGCCTGACAGCTGGGCGCTCGTTCTGACGTGAGACCATTGACGACAGGGTTTCCCACAAACCGTACTTGACACGGGGGTACTCGCAGGAGAGCACGTTGTATGGCAACAGACACACGCACACACTCTGGCACTGGCGGTGAGTAAGGGTGGTGACATCACGTGGTACAGTGTGGGCGGCGGCGAGCAGCTTGAGGCTACACGATCGGGACAGAGTGACAGCTGGCGGCGGCTGATTATGGTACCGTGCAGGTACACTGTGGTAAAAGTCACACACAGATTACTTTGGCGGCAGCACTGCCTTAGTTCACTCTAGGTCACTCACAGACGATCTTCACTTGTGACCAGGGGTTACCTGATACCAGTCTGTTTCGCTTTGGGGATTTGTCACTTAGGCTTCTGAAAAATATTGTCACAGTCGCGATTCCGGGCGAGTGTTGGTATATCGAAAAGCCGCTGAGTTTAACTTGACGGCGAGGAATAGACGGTGTTCTTCTGTCTACTGGCTGATAGACAGAACAGGACACATCCTCTATGCAAGTGCTCCCTCATGTGAATGCTCTTGCCTGGAGCTCAGGGCTCCTCGTGGGACACAACACAAGGGATTACAATTTGACCAATGACATTGCAGCAAAAGAGCGGGAACCAATCATATTGATCGTTCTATGATCAGTAGTAGAGGTGACGTCATGAACACGTCACGACCACGTCACAGTTGTTATTCTCCATCACACTGGTTGAGGCTGACCCCGAAGTTCAGACTCTGTCACCTGAGCTGGCGTCTCATCTGCTTTCTCACGCTTCGCACCTCCTATGTGTGTTCTCTGACCCTGTAGCAAGTATGCTTAATTTCCCTGTATCTACTTCCTGTCTGGACATACGGCGGCCTCCGTATTATAAATGTATTCCTGGTTATGTGGGCATCCTGGGGACACCCAACATGCCAGATTACCATCCAGGGTTAACAGAGATAGGGCTTGTGCATGAAGATCGGTGCACTGTGCACTGCAATGAGCCATTCAAGTCAGCTGTGGGAGAATCTTGAGAGGCCATTCTCTCACAGGTACTTTTAGTAAAACTGATTATCTACCTAGTGTAGTTTCTGGGGATCAACAGTCCCTCGGCCCAGTCTCCTCCCAGTTGGTCGTCTGGTCATCTAGGCTGTTGGACGTGGCTGCTCGCAGCCTGACGTATGAATCACAGCCTGATTGATCAGGTATTCTTTGGAGGTGTTTGTCGAGTTCTCTCTTGAACACTGAATTCGGTGAATACAAATGGGGGGGAGAGGAATTGGAAATATCAAGGGATAGCGCCAAGCCATTACGACTTTATAGCACTTGGAAGGGATCAGGATAAGGATTTGGGAATGGGACGGAGGGGAAGGAATGGTTCCCCAACTACTTGGACGGTCGGGGATTGAACGCCGACCAGCATGAAGCGAGACCGTCGCTCTACTGTCCAGCCCAAGTGGTTGGTTCTTGAACACTGAGAGGCTGGCCAGAGTTTGAAGCGAGAGTGTTGAAAAGTTATTAATAAATTATTGATGATGAATTATTGCAATAAGGTTGATAGTATTTTGAAAGACATTTCTTGATTTAGAATGTTGAATGTTGATCGTTCTTCTTATGTTTTAAAGCTTGATGACAAGTTAAACGCGTTTTTAACACATTAAAAGTCACATAGGTGATACAATTTTTAATGAACTTAATGCAGCTGACTCTAAACCATGTGTGTTTTATGGTCTTCAAGATATTCATTAACAAGGCTGTCCAGTCAAAGCTACAATTTCTTATAGTGGTATGTTTAATTATAAATTAAGCACATTTCTTGTGCCAATTATAGCATCATTTACTACTAATAACAACATATTTTAGAATGCTTCTCAGTTTGTTAAGTTAGAGTTCTTATATTTGTCAAGCCTGAAGTCATGGCGAGTGTGGACGTCGAGTCTGTGTTCATAAATGTTCCACTTAGAGAAACTTCTCAATTGATACTTAATTATTTACGAGGAGAAGATTCATGTTATTTTTAATTTAAACAAGAAACAACTTAGTAAGTTATTAGATATTGTAACATCGGATTCCGTTTTTATTATGGTAAACTGTTGTTACAAAGAGACGGGGTGGCAATGAGTCCATATTTTTTTATTACTTTTTTGTGCAGTTTTGCAAAGATGTGGATAGATACTTGTCCTACAGAGTGTAAGCTTATTTTTTGTTCAGTGCAATCCCAACCTTGGTGGCAGACGGATGTGTCCTGGAGTGGTCTTGAAGGTTGTGAATGTGGAATCATCTGATAAACAAACCAAGTGGCTTTGTCTATTAGGAACTGGTAGAAGCAGTCTGCCTGAGCAGATGGAGGACCTCTGATAAGTCAGCAGATTCTGAGAGTGAGGGAGACAGACAACACCACTCCAGGCCTTTCCAGGTAGTAATAACCAGGAAAAAGTGTAATAATATAATCAGACAGCTAAGAAGCGAACACGAGAGAAGTTGGGATGAGAAACGAGAGAAAATTGTAAATGATCGGCGGGAGACGGGACCAGAGTCTTTATTACTCGCCTGTCTCAACAGGAAGAGCTCACGAGACAGACGCAGCAGGACCACTCATAGCAAACAGACTGATTATTAGAAGGACGCAGCTGCTATTTCCATCGACATGTGATGGGAACGTTCATCAGAAATTAGAGTGGACGGTTCAATTGGCCAAATAATTTTGTGAATTCGAACTATTATATAGAGTGTTTTCACTGGTCCAACATAACAGTTGAAACAGACGACGTAGTAGACCACCTAATATCTCATGATTTAAGAATGTTGTGCTGGTTACTCCTGAAATAGGGGTACCAAAGTCATACATATGTTATTGTTTCATGTATCAAACATATCTGCATCAGGAGTACCTTTATCTCAACTTTGAGAGTGTTGTTTGGACGAAGAAGAATATTGTATTTGGTGAAAAACAAAGCCAGATAGTTGCCCTGTTGAAGGTTATGGTTCCTGATAGACTTTTTGTGCAGGGACTTGGCTACAGCAAAGTGTCTAAATATACTGAGCAACCTATATTTTGTATGAAGTGTTCTTGTTTGGGACATATGACTTGCAAATGCTAGTTTGACCCTAGTTGTCGGTCAAACCTGACTACATCTTCGGAGCATGGAGCAGCGACGTCAACGCCGTCTGTGAGTCTGCTCCTTAAAACCCCCACTAAATTGACGACGCCATCTGGTGATGGCAGTATGATACCTGCAAGAGACTAATGATTCCTGCCTTGGTCAACCAAAGGAGTCGCTGTGGCTGACCTCTGGTGAGGTGGTGACTAGAAATCAGCGCCATCTGTTGTGATATGGGCAGTAAGTCAATCCCAGAGTCTGTAAGTGGTATTTCCTAGTTTCGCCAGTACCAGTCAGTTTACCAGTCAGTCTGTATCCACAGAGGCGACGTAGGGGTGCAGTGGTACAGAGACAAGCAGTCTACCCAGGGCAGCCTATAATCTCTCTACTCAATTCTGCTTGACGTGAGCCGCCGCCGAAGAGTAACTGTGTGTTATCTGCTTTCTACCTGTGGAGTGGCAGTGAAAGAATTCGGCGTATCCCGGGACTGGCTAGAGGAAGAGACGACCGACAGTGAGGTACTATGGAGGAGTGTAACTAGCTAGTTGCAAGAAGCTCCTGCCAGGGGTTCACTACCCTTGTATTTGTTCATGTAGAGGCCCAGCAGCGCGAGGCTGAAGTTCTCTGCCAGCACCAGGCTGGAGAGTGGTTGGGCGTTCACAAGGAACACCTAGTGAGACTGTAAATAGGCTGGCCCATGGATAGAGTAGACTCGTTGGTGTTTCCCAGTACTGGTTGAGGACGGTACTGTGTGTTGAGGAAACACGGAAGCTGACAAAGGCTGCCTAGCATTAGCATCGAGGAGTTCTTAGTGTCCTGTGAGAGAGCGGCACATGTATAATAATACTTCGTTAATGATTATATTTAAGGTGTTGGGAAATTGGTGATAAGTGGAGTGAATATATTGATATATTGATAAAGAATGAAGTGTTGTATTCATTTAAACTTCCCCCTTTTTTACTTTCATTACCAAGCCTACTTCTTGAAAGCCACTACCGACTTGGGGTCGGATACAAGTACTTTGGTTCCTCCAGCAAAGAACCCGGTTGTGACCCATAGAGCCCGTAACATCGGTACTGCGGTAACAAGCATGACTTGCAAGAGTGTAGAGCCAAGAGGGGAAATGGACAAAATTTCTTGCCTTCAGGATGTATCGAGGCAGCCATAATGCTGGGTCCTCACTATGTCCCATGAAGCCCTGTCTGAGATATTACAAGCAGGACAGACGAAGCTCCGAAGGGACGTTCCTCAGGAGATACAGTAATAGAATTATTGAGATATAGTAATAGCCCCTATGACCAGCGTTTAGGATCAAGGAACGGGGACGATTAATGCAAGCAAAGTGGCACTAGATAATGAAGCCAACAAGGTGTACCTTGGTGGTGATTAGGTGCAGATGCAACGAGGGAGAACTCTGAGGTTAGTACACAGAATTTGTAACATCTCAAAATATTAGGGAGGATTGAATCACTAGAAAAGATAGCTATGGAAGGTAGACGGGATGAAGTGGGGAGTGAAACAGAGACAGAAGAAAGTTAGACCCAATTGTCCATCACCCACATATCTATACATCTATCCATTCATCTATCTTCTGTCTGTCTTTCTCTATCGGTCTTTGTTTCAGTGTCTTTGTTTATCTGCCTTTGTCTCTGAATGTCCATCAGTCTCAATGACTGTATTTGTCTCTAGGATGGCCGGTCTTTATCTGGGGTCTCTATCATTGTCTCTCTTAAAAAATATATATTTGTGTAATGTGTGGGCGGTCGCCTGTGGTGACAGCCCACACAAATATATATATATGTATGTATATATATATATATATATAATATATATATATATATATATATATATATATATATATATATATATATATATATATATTAGTATATTTTGGTAGCAGTCTTTCCTGTAGACATATGTTATTAAATAAGACCGAAAAAGTAAGATTAATAATTCTAACACGAATTTTATATATATATATATATATATATATATATATATATATATATATTATATATATATATATATATATATATATTTGTGAAGGTAAAGTGTTGGAAATGGTGTTCGGCAGTCTTCCAATGGCAGATGTTAATGCCGGGTCACACATAGAGAGAAAAAAAGTGACTGCTTGCCTGATAGTCTGTGGTAAGGTAAGGTAAGACACAAGAAACACAAATATAAACAATAAAATTAATTACTCTAGAAAACAAAGTAAAATAAAGACAATTCCTTGGCTGAACAACATGCAAGTTAACAAGTGAAAAATAACTAAACATAAAAATGAATGCTTTTACGTTAACAATGGGACATAAATGACATCTTGAGATGATCTTGAGGTTATCTTGAGATGATTTCGGGGCTTTTTAGTGTCCCCGCGGCCCGGTCCTCGACCAGGCCTCCACCCCCAGGAAGCAGCCCGTGACAGCTGACTAATACCCAGGTACCTATTTTACTGCTAGGTAACAGGGGCATAGGGTGAAAGAAACTCTGCCCATTGTTTCTCGCCGGCGCCTGGGATCGAACCCAGGACCACAGGATCACAAGTCCAGCGTGCTGTCCGCTCGGCCGACCGGCTCCCAGACTACTTTTACAATGGGCTTGCCCACCATTTTTAACATACAAAAATGGTTAATATAAAAATGGTGCTGGGAATATATGCGCTAGCTATAAACCGCTATTTGATCACACGAGGTGAATCAACTAGGTGTTCACAGTTTAAGAGCACGATATATTCTGATGGTGGTACTGCAGGTAGACCCCGACATTGCCTTGGCGAGGAACATGGTTGGTGTAGGACTGGAGTGTGTGTTCTCGAACGGCCAATGAGAATGCAGGAAGGCCGCAACTCGGTAGTTTGAGACTGGGACTGCAGCAGTTGAAGGGTCGGCGCGGAGACCAGGTGTGCAGGAGTGGGGGGAGGGGGAGTATGCAGGTGCGTGTGGTGGTCTTGATATACGTTTAAGCTACTGTAAAACGTATCTTGAGTATAGCGTGGAACGTGATGATAGAAGGGAAGAGCAGACTAAATCTCTTGTAAGAGATTATCGTCACAACTCTCCCCCGAAGCCTGCGGTTCCGGTGAAGTCACGTTCTTGGGAGGTAGAGTGATAGGTGGAGTAGGCTCTACCTCAGTGACACTGGAGAGGGCGTCTGATATGATGTAGTCAGACTCCTGGGTGTAGCAATCTCCAGGCTGAAATGATGCAGCTGGCAAGCCCATTGTAAAAGTAGTCGATGGTTGAGTTGGGCTGGCTGTAGGAAGTGAAGATGGTTGTGGTCCATGTAGATGGTGGTGGACCGAGTACTTTGCAGGTATGGAGCAAAGTGTTGCCTGTTCAGGACGATGAGTAGCTCCTTGTTGAACGTGTTGTCGTTTATGGTAGTTAGTACGTAGAGTCTTTTCGCCTTGTTGTACCAGGTCACCCCCGTTGCCGGTACCACTGGCGTCGATATGGAGGATGGGAGACTTGGTGATATCTGGCGAGGCGAGAGTAGTATTAGAATATGATAAAGGAGCACAATTACTGTCCTGAAAGTATTATGGATGTCAGTAAGGATTTCCGAATTAGAAAGCGCTGTCTCAGTGTCAGTGCTTTCGGAAGGAGAAGCAGGGAAGGTCTCACTGTGGCTGTATGGACCTGTAAAGGTGGTGAAGTGGTTAGCACAGTGGGAGGAACACCATGGTAAAGTTTCAGCAGGTTGATGTGGCACAGCTGGGTCTTCCGCCGCCTATCGGGGTCTCGATAACGTAGTTGAAGTTATTCCGGCACTCCTTAACACGGTAGGGTCCTGAAAACCTGTTTTGCAAAGGAGAACCTGGGATAGGGAAATAGGCAAGGACTAAGTCTCCCGGTTTAAACTTCCTTACTTGGCAGTGCTGGTCGTAACGAGTCTTCATCCTCTCTTGGGCTTTCTGTAGGTTGTTGCTGGCAAAGGAATGGACCCTCTCTAGAATGTGTCGGAGGTTTTGAAGAAACTGGGGCACATTCTGATGCTCACTGAGGGTGGCATCACGTAGAGAGTCCTTGAAAGCCTTGAGAGGTGTACGGCACTTACGTCCGTAGAGCATCTCATAAGGAGATACTCCTAGTGACTCGTTGGGAAGACTTCTGAAAATACACATAATGAGATCAAGTTGCCTATCCCAATCCTTAGCGGTCTCATTGCAAAACTTTTTTAGAGTGCTTGATAGTCTGATGACTACGCTCGAGAGAACCCTGTGAAGCAGGATGATAGGGGCTGGACAGTACCTGTTTGATGTTGAACTCCTCCAGAGTCCGTTTGAAGAGATCACTGGTGAAGTTGGTGCCACAGTCGCTCTGAATCTCCCTCGGAAATCCATACTGGGTGAAGATTTTCAGTAAATTCTTCACCACTGTAGCAGCCGTAATGTTTTTCACTGGAACTGCTATGGGGAATCTGGTGGTAGGACACAGGATGGTTAAGATATAGGCGTTGCCGGCACTGGTCCGAGGCAAAGGACCAACACAGTCAATAATAAGTCTGTGGAACGGTTCCTCAGGCACCTGGATGGGTGTCAGTGGTGCTCTGGGGATGGAAACGTTGGTTTACCTGCCATCTGACACACGTGGCACATTTGACATGTTTCTTGACATCGTTAACCATACCTGGCCAGTAGTAGTCTTGTCGAATCCCATGGTAAGTCTTGTTGAACCCGTAGTGTGACAGTGCTCCGTGGGCCAGGTGTAGAATCGTGGGCCGCAGGCTGGTAGGAATCACTAGTTGTTCAACGTCTGCCCAATCATCCTCCTCCTTCAGTTTACTGGGTCTGTATCTGCGATAGAGTAATTCGTTCTCCAAGAAGAACCCAGGAATACTGTCGGATTGAGTCTCAGCCTGAAAGAATAATGGTGTCAAGTTAAGATCTTCCCTCTGTAACTTACGGAACTCCAAGACGGTGAGATTAGGGGGTAGTTTCGAAGGGTCTTGAGGGACAGCGGTAGCAGTAGAGTCAGCTGGCTGCGGTCGTGCTGCTTGAGCACGGGTGGTCACCATAACAGGAGGAGAAACTTCATCACTCTCTTGAACCTTTGCTGGAACATGCTCAAAAATCGGGTTATCCAACACAGAGTTACCCACCTGGGATATGTCCTTGACGATCAGGTTGGTCGGTTGTTGGTCTTCTGCCAAGTCGTTGCCTAGGAGAAGTTGCACTCCAGGCATGGAAAAGGCTTTTCCCTGACGGCGACTTGGACTTCACCGGTCACGAAGGGACAATCCAGGTGGACTCTGGCGAGAGGATAAGGAGTAGTAGCAGTAAGGTCAGTGATGAAGACAGTCTCTCCTGTGTAGGCGACGTTGGGCACAGCTGATTTCAAGACGATCGATTGAAGAGCCGCTGTGTCCCTCAAGATCTTAAGTCCAAAACGTCCCTCAGAATCTGAACCGTTGGTAGTGATAGTTCCTGGATACAGATGCTTGCTAAAGAGAGAAAGATCATTAACATGAACACAATATTCATTACAGGCTTACCGGACTTAGGAGGAGTCTGTTTGGGTTTGGTGGAATCAGTAGTACTTTTGTATTGAAACTTACCACATTTTTCTATGGTATGTCCATAGAGTTTACAATACTACAGTACAGTTGAGAGGTACCTTGATCGGGGCTCACTTTCTCGTAACTGTACCAAGACTTCTTACTGGTAGGTGGGTCTGGTGTCAGCCGGTGGATGAGGCTGTAAGTGTCAGCCGACTTCGCGCATTTCACCAAATCTGTCTCTTCCTTATCTGCTAAGTATAGGCGGACAGGAGGAAGTACACGCCTCAAGAATTCTTCAACCAGTATGAGGTTGACGAGTTCTGGAAAAGTAGAGACATGTGCTGCCTCCAGCCATTTCATAAAATATCTCCGTTTTGTATTGGCAAATTCTAAGAAGGTGGTGGTACTTGCCTTTATGTAGTCACGGAACTTTCGTCGATAGCTCTCGGTGGAGAGAAGGTAGGCTTCCAACACAGCTTGCTTCAGTGTCGGGTAGTCATTCTCGGACGCCAAAGTGCTGAGTGTGACTGCTGCTCTACCTGTAAGATGTACTCGGAGAAGGGTAGCCCATTGGTCGTTAGGCCAACTAAGTTGATGAGCAAGGGTCTCAAAAGTTGTGAAAAAGACATCAACCTCCGTTTCTACGAACGGCGGCATCAACTTACTTGCATGGGAGACATTGAAACTTGGAGGAAGACTAGCTGCATCTTGCTGGCGTTGAGCTTGGTGTGCAGCGTCCAACGTGAGTTCTCGATCACCACATTCTAGAGCCGCTTCCGCTTGCTGTTTGTCGTGTTCGCGTTGCATCTCTAGTTGTCGTTGTCTTGTTTCAAGTTGTACTCTTTCACGCTCTCTGAATAGGGCCAAATCACGTTCTTGTTGTCCTTGAAGGAGGAGGGCTTGTCGGTCACTCTCTTCCTTCCTCAGTGTGGCCTCACGCTCCTTGAGGCGGATCTCTCGATCTTGTTGTTCTTTAAGTAATGCGGCTTCTCGCTCTTTGAGGTGGATCTCTTCTTTCTTGAACTGGAGCTCTCTTTCTTGTTCTTCCTTTCTGATGGCAGCCTCACGCTCCCTGATTGCAGCTGCTTCCTTTTCTTGCTCCCGCTCGATCTTAGCAAGTTCTAATTTGAGCTTCATTGCTGTCAACTCATGCTTATCTGAAATAGTGTATTGTTCGTAAGTATCAGAGTTTATAATCCCTTCTTCCACAAAATGATCCAAGAGCATATTATGTATTGTATGTTTGTTGGCTCCATGGGGAACTTCTAGGTGATACTCAAGTGCAAGAGTTACCAAGTCGACCCTCTTAGCATGACGTAAGTTCTCTATTTCACCTTCTGGATCTGCCTGGAAAGCTTGCATACGAAACATGGTGAAAATAGCAAATAATTGACACGAATATACTGTGAGAATATGGTGAATGTCAGAAACAGGAAAACGTGGCAACTGATACCTATCCTGTGGAATTGTTAACAATTTAAAGTTAATTCAAGATGGTAAATGGTTAAGGTCACAGGAAATCTTGTACCCGGTACTCACTGTGGGAGGATAAGGGCAAGAAAATCCTACTAATTAGTTGAAACTGAGTTTCGAAAAACAAGTGAAACACTAAATGGTTCCAAAGTAAATGAGGTAGTCCAAAAATGTAGTCATACCTTGCCGAGTCACTATAGAACATAAGCAAGTACCCACTGAAATTAAATATGGTACTTACAGAATTAGCGAACTTTGTGCTCAAAAGAAAGAAAGCTAATTCCCTACCTTAAGTAAGTACCATCAATTCTGACCGACGAGTAGGGGTGCGAGTGTCAACTGGTGACGGGAACTATTGGCGAGGTCCCAACTCGTCAATAAAAGTCCGTGCGAGAGGAACTATGGCCCTCTTTATCCTCCTAGAGTCGGATTGCAGAAATTAGGTGCTATTGACCAGGAGACAGACCACAGTACCAGGGTACCTATATGATGAACTGCCGAAAATATGAGAAATATCTGAGGGACAAAAGATGTTAAACACGGGTAATAACACGGAGGGGGAGACGACCAATTAAGAGTATGACTGAGGCCTACAGTCACCACGTAATCCAAAGTTGTCTCACACTCACCATATGCTATTCCCGTAATGCACAATAGACACAGCACCATATGAATAATAAAAGTGATTAGTAAAAATTATTGAAAGCAAGGGAATAAAGCCAAGTACGCTTACCACAAATTACCAATACCTGAGTGATGCTCCTGGACAGGCCCCCAAATATATGTGACGGTAAAGTGTTGGAAATGGTGTTCGGCAGTCTTCCAATGGCAGATGTCAATGCCGGGTCACACATAGAGAGAAAAAAAAGTGACTGCTTGCCTGATAGTCTGTGGTAAGGTAAGGTAAGACACAAGAAACACAAATATAAACAATGAAATTTAATTACTCTAGAAAACAAAGTAAAATAAAGACAATTCCTTGGCTGAACAACATACAAGTTAACAAGTGAAAAATAACTAAACATAAAAATGAATGGTTTTACGTTAACAATGGGACATAAATGACATACAAAAATGGTTAATATAAAAAGGGTGCTGGGAATATATGCGCTAGCTATAAACCGCTATTTGATCACACGAGGTGAGTCAACTAGGTGTTCACAGCTTAAGAGCACGAGATATTCTGATGGTGGTACTGCAGGTAGACCCCGACATTGCCTTGGCGAGGAACGTGGTTGGTGTAGGACTGGAGTGATGTGTTCTCGAACGGCCAATGAGAATACAGGAAGGCCGGCAACTCGGTAGTTTGAGACTGGGACTGCAGCAGTTGAAGGGTCGGCGCGGAGACCAGGTGTGCAGGAGTGGGGGGATGGGGAGTATGCAGGTGCGTGTGGCAGTCTTGATATACGTTTAAGCTACTGTAAAACGTATCTTGAATATAGCGTGGAACGTGACGATAGAAGGGAAGAGCAGACTAAATCTCTTGGAAGAGATTATCGTCACAATATATATATATATATATAGTATATTTTGGTAGCAGTCTTTCCTGTAGACATATGTTATTAAATATGACCGAAAAAGTAAGATTAATAATTCTAACACAAATTTTCTCGATTTTCCTTATGTTTCTTTTTACTGGTGACGGCAAATGAAAAATCAATTCTCCAAAATTCATTTTTATTTCTAGTCTGACGCGACACTTGAGCGCGTTTCGTAAAACTTATTACATTTTCAAAGACTTTAGTTTATCCACACACAACTTATGACTGAAACTGCATTGGCTCTTAAACCTGTATTTGGGTGAGGTGATGTAATACAATAGTGGGGTGAAAAACAAACTTTCAACAAAACACATAACACGGAACAATGGGTATAAGATTTGAAAAAGTTGGGTAAAAGATAGAACTGCAGAAGGCCTATTGGCCCATATTTCTTGATGTTTCTATATTGGAGCGGAGTCTTGAAGTTGGTAGAATATAGTTGTGCGTTAATTGGCTGTTGATTGCTGGTGTTGACTTCTTGATGTGTAGTGCCTCGCAGATGTCAAGCCGCCTGCTGTCGCTGTATCTATCAATGATTTCTGTGTTGTTTGCTAAGATTTCTCTGGTGATGGTTTGGTTGTGGGAAGAGAATATATGTTCCTTAATGGAGCCATGTTGCTTATGCATCGTTAAACGCCTGGAAGGAGATGAAACGCCGGTTTCAAGTTCAAGTCGACAAAGATTTTTCTCGATACGACCATGTAGAATGTTCGCAAACGGACACCCTAGGGAGAACCCATTGGCAGACCCACCATCTACCTTGCTTTTAACATGTGCCATCCGGGCTCAAGAAGGGTGCTGCCTTAGTACAAGCTTGATAGTTTCCTCAGGATATTTCTGGGCATGTGTCAGAGGAGTACAGGTCGGGTTCACGGATACACTCGGTCCACTACATCCCGATTGTTTCATCCACAGTACGTTGGTAACAATGATTCTACGTCCAACGATGTAACGTAGAATCGCGCCATATA
>WNGS01162729.1:208543-225328 GCA_020271785.1 Procambarus virginalis
GGCCCCCCCTGCACCACCTGGGCCTCCCCTGCACCACCTGGGCCCTCCTGCACCATCTGGGCCCCCCCTGCACCACCTGGGCCTCCCCTGCACCACCTGGACCCCCTGCACCACCTGGGCCCCCCTGCACCACCTGGGCCTCCCCTGCACCACCTGGGCCCCTCCTGCACCATCTGGCCCCCGCTGCACCACCTGGGCCTCCCCTGCACCACCTGGACCCCCCTGCACCACTGGGCCCCCCTGCACCACCTGGGCCTCCCTGCACCACCTGGGCCCCTCCTGCACCATCTGGGCCCCCCTGCACCACCTGGGCGCCTCCTGCACCATCTGGGCCCCCTGTACCACCTGGTCCTCCCTGCACCACCTGGGCCTCCCCAGCACCACCTGGCCTCCCCTGTACCACCGTGGCCTCCCCAGCACCACCTGGCCTCCCCAGCACCACTGGGCCTCCCCTGCACCACCTTGGCCTCCCCAGCACCACTTGGGCCTCCCCTGTACCACCTTGGCCTCCCCTGCACCACCTGGGCCTCCCCAGCACCAACTGGGCCTCCCCTGCACCACCTTGGCCTCCCAGCACCACCTGGGCCTCCCTGTACCACCTTGCCTCTCAGCACCACCTGGGCCCCCTGTACACCTGGGCCTCCCCCGCACCACCTGGGCTTCCCAGCACCACCTGGGCCTCCCCAGCACCACCTGGGCCTCCCTGCACACACTTGGCGTCCCCTGCACCACCTGGGCCTCCCCTGTACCACCTGGGCCTCCCCAGCACCACCTGGGCCTCCTTGCACCACCTGGGCCTCCCCAGCACCACCTGGGCCCCTCCTGCACCATCTGGGCCCTCCTGCACCACCTGGGCCTCCCCTGTACCACCTGGCCTCCCCTGCACCACCTGGGCCTCCCCTGCACCACCTGGGCCCCCTGCACTACCTGGGCCTCCCCTGCACCACCTGGGCCTCCCCTGTACCACCTGGGCCTCCCCTGCACCACCTGGGCCTCCCCAGCACCACCTGGGCCTCCCCTGTACCACCTGGGCCTCCCCTGCACCACCTGTGCCCCCCTGCACCACCTGGGCCTCCCCTGCACCACCTGGGCCTCCCCTGCACCACCTGGGCCTCCCCTGCACCACCTGGGCCCCTCCTGCACCAACTGGTCCTACCCTGCACCACCTGGGCCTCCCCTGCACCACCTGGGCCCCTCCTGCACCACCTGGGCCTCCCCAGCACCACCTGGGCCTCTCCTGCACCATCTGGGCCCCCCTGCACCACCTGGGCCTCCCCAGCACCACCTGGGCCTCCCCTGCACCACCTGGGCCTCCCCTGCACCACCTGGCCCTCCCTTGTACCTCCTGGGCCTCCCCTGCACCACCTGGGCCTCCCCTGTACCACCTGGGCCTCCCATGCACCACCTGGGCCTACCCTGCACCACCTGGGCCTACCCTGCACCACCTGGGCCTACCCTGCACCACCTGGGCCTCCCCTGCACCACCTGGGCCTCCCTTTTACCTCCTGGGCCCCCCTGCACCACCTGGGCCTCTCCTGCACCACCTGGGCCTACCCTGCACCACCTGGGTTTCCCCTGTACCACCTAGGCCTCCCTTGTACCTCCTGGGCCCCCCTGCACCACCTGGGCCTCCCCTGCACCACCTGGGCCTCCCTTGTACCTCCTGGGGCCCCCCTGCACCACCTGGGCCTCCCCTGCACCACCTGGGCCTACCCTGCACCACCTGGGCCTTCCCTGCACCACCTGGGCCTCCCCTTCACCACCTGGACCCCCCTGCACCACCTGGGCCTCCCCTGCACCACCTGGGCCTCCCCTGCACCACCTGGGCCTACCCTGCACCACCAGGGCCTCCCTGCACCACCTGGGCCTCCCCTGCACCACCTGGGCCTCCCTTCACCACCTGGACCCCCCTGCACCACCTGGGCCTCCCCTGCACCACCTGGGCCCCTCCTGCACCATCTGGGCCCCCCTGCACCACCTGGGCGCCTCCTGCATCATCTGGGCCCCCCTGCACCACCTGGGCCTCCCCTGCACCACCTGGGCCTCCCCTGCACCACCTGTGCCTCCCCTGCACCACCTGGGCCTCCCTTGTACCACCTGGGCCCCCCCTGCACCACCTGTGCCTCCCCTGCACCACCTGGGCGCCCCCCTGCACCACCTGGGCCTCCCCTGCACCACCTGTGCCCCCCTGCACCACCTGTGCCACCCCTGCACCACCTGAGCGCCCCCCTGCACCACCTGGGCCTCCCCTGCACCACCTGTGCCCCCCTGCACCACCTGGGCCCCCCTGCGCCACCTGTGCCTCCCCTGCACCACCTGGGCCTCCCCTGCACCACCTGTGCCTCCCCTGCACCACCTGTGTCTCCCCAGCACCACCTGGGCCTCCCCTGCACCACCTGGGCCCCCCTGCGCCACCTGTGCCTCCCCTGCACCACCTGGGCCTCCCCTGCACCACCTGTGCCTCCCCTGCACCACCTGTGTCTCCCCAGCACCACCTGGGCCTCCCCTGCACCACCTGGGCCTCCCCTGCACCACCTGGGCCTCCCCTGCACCACTGTCTCTCAGCGAGTCTCCGGCCACTAATTCCTACTCGAGTGTTGACATTCCTCTCACTCAGCATTATGTAAATCCTCACAATACAATCAGCACAAACGCGAAGTTATCCAGTAAAATTTTCGCATGACAGCTTATGCATCAAGTTTATATTGAAATTGTTTATTTGTATTCATTAAAAAAACTGTTTGGAGCAATGCAGAGGGAAAGCTGCAACATCCTCTGCCACAAATTTCAGACACAAGTGTATTTCCGAGTCATACACACCAGGTGTATGACTGTGGCCACACCAGGTGTATGACTGTGGCCACACCAGGTGTATGACTGTGACCACACCAGGTGTATGACTGTGACCACACCAGGTGTATGACTGTGGCCACACCAGGTGTATAACTGTGGCCACACCAGGTGTATGACTGTGGCCACACCAGGTGTATGACTGTGACCACACCAGGTGTATGACTGTGGCCACACCAGGTGTATGACTGTGGCCACACCAGGTGAATGACTGTGGCCACACCAGGTGTATAACTGTGGCCACACCAAAAGGTTGGCGTCAGCTTTATTTATGGAACCACTTAGGATTTATGTAATTTTTACAATATATATATATATATATATATATATATATATATATATATATATATATATATATATATATATATATATATATATATATATATATATATATATATATATATGCAAACAAGCCTGAATGGTCTCCAGGACTAGATACAACTGAAAACTCACACCCCAGAAGTAACTCGAACCCATACTCCCAGGAGCAACGCAACTGAGTTTCAGTTGTATCTAGTCCTGGGGACCATTCAGGCTTGTTTGCATTTGTGTTCCTCACGTGTTGCCCCCAAAAATGAGGTGATTTGATAAAAGGCTATGCCCAAGATTACCATCCGAGTGCCGGCGGGAAGTGGTTCATATAGCCTCGGCTATCACTTCCTTATGTCCGGTCGTGATGGTCAAGTGGTTTAAGGCGTCCCTGTACATACCAGTTGCGTTGCTCCTGGGAGTATGGGTTCGAGTCACTTCTGGGGTGTGAGTTTTCAGTTATATATATATATATATAGAATATATATATATATATATATATATATATATATATATATATATATATAATATATATATATAGATATATATAGATATATATATAATATATATATATATCTATATATATTATATATAGATATATATATATATATATATATACATATATATATATATATATATATATATATATATATATTATATATATATATATATATATATATATATACCCAGGACTATAATGGTCTGAATGGTCCCCAGGACTATATGCATCTGAAAACTCACACCCCAGAAGTGACTCGAACCCATACTTCCCGGAGCACTCTGCTGCCATACAGGATCCCTTAACCTCTCGACCAACACGACCGGATAAAGACGATGGTAGCCGAGGCTATTTCCATCCCCCTGCCGACACTCAGTTGGTAATCTTGGGCATGATATTTTATCAAATCACCTCATTCTTTGGGGCTCAAGTGAGGAACACAATTGCGAACAAGACTGAATGGTCCCCAGGATTTGGGTTCCTCACGTGTGCCCCAAAGAATGAGGTGATTTGATAAAATACCATGCCCAAGATTACCAACCGAGTGTCGGCGGGGGGATGGAAACAGCCTCGGCTACCATCCTCTTTGTCCGGTCGTGTTGGTCGAGTGGTTAAGGGATCTTGTACGCCAGCAGAGTGCTCCTGGCAGTATGGGTTCGAGTCAGTTCTGGGGTGTGAGTTTTCTGTTTATATATATATATATATATATATATATATATATATATATATATATATATATATATATATATATATATATATATATATATATATATATATATATATATATATATATATATATGTCGTACCTAGTAGCCAGAACGCACGTCTCAGCCTACTATGCAAGGCCCGATTTGCCTAATAAGCCAAGTTTTCATGAATTAATTGTTTTTCGACTACCTAACCTACCTAACCTAACCTAACCTAACTTTTTCGGCTACCTAACGTAACCTAACCTATAGAGATAGGTTAGGTTAGGTTAGGTAGGGTTGGTTAGGTTCGGTCATATAACTACGTTAATTTTAACTACAATAAAAAAAAATTGACCTCATACATAATGAAATGGGTAGCTTTATCATTTCATAAGAAAAAAATTAGAGAAAATATATTAATTCATGAAAACTTGGCTTATTAGGCAAATCGGGCCTTGCATAGTAGGCTGAGAAGTGCGTTCTGGCTACTAGGTACGACATATATATATATATATATATATATATATATACTATATATATATATTATATATATATATATATATATATATATATCTATATATATATATATATATATATATATATATATATAACAACACTTACTGCCGCGCCGATCGTCCGCCCCGAGAGGGGTAGGGGGGAGCCCCGGACCCCACCGCGCCGGCTGCGTAGCATCAGTTTGGAAGCTAAGCCTCAACCAACGTGAAAAAAACCACCGACCGATGGGAGGAAGGGTTGCCAGATATATATATATATATATATATATATATATATATATATATTATATATATTATATATATACATATATATATATATATATATATATATATTTGTAATTTTTATCTGTGTATAATAGTATATGCACATAGCATATAGCAGAGGTTATTGACAAGCGACACCTGTCATAACTGACGCATTACAACAGTGGACTTCACTCTTTATGAACAGGTGAGTCACATTACAATGACAAAGGTGTGAAGGGACCAGCAATTTGCAAAGGAAATTTGACAAATATATATTAGCTTCCAATACGAGTGCAGAGTCTGTCTGAAAAAGATTTAAAACTTTCCCTTTGTAAGATTTTTACTTGACTGAATTTCTGTTCAGTTTAATGCGCATCTTGCTATTAGAAATTGTGTAAACAATTGAGTGAATTTAAGTTTGCGGTTTTAAATTTATTCAAGTATATTACCAATATATATATATAATATATATATATATATATATATATATATATATATATATATATATATTATATATATATATATATTGTCGGGTGTCACGGTTCTCGTTAGTGAAGGGTTAAAGCAACAGTAGACTGGATCTCCTCTCCAAAGGGTTGCTCCGACAATAACCCTTACTCACCGTCGTTCTACGGTCTTCCCTCGATCCTCTAGGCTCCACTGCCACGCTCGGAGAGTACCCCAGTCGATCTCACAACCGGCCTTAAATTGCAAGATGAGTGGGGGCACAGATCGTTCCNACACCACACACACACACACAACACACCCACACACACACACACCACACACACACACACACACACACACACACACACACAACACACACACACACACACACACACACACACACACACACACACACACACACACACACACACACACACACACACACACACACACACACACACACACACACAATCGATTCAGGGAATCGACAGGGTTGATAAAGACAGGCTGTTTAACACAAGGGGCACACGCACTAGGGGACACAGGTGGAAGCTGAGTGCCCAAATGAGCCACAGAGATATTAGAAAGAACTTTTTTAGTGTCAGAGTGGTTGACAAATGGAATGCATTAGGAAGCGATGTGGTGGAGGCTGACTCCATACACAGTTTCAAGTGTAGATATGATAGAGCCCATTAGGCTCAGGAAACTGTACACCTGTTGATTGACGGTTGAGAGGCGGGACCAAAGAGCCAGAGCTCAACCCCGCAAGCACAACTAGGTGAGTACAACTAGGTGAGTACACACACACACACACACACACACACACACACACACACACACACACACACACACACACACACACACACACACACACACACACACACACAGTAAAGGGATGGAGTAGATCAAAATACACTTAGTCGACAACTGTTGGACAACTGACCATACCTCCAATCTCTCACCCTCCTCCTCCTCCCCCTCCTTCCCCCTAAGCATACACAAATAGGTCTGTTCTGTGCCTCTCCCCTTTCTCCCAATATCTCTCCCACTAACCTCCCCATACACACACTCCGCATGCACATGCACGCACGCACGCTCCCCCACCTCACTCTACCAAAATACCCCCCCCCCCACTACACACACACACGCGCGAGCACGCACACGCATAAACACACACATACAACAAACACACTTACACATAAACACAAACACACACACACGAAAAAAAGGCCAGGACGTTTTTCCCTCAGCCAGGGAAAATGATGGAGGGACATCACCAAATACAGGGACAGGGGAGAT
The DNA here is from genome assembly GCA_020271785.1 of Procambarus virginalis. Classification (NCBI taxonomy): domain Eukaryota; kingdom Metazoa; phylum Arthropoda; class Malacostraca; order Decapoda; family Cambaridae; genus Procambarus; species Procambarus virginalis. Next base: position 215,398 of record WNGS01162729.1, read on the forward strand.
TGGTGGATACTACCTTTGAATGGCTCAACCAGACATTAGGGGGATTCAGCAGAGACCTGCAGGACATGAAAGAGAGGTTTGGCAGAGACCTGCAGGAAATGCAAGCATTAATACAGAACCAAAGGAGTGAGTTAGAGGAAGCCAGAGAGGAGATAAAGAGACTCAGGGAAAATCAGAATTCAAATCAGCACAGGGTATGCAACCTCCTGGAAACAGGGGACGAAGCTGATGGAAGGCTCCTTCCAGAGGGACTCTCTTTTGCAGAAATACCGCAGAACAGCCCAAGTGCCAAGGCCGCTCTAGAGGCAGCAGCTATGAAAGCAGCTACCTCACAGGAAGCTGCAAAATGCACTGAACAAATGCTGGAAAGGAAAAGAACAGTTATAGTTGTAGGAGTACAGGAACCAGAGGGATCCAATCGGGAGGAGTGGAGAAGGAGGGACCGAGCAACCATGACAGAGATCTTGGAGGGACTGGATATGTAGGAGGTAGATGGAAACATAGAGAAGGTTTTCAGGCTGGGCATCTACAAGAAGGAAAGGAAACGATTGATAAAGGTAGTGCTCACGAACGAAGCAACAAAGGAGAAAATCCTACCCAGGAATAGCAGACTTGTGAGGTTAGGAGGATACGAGGACGTCTTTCTGCAAAGAGACATTTTTTTTTGCAGAGATATTCCTGCACGGGCCCAAAGCCTCTGGCTGGCCCACTAAGTGTTGCTTGTTACCGTTTTACTTGGGCTGAGTATGAGTATTTATGACTCGTATGGTTGCTTCAGTAAGATTTTGCCACATGTGTTTAACAACTTCTTCTGCTCTGTTGAATCTAATTTGAAATCTTAATGGGTTTGTAACTCTTCACTCTGTTAGATAATGTTCCAGTGGTCTGTCGGGCATTTCTCCACAGTGCACAAAGGGACATGACGAGGGAAGAGAGAAGGAAGGCTGCAGAAGCAAGGAGGAGACGCAGAGAAAGGGGTGGGGATATGGGAGCCACAGGACTTAGCTCAGTGTCTCCAGGAACCTCAAAGGGGAGTGGGAATCCACCCACCAGCAGTCCAGCATCCCATGGGAGGATTGTAACAGAAGCCATCCACCAACCAACCCCTCAGCGATTCCCCCACCAATCACCTGCACCTCCCCAGACAGTAAAGTCCCTCTTCAGACCACGCCCCCCAATGTTCCCTGACCCCAGACCCCCATGTTCCCCCCCCCCCATGCACTTTTTCTTCCCCAATCCCTATCCCAGATCCTCCCTGTTCCTGCACTCCATGTCCTCCCCTGTTTCTCTAGCCTGTGCCCTTCCCAGTTTCCCCATGCCAAGCTCTCTTCCCTACCCCACTCCCCCTCTCTCCCGGCCCTCCATCCCCAGGCTCCCCTCCCCAACCCCTGACCTCCTTGTCAACCCATCCCAGTCTACCCTGCATACCCCAACCCGTGACCTCTCACCACATGCCCCTCCACCTCCCCTATCTCATGCCCCAACTAACCCCCAAACTCGGACCCCCTCAGCCGAATCACGTCAGACCCCCTAGCCCCCCTGTTCCAGATCCTCCCAGACCCCCAGGTCCTCCTTCCTAGGCTCACCCATCCCAGACATACCTTGCCCCCCAACTCCAGTGGAATCAACAGAAACTGAGAATGGACAGAAGAGAGTCAGCTTCAAGGTCATGTACTCGAACATAGATTGAATTACAAACAAGGATAGTGAACTTAGGGAAAGAACACAATAAGTAAACCCAGATATAATTGGACTCACAGAAACAAAACTCATGAATCATAACGAATGCGGTGTTTCCCCAGACTACACTGTGATAAGGAAAGAGAGGGTAGGAAGGGGCAGAGGTGGAGTGACTCTACTGATGAGAAAGGAATGGAGTTTCGAGGAGATGGTTGTTCCGGACTGTGAAGGGTTCAGAGACTTCATCACAGGCACCATGACGATGAGAGGACCAAGAGTAGTAGTAGAAGTGATATATCACCCACCAACAAATGAAAGAAGACCCCAGGCAAGAGTATGACAGAAACAACATGGCAGTTAACATTATCATTGAGAGAGCAGCCGCTGCTGCCTGTAGAAACCGATCCCATCTGCTCATCATGGGGGTACTTTAATCATGGAAGGATAGACTGAGAAAACAGGGAACCACATGGAGGTGAGGACACATGGAGGGCGAAACTGCTGGAAGTGACGACAAGAAACTTTTTAAGCCAGCATGTCAAGAGTCCTACGAGAATGAGAGGCAATGATGAACCAGCAAGACTCGACCTAGTGTTCACTCTGAACAATTCAGACATAGGGGAAATCGGCCTTGAAGCCCCCGTGGGTATGAGTGATCACAGTGTACTGTTATTTGAATATCTGGTCGAAGAAGGGTTGATGTACTCGAGGAAGGGACCAGAAAGCAAGAGGCCGGCATTCAGGAAGGGAAACTATGAGGAGATGAGGAAATTCCTAAATGAAATGGCTTGGGAAACAGAGCTCAGAGGAAAGGCGGTTCAAGACATGATGGACTACATCACACAGACGTGTATGGAGGCAGCAGACAAGTTCGTCCCAGTCCAAAAGAAAAAAAATGAAATGGAGATGAGAAACTCGTGGTTTAATCGGAGTTGTAAGCTAGCAAAGCTACTAAAGTAAAAGGGCATGGAGAAACTATAGAAACAACAGAACACTAGAGAGCAGAGTAGGATACCAGAGACATAGGAATGAATTTGTCAAGGTTAGAAGAGAGGTAGAGAGGCAAAATGAAAATGACATAGCGAGCAAAGCAAAGACTCAACCCAAACTGCTGCACAGCCACATCAGGAGGAAAACAACTGTAAAGGAACAGGTAATGAAACTGAGGATAGGGGTAGAAAGATTCACTATAAACGAAAAGGAAGTGTGCGAGGAACTCAATAAGAAGTTCCAGGAAGTCTTCACCTCAGAGCAAGGAGAAGTCTCAGAGATAAGGGAGGGAACATCAAACCAGACACCACTAGAGGAGTTTGTGATTACCAGTGGGGAGGTGTGGAAACATCTGCTAGATTTGGACGTGGCAAAGGCTATAGGCCAGGATGGAATCTCACCATGGATTCTAAAGGAAGGAGCAGGAGCTCTGTGCCTACCACTCTCCATGGTGTACAACAAGTCACTGGTAGCAGGTGAGCTGCCAAAAAATTGGAAGACGGCCAATGTAGTCCCAATATACAAGAAGGGTGATAGGCAGGAGGCACTGAACTACAGGCCAGCGTCCCTAACTTGCACTCCATGCAAGATGATGGAAAAGATTGTGCGAAAAAATGCTAGTGGAACATCTGGAGCAAAAGAACTTTGTAACACAACATCAGCATGGGTTCAGAGATGGTAAATCATGCCTAAAAGGATTAATTGAGTTCTATGACCAGGCAACAAAAATCAGGCAAGAGAGAGAGGGCTGGACAGACTGCATATTCCTGGACTGCCAGAAAGCTTTTGACACAGTGCCACATAAGAGACTAGTGCACAAACTGGAGATGCAGGCAGGAGTGAAAGGGAAGGTACTCCCCTGGATGAGAGAGTACCTAAGCAATAGGACACAGCGAGTCACTGTGAGGGGTAAGGTCTCGGAGTGGAGAGGAGTCACCAGTGGAGTCCCACAGGGATCAGTCCTTTGACCTATACTGTTTCTGATATACGTAAACTATCTCCCAGAAGGAATTTAATCGTTCCTCTCAATGTTTGCTGATGATGCGAAAATTATGAGCAGCATCAAGACAGAGGAGGATAGTATCAGTCTACAAGAGAACCTAGACTAACTGAAGGAATGGTCCGACAAATGGCTACTAAAGTTTAACCCAAGTAAATGTAAGGTAATGAAACTAGGCGGAGGAACAAGGAGTCCCATCTGCTCATTATGAGGGACTTCAGTCACGGAAGGATAGACTGGGAGAACAAGGATCCGCATGTAGGAGAGGAAACATAGATAGCTAAACTACTGGAGGTGGCAACAAGAAACTTTTTAAGCCAGCATGTCAGGGAACCCAGACGAATGAGGGGAAATGATGAACCAGCGAGACTTGACCTAGTATTCACTCTGAATGACCGTCATATGGGAAATTGACTTCGAGGCCCCTGGTAGGAAAAGCGATCACAGTGTACTGACATTTGAGAATCTTGTCGAAGAAGGGATAAAGTACTCGAGAAAGGGAACTGAAAGTAAAAGGCTAGCATTCCGTAAGGAAAACTATGAGGAGATGAGAAAATTCCTAACGGATATAACATGGGAAGCAGAGCCAAGGGGAAAGACAGCCCAAGACATGATGGAATACATCACGCCGAAGTGCAAGGAGGCAACCGAAAAGTTTATTCCGGCCAAAAGGTAAAAATGAAATGCAGATGAGAAACCCATGGTTTAACCAGAGATATAAGAGAGCTAAGCAAGTAAGTTAAAGAGTAAGTAAATGGAGAAGCTACAGAAATAACAGGACATTTGAGAGCAGAGAAGGATACCATAGAGCCAGGAATGAATACGTCATGGTGAGAAGAGAGGCAGAAGGGTAATATGAAAATGACATAGCAAGCAAGGCTAAGACTCAACCTAAATTGCAGCACAGCCACATCAGGAGAAAGACAACAGCGAAGGAACAGGTAATGAAACTGAGGAAAGGGGCAGTCAGATTCACTACAAACGACAAAGAAGTGTGTGAGGAACTCAATAGGAAATTTCAGGAAGTCATCACATTAGAGCAAGGAGAAGTATCAGGCACAACTAGAGGAATTTGAGATTATCAGTGGGGATGTAAGGAAGCTTTTGCTAGAGTTGAATGTGACAAAGGTTATAGGCCCGGATGTAATATTATCATGGATACTAAAGGAAGGAGCAGAAGCACTGTGTCTGCCACTCTCCATGGCATATAAAAAATCACTGGTAACAGGTGAACTGCCAAAAATATGGAAGACGGCAAACTTAGTCCCGATATTCAAGAAGGGGGATAGACAGGAGGCACTGAACTACAGGCCAATATCTCTAACTTGCATACCAAACAAGTTATAGGAGAAAATTGTGCGAAAAAAGCTAGTGGAACATCTGGAGCGAAGAAACTTTGTGTCACAACACCAACATGGTTTCAAGGATAGCAAGTCATGCCTCACAGGATTAATTGAATTCTACGATCAGAACACAAACATCAAGCAAGAAAGAAAGGGGTGGGCTGACTGCATATTTTTGGATTGCCAGAAAGCCTTTGACACAGTACCACACCAGAGACTAGCGCGAAAGCTAGAGATGCACGCAGGAGTGAAAGGGAAGGTACTCCATTGGATAAGGTTGTACCTAAGTAACAGAAGGCAGCGAGTCACTGTGCGGGGTGAGGTCTCAGATTGGCGAGATGTCACCAGTGGAGTCCCGTAGGTTTCAGTCCTTGGAGCCATACTGTTTCTTACAAATGTAAATGATCTTCCAGATTGTATAGAATCACTTCTCTCATTGTTTGCTGATGATGCAAAAATTATGAGGAATATTAAGACGGAGGAAGATAGAATGAGGCTACAAGATGACCTAGACAGACTGAATGATTTGTCCAACAAATGGCTACTAAGTTTCAACCCGAGTAAATGTAAAGTAATGAAACTAGGCAGTGGAAACAGGATGCCAGACACAGGATACAGAATAGGAGATGCAGCACTTAATGAAACGGACAGAGAGAAAGATCTAGGAGTTGATATCACACCAAATCTGTCTCCTGAAGCCTACATAAAAAGAATTACGTCTGCGGCATATGCGAGGCTGGCTAACATCAGAAAAGCCTTCAGGAACCTGTGTAAGCAATCATTTAGCATCTTGTATACTACATATGTAAGACCAATCCTGGAGTACGACGCCCCAGCATGGAGCCCGTACCTTGTCAAGCACAAGACGAAGCTGGAAAAAGTTCAAAGGTATGCCACTTAACTAGTCCTAGAACTAAGAGGCATGAGTTACGAGGAAAGGCTGCGGGAAATGCACCACACGACACTGGTAGACAGAAGAGTAAGGGGGAGACATGATCACTACCTACAAAATCCTCAGGGGAATTTACAGGGTAGACATGGATAAACTATTCAACACTGGTGGTACGCGAACAAGGGGACACAGGTGGAAACTGAGTACCCACATGAGCCACAGGGACGTTAGAAGGAACTTTTTCAGTGTCAGAGTAGTTAACGGATTGAATGCATTAGGAAGTGATGTGGTGGAGGCTGACTCCATACACAGTTTCAAATGTAGATATGATAGAGCCCAGTAGGCTCAGGAATCTGTACACCTGTTGATTGACAGTTGAGAGGCGGGACCAAAGAGCCAAAAATCAACCCCCGCAAGCACAATTAGGTCAGTACAAATAGGTGAGTACACACACACACACACACACACCACACACACACACACACACACACACACACACACAACACACACACACACACACACACACACACACACACACACACACACACCACAACACACACCACACATTGGAGCTGGATGTGAGAAAAGCTGTTGGGCCGGATGGAATCTCGCCATGGGTATTGAAAGAGTGTGCAGGAGCACTTTGCTTACCACTCTCCATAGTGTATAGTAAGTCACTGGAAACGGGGGACCTACCAGAAATATGGAAGACTGCTAATGTAGTACCAATATACAAAAAGGGTGACAGACAAGAGGCACTGAACTACAGGCCAGTGTCCTTAACTTGTATACCATGCAAGGTGATGGAGAAGATTGTGAGAAAAAACCTAGTAACACATCTGGAGAGAAGAGACTTCGTGACAACCCATCAACATGGGTTCAGGGAGGGTAAATCTTGCCTTACAGGCTTGATAGAATTCTACGATCAGGTGACAAGAATTAAGCAAGAAAGAGAAGGGTGGGCGGACTGCATTTTTTTGGACTGTCGGAAAGCCTTTGACACAGTACCCCATAAAAGGTTGATGCATAAGCTGGAGAAACAGGCAGGAGTAACAGGTAGGGCGCTCCAGTGGATAAGGGAGTACCTAAGCAATAGGAAGCAGAGAGTTACAGTGAGGGGTGAGACCTCAGACTGGCGTGAAGTCACCAGTGGAGTCCCACAGGGCTCTGTACTTGGACCTATCCTGTTTCTGATATACGTAAATGATCTCCCAGAGGGTATAGACTCATTCCTCTCAATGTTTGCTGACGACGCCAAAATTATGAGAAGGATTAAGACAGAGGAGGACAGCTTGAGACTTCAAGAAGACCTGGACAAGCTGCAGGAATGGTCGAACAAATGGCTGTTAGAGTTTAACCCAAGCAAATGTAATGTAATGAAGATAGGGGTAGGAAGCAGGAGACCAGATACAAGGTATCATTTGGGAGATGAAATACTTCAAGAGTCAGAGAGAGAGAAAGACCTGGGGGTTGATATCACGCCAGACCTGTCCCCTGAAGCTCATATCAAGAGGATAACATCAGCAGCATATGCCAGGTTGGCTAACATAAGAACGGCCTTTAGAAACTTGTGTAAGGAATCTTTCAGAACATTATATACCACATATGTCAGACCAATCCTGGAGTATGCGGCTCCAGCATGGAGTCCCTATCTAGTCAAGCATAAGACTAAACTGGAAAAGGTTCAAAGGTTTGCCACCAGACTAGTACCCGAGCTGAGAGGTATGAGCTACGAGGAGCGACTGCAGGAATTAAACCTCACTTCGTTGGAAGACAGAAGAGTTAGGGGGGACATGATCACCACATTCAAGATTCTCAGGGGAATCGACAGGGTTGATAAAGACAGGCTGTTTAACACAAGGGGCACACGCACTAGGGGACACAGGTGGAAACTGAGTGCCCAAATGAGCCACAGAGATATTAGAAAGAACTTTTTTAGTGTCAGAGTGGTTGACAAATGGAATGCATTAGGAAGCGATGTGGTGGAGGCTGACTCCATACACAGTTTCAAGTGTAGATATGATAGAGCCCAATAGGCTCAGGAAACTGTACACCTGTTGATTGACGGTTGAGAGGCGGGACCAAAGAGCCAGAGCTCAACCCCCGCAAGCACAACTAGGTGAGTACAACTAGGTGAGTACACACTACCACCACACACACTACCAACAACACACACTACCACCAACACACACTACCACCACCACACACTACCACCACCACACACTACTACACACAATCCCACCACCACACACTACCACCACACACTACCATCACAACACACTACCACCACACACACTAACACCATCACACACTAACACCATAATACACTACCACCACCACACACTACCACCACCACACACTACCACCACAACACACTACCACCACCACACACTACCACTACCACACACTTCCACCACCACACACTACCACCACACACACTACCAACAACACACACTACCATCAACACACACTACCACCACCACACACTACCACCACCACACACTACCACTACACACTCCCACCACCACACACTACCACCACCACACACTACCACCACTACACACTACCACCACCACACACTACCACCACCACACACTACCACCCCATACAACCACCACCACACATTACCACCATCACACACTTCCACCACCACACAATACCACCACCATACACTACCACCACCACACACTACCACCACCACACACTACCACCACCACACACTACCACCACACACACTAACACCACCACAAACTACCACCACCACACACTACCACCACCACACACTACCACCACCACACACTTCCACCACACACGACCACTACACACTACCACTACCATACACTACCACCACCACACACTACCATCACCACACACTACCACCACTACACACTACCACCACACACTACCACCACGACACTACCACCACCACACACTACCACCACCACACACTACCCCACCACACAATACCACCACCACATACTACCACCAACACACACTAACACCACCACACACTACCACCACCACACACTACCACCACACACTACCATGACAACACACTACCACCACACACACTAACACCACGACACACTCCCACAACCATACCCTACCACCACCACACACTTCCACCACCACACAATACCACCACATACACTACCACCACCACACACTACCACCACCACCACACACTACCACTACCACACACTACCACCACACACACTTCCACCACCACACACTACCACCACCACACACTACCACCACCACACATTTCCACCACCACACACTTCCACCACACACACTACCACTACACACTACCACCAGCACCACACACAACCACCACCACACACTACCACCACCACACACTACCACCACCACAAACTACCACCAACACACACTACCACCACCACAAACTACCACCACCACAAACTACCACCACCACACACTACCACCACCGCACACTACCACCACCACACACTACCACTACCACACACTTCCACCACCACACATTGGAGCTGGATGTGAGAAAAGCTGTTGGGCCGGATGGAATCTCGCCAAGGGTATTGAAAGAGTGTGCAGGAGCACTTTGCTTACCACTCTCCATAGTGTATAGTAAGTCACTGGAAACGGGGGACCTACCAGAAATATGGAAGACTGCTAATGTAGTACCAATATACAAAAAGGGTGACAGACAAGAGGCACTGAACTACAGGCCAGTGTCCTTAACTTGTATACCATGCAAGGTGATGGAGAAGATGTGAGAAAAAAACCTAGTAAAACACATCTGGAGAGAAGAGACTTCGTGACACCCATCACACATGGGTTCAGGGAGGTAAATCTTGCCTTACAGGCTTGATAGAATTCTACGATCAGGTGACAAGAATTAAGCAAGAAAGAGAAGGGTGGGCGGACTGCATTTTTTGGACTGTCGGAAAGCCTTTGACACAGTAACCCCATAAAAGTTTGATGCATTAGCTGGAGAAACAGGCAGGAGTAACAGGTAGGCGCTCCAGGGGATAGGGAGTACCTAAG
>WNGS01162730.1:0-16165 GCA_020271785.1 Procambarus virginalis
CAGTGGATGCTAATTTGAAATGACAAAAAAAAATGAAAATAAATTTGAGATTTTTTTTTTTTCAACCAACAGTAAGTGTAGGCGTGTCTTCTGGTAGGTTAGGTGGACAGGAAATCCTCTTAAATGTTTCAAAACGTTATGAAAAACGTGTAATTGAAAGTTTCTTCTTCTAACCTTACATGGTAAGCCGGACGACTCAAACAGAAAACGGACCAGTACGGTCACTTTTAGTTGTGTCGATTTCATGTCAAATTACATCAAATTTGGCCCTAGCGCGCATAGGAGCGAACAGTGATCCGTTTATTTCACGGCCGAGGGATAGGTTGTTTCAACCTGCCGCCTGACCCAATGTGGTAGCTCAACACTTCTGAGGTTGTCTGGAAAGACTGGCGCAGCAAAGGTGGAGACGTTAACCTAATAAATCACATCAACTGGTGCATGGTGATATTAACACGGTGAAGAAGTTGCAGCATGGTGAGCAGCATTTATGGCCTAGAGATATGAATGCTATGAACTGGTTCCCATAATTATGTTTACACCAGGGCCTGCCTTTCGTCCATACGGGCAAACGGCCAAAAGCGACGTTATTTTTAAGAGGACGGGTTGGCCCCGCCAAAGAAGCAACTAAGTTATAATTACATGCCATTTTGGTTAAATTTGGTGACGCTATGATACCTTCAATTCAAGTAGAAGAAACAGGTTCCGTAAGGCAGACTAGTGCAGAGTTCTTGGCAGCATGGAATGCAACTGCTCGATATGCAGCATTTATGGTACAAGCCGTCTCTAATCTTCCAAAAAAAAAGTAGATCAAACTGATGATATGTATGAAACTACTGCGGAATTCATATAGCTGCCCAACAAGTATCACCTAACAGACTCTCTATCAGCATCTCTACATACTCTTTTCCTAAGCAGGTGAAGCCTTCTTGGAAGTTGAAAAGCAAGAGACGGTCATGTTGAATGAAGCGGCGTCACTAGTTCAACAGATAGAGACGGTTTTTAACATCCTCTCTAGATCCACGGTTCACGATCTGTTTCAAACGCCCTGTGTCCGATTCGCCTGAAGAAAAGTTACCTATGAAACTTTCATAGCAAAGTTCCGAGCAGCTGAGGTAACCGCGATTCGGACCACTGGAGTTCATGTTATATTTCTTCACTCGGTGTAAGCAGTTGTTCAAATTGAACATATTGCTTACAGAGGCGGAGCTTACATAATGCATATTCCATCAGTGACTGTATCTTTCCTCCTTTCTCTGATCTACCCTCTAACCTCCAGGGCTGCATTCATGAAGATTTTGTGTTAGTGTCAGTCCATCACCACCCATAGTGATATTACAACCCGTTGAGTATCACCACCCATAGTGATATTACAACCCGTTGTGGTATCACCACCCATAGTGATATTACAACCCGTTGTGGTATCACCACCAATAGTGATATTACAACCCGTTGTGGTATCACCACCCATTGTGATATTACAACCCGTTGAGTATCACCCCATAGTGATATTACAACCCGTCGAGTATCACCACCCATAGTGATATTACAACCCGTTGAGTATCACCACCCATAGTGATATTACAACCCGTCGAGTATCACCACCAATAGTGATATTACAACCCGTTGAGTATCACCACCCATAGTGATATTACAACCCGTTGTGGTATCACCACCCATAGTGATATTACAACCCGTTGAGTATCACCACCCATAGTGATATTACAACCCGTTGAGTATCACCACCCATAGTGATATTACATCCCGTTGTGGTATCACCACCCATAGTGATATTGCCACTTATAATAGTGTATTCTACTATGTATCCTTTTATTATTAAGTCTTTATGTAAATAGTATTCACAAGATTGGAAATAATAAAGTTTGTCAATAATTTCCCAATATCCTATTCCAAATTTAGTGTTATTTTACTCGTTTAAACTTTCTAATGCAATCAATGATGGTGCACAGGTGCATTCAATTTGAAGTATGAAGTATTACCAGCTTTTAAGAATAGCTAAACAAAAAAACATCAACAAATTAGAAATCAAACTTCACTTGTTACAATAAAATACTGATTTTCTCATGGCAGTTGTAACGTTCTAAGAGATTAAGTGTGCAGTATGATCCGCCAAGAACGTTTCTGTGCCAGCCTGCCAGGCAAGTTTTGGTTTTCTATGGAAATTCCAAATGAGAATTAAAACACCTTGTTAAGAATATATATATATATATATATATATATATATATATATATATATATATATATATATATATATATATATATATATATATATATTTATTAAATATGACCGAAAAAGTAAAATTAATGATTCTAACACGATTTTTCTCTATATTTCTTATGTTTCTTTTCACTGTTGATGGTAATTGAAAAATCAGTTCTCCAAAATTCATTTTTATTTCTAGCTCCCCTCCCTGCTCGGCTCGTTGATGCCGTGAGGGGGGCTTAGTGGGCGGCTGCCGGAGTGTGATGCTCCTTGGGACAGTCCTCTGTCCTTTTCTAGCCTTGTGCTCCTGCTGCCGTCCTCTCTAATTTTGCCGAGCACCTTTTCCTATTCCTTCTGTTTCGTTTTTCTCTCCCTCTTCTCCTATCTGCTTGTCGTTTCCCTCCGACCTTTTGCTTGTTTTGGTTTTTCTTTGGACTTCTTCTATTTTGACACCCGGGTGCTTAAGGAGGCATACTCTTGCACCCGTAGAACTGTAGTACCCAACGTCGAGAGCGAGGGGAACCTTTTATTGTCAATCCCCCTTTCGTCACTGAACCCGATCTCGACAGACTGTCGGTTCTTAAGGTGGCGTTTGTGGGGCGTATACTCACAACTCACCCCTGGGAGGCCCCGGCATGATCGGCGATGGCTTCTTGTTGGGTGTCCTGCCTCTAATTGTGGCTCCGTGGTGGGTGTGGGGGCACATTCGTGAATGAATATTTTTTCTCGTAGCGATGATGTTTACTGGTTCTACTGTTTCTCCTTTACCTTCTCAGGCTCGTGGGATGGGCGACCAAGCCCCCGAGTCGGTCCGTGTTGGAAGACCGGGCTCTGTAGCCTCCGCTGCATTGGGCCCCGACCTTGCTCCTCCTTTGGCCTCTCTGACTCCTCCCCTCAGCTCCCCTCCCTCCTCTGTGGTTGGGTCGAGCCCCAAGCCCCCAGTGGTGACTACCTCATCCCCTGGCGCGGCTCCATCTCTAGTTGTAACTACTGTGCCTTTTAACCCCTCTCTCTCTGGGGGTTCTCAACGCCGTCCTCGTCACGGCCGCCCTCGCTCGATTCCTTCCCGTTCTGATACCTATCAAGCCTTGTTTGGTCCCGCTTCGTGGGCCAAATATTTTGATCTCCTCCCTTTTGATTCTGCGTCTCTTGATGATTTCTCCCTCCATCGACATCTCGTTGATTCCGTGGATGCCTCTGTTACTTTCAACCCCACTCGTCTCGGTGCACGTGTGGTTGCTGCTCCTTCTCAGGATACTGCTTCCCGCTTGGCTGCCTTATCCTGCCTTGGCGAGACCCCTGTTCGGGTCTCAAAGAACGCTCAGTTGAATGCCAGTGTTGGCATATTCTGCTCCCGCCCCATGTTGCGACCGGTGTTCGGGATCTGCGAGACTGCACGACGATATTCGACATATCCTTGCTGCCCAGGGCCATTCTATTCTCCAGGTGGACACGTTTACTCGTCCCGTAGTCATGGTAGTGGTAGTGGTAGTGGTAGTCGCCGTCAGCCCCTTCGGGTTGTGAAGATTACCTTTGATGGTAGGACCCTTCCACCCTCCGTCATTCTTGCTGGTGCCAGGTGCTCTGTCCAGGAGTACATTCCTTCTCCTCGCTCTGTAACAAGTGCTGGAGGTTTGGGCATGGTGCCCTCCGCTGCTCTGGGACTGTCTCTCTCTGTCCTTTGTGTGGTGGCGAAGGTCACTCTAGTCAGAGTGCACTTCTCCCCAGGCTCGTTNTTTGTTGCCTGGTCGTAGAGTTCAGTAACCTTGTGAGGCAGGACCTGCCATCGTGAACCCATGTGATGCTGTGTTACAAAGTTCTTTCACTCCAGATGCTCCACCAGCTTTCTTCACACAATCTTCTCCATCAGCTTGCATGGTATGCAGGTTAGGGACACTGGTCTGTAGTTCAGTGCCTCTTGTATATCGGGACTATGTTAGCTGCTTTCCAAATATCTGGCAGTTCCCTGTTGCCAGTGATTTGTTATACACTATGGAGAGTGGTAGGCACAGTTCTTTTGCTCCTTCCTTTAGTATCCAAGGGGAGATTCCATATGGGCCTATAGCCTTTGTCACATCCAACTCTAGTAAGCACTTCCTTACTTTCCCGCTGTTAATCTCAAACTCTTCCAGTGGTTCCTGGTTAGCTATTCCTTCTCTTATCTCTGGAATTTCTCCATGCTCTAAGGTGAAGACCTCCTGGAATGTCTTATTCAGTTCCTCACACACTTCCTTGTCGTTTGTGTGTGTGTGTGTGTGTGTGTGTGTGTGTGTGTGTGTGTGTGTGTGTGTGTGTGTGTGTGTGTGTGTGTGTGTGTGTGTGTGTGTGTGTGTACTCACCTAGTTGTGCTTGCGGGGGTTGAGCTCTGGCTCTTTGGTCCCGCCTCTCAACCGTCAATCAACAGATGTACAGTTTCCTGAGCCTAATGGGCTCTATCATATCTACACTTGAAACTGTGTATGGAGTCAGCCTCCACCACATCGCTTCCTAATGCATTCCATTTGTCAACCACTCTGACACTAAAAAAGTTCTTTCTAATATCTCTGTGGCTCATTTGGGCACTCAGCTTCCACCTGTGTCCCCTAGTGCGTGTGCCCCTTGTGTTAAACAGCCTGTCTTTATCAACCCTGTCGATTCCCCTGAGAATCTTCTCTGAGTGTGTGTGTGTGTGTGTGTGTGTGTGTGTGTGTGTGTGTGTGTGTGTGTGTGTGTGTGTGTGTGTGTGTGTGTGTGTGTGTGTGTGTAAGTGTTTTATCAGTGTAACAGCCTTTTTCTAATAAGCACGATGAACAGGAACATGTAAAAATAAAAATAACAAACATCGATAATTTTGAGATTATATTGTAAGCGTATTTATATTTTTAAACTTGCAGGTGCTTGCAGTGTTACTGGTGGCAGCTGTGGGATCGCCTCTTCCGCATGACTGTAAACATGAAGTCTTTACATTCGGTGGAGCGGAACCCACTGGGCCACTACAAAGAGGACATCATGTTTCCTCACCTGTCATTCATAGAGTTGAAGCTTTTCCAGTGAACCAATACCAGGCAACATATCCAATAGGTACTCACCCTGCACATATCACTTATAATGTAGCATATGGTTCCTCTGTATCTCATGCACTACCTCAGCCTGTCCAGCCTACCCCAGAAGTGCAGAGAGCTACTGCTGCTTTCATGGCAGCATGGAATGAAGCAGCTGCAAGAGCAACTCAAATTCAAACAACTCTGGTAAGATCTGCTCCCTCTGGCACCTACACAATTGAAATTCCGAAGCAGGTAGAAGCAACTGAAGAAGTAAAGAGGGCAACTGCTCAATTTATGGCAGCTTGGAACAAAGCCGCTCGAAGTGCAACTGTTGTCAAACAGTCAGTTTACTCTTTGCCACAGCCTGTACAACAAGCTGAAGATCTCAAAAAAACAACTGCTGAATTCATGGCTTCCTGGGAAGCTGCTGCTCAACGAGCTTCAGCTATTAGACATGCAGTTGCTGCCACAGCTTCCTCCGGTGTCCCACAACAGGTAGAAGCTACTGACGAAGTCAAGAGTGCCACTACAGAATTTATGACAGCTTGGAGAAATGCCACTGCACGAGTTCCTACCATCCAGACCAACCTCTACAAGATTACTGGTACTACTCCATATTCTGCTGTTCCAACAATTGTTGATGGCGTTCCCCAATTTACTCCTGAAGTTGCACATGCCACAGCAGAATTCATGAGAGTGTGGAATGCTGCCGCTGCAGCTGCTGCAGCAGCCTCTGATGTAAACATCATTATGGGAACCAGTTCACAGCGGCCATCTCTCATGGCCTCTCACCATGCTGGAACTTATTCACGACCTTCATATCACCATGCACCAGCTTCTGTATCTTACGATGCAGCTTCTCCATCTGCACTGCCTCAACCTGTCCATCCTACCCCAAAAGTGCAGAGAGCTACTGCTGCTTTCATGGCAGCATGGAATGAAGCAGCTGCAAGAGCAACTCAAATTCAAACAATTCTGGTAAGATCTGCTCCCTCTGGCACCTACACAATTGAAATTCCAAAACAGGTTGGAGCAACTGAAGAAATAAAGAGGGCAACTGCTCAATTTATGGCAGCTTGGAACAAAGCCGCTCGACGTGCAACTGTTGTCAAACAAGCAGTTTACTCTTTGCCACAGCCTCTGCAACAAACTGAAGATCTTAAGAAAACAACTGCTCAATTCATGGCTTTCTGGGAAGCTGCTGCTCAACGAGCTTCAGCTATTAGACATGCAGTTGCTGCCACTGCTTCCTCCGGTGTCCCACAACAGGTAGAGGCTACTTACGAAGTCAAGAGAGCCACTGAAGAATTCATGGCAGCTTGGAGAAATGCCGCTGCACGAATGCGTATCATCCAGACCAACCTCTACCAGATTACTGGAACTACTCCATATTCTGCGGTTCCAACAATTGTTGATGGCGTTCCCCAATTCACACCTGAATTTGCACATGCCACAGCAGAATTCATAAAGGAATGGAATGCTGCAGCTGCTGCAGCAGCCCCAGATAAAAACATCATTATGGGAGACAGTTCATGGCGTCCATCACTCAAAGCCGCCCACCAAGCTATAACTTATGCACAACCTTCATATCACTATGCACCAGCTTCTGTATTTTACGAAGCAGCTTCTCCATCTGCACTGCTTCAGCCTGTCCAGGCTACCCCTGAAGTACAGAGAGCCACTGCTGCTTTCATGGCAGCATGGAATGAAGCAGCTGCGAGAGCAACTCAAATTCAAACAATTCTGGTAAAATCTGCACACTCTGGCACATACACAATTGAAATTCCTAAGCATGTTGAAGCAATTGAAGAAGTAAATGGGGCAACTGCTCAATTTATGGCAGCTTGGAACAAAGCCGCTCGACGTGCAACTGTTGTCCAACAAGCAGTTTACTCTTTGCCACAGCCTGTCCATCAAACTGAAAATCTCAAAAACACTACTGCTGAATTTATGGCTTCCTGGGAAGCTGCTGCTCGACAAGCTTCAGCTATTAGACATGCAGTTGCTGCCACTGCTTCCTCCGGTGATCCACAACAGGTAGTGGCTACTTACGAAATCAAGAAAGCCACTACAGAATTTATAGAAACTTGGAGAAATGCCGTTGTTCGAGTGCCTTCGATCCAGACCAACCTCTACCAGATTACTGGTACTACTCCATATTCTGCTGTTCCAAAATTGTTGATGGAGTTCCCCAATTTACTCCTGAAGTTGCACATGCCACAGCAGAATTCACGAGAGTGTGGAATGCTGCCGCTGCAGCTGCTGCAGCAGCCTCTGATGTAAACATCATTATGGGAACCAGTTCACAGCGTCCATCTCTCATGGCCTCTCACCATGCTGGAACTTATTCACAACCTTCATATCACCATGCACCAGCTTCTGTATCTTACGATGCAGCTTCTCCATCTGCACTGCCTCAACCTGTCCATCCTACCCCAAAAGTGCAGAGAGCTACTGCTGCTTTCATGGCAGCATGGAATGAAGCAGCTGCAAGAGCAACTCAAATTCAAACAATTCTGGTAAGATCTGCTCCCTCTGGCACCTACACAATTGAAATTCCAAACAGGTTGAAGCAACTGAAGAAATAAAGAGGGCAACTGCTCAATTTATGGCAGCTTGGAACAAAGCCGCTCGACGTGCAACTGTTGTCAAACAAGCAGTTTACTCTTTGCCACAGCCTCTGCAACAAACTGAAGATCTTAAGAAAACAACTGCTCAATTTATGGCTTCCTGGGAAGCTGCTGCTCAACGAGCTTCAGCTATTAGACATGCAGTTGCTGCCACTGCTTCCTCCGGTGTCCCACAACAGGTAGAGGCTACTTACGAAGTCAAGAGAGCCACTGCAGAATTTATGACAGCTTGGAGAAATGCCGCTGCACGAGTTCATACCATCCAGACCAACCTCTACAAGATTACTGGTACTACTCCATATTCTGCTGTTCCAACAATTGTTGATGGCGTTCCCCAATTCACACCTGAAGTTGCACATGCCACAGCAGAATTCATGAAGGAATGGAATGCTGCAGCTGCTGCAGCAGCCCCAGATAAAAACATCATTATGGGAGACAGTTCATGGCGTCCATCACTCAAAGCCGCCCACCAAGGTATAACTTATGCACAACCTTCATATCACTATGCACCAGCTCCTGTATCTTACGATGAAGCTTCTCCATCTGCACTGCTTCAGCCTGTCCAGCCTACCCCTGAAGTACAGAGAGCCACTGCTGCTTTCATGGCAGCATGGAATGAAGCAGCTGCGAGTGCAACTCAAATTCAAACAATTCTGGTAAAATCTGCATCCTCTGGCACCTACACAATTGAAATTCCTAAGCATGTTGAAGCAATTGAAGAAATAAAGGGGGCAACTGCTCAATTTATGGCAGCTTGGAACAAAGCCGCTCGACGTGCAACTGTTGTCCAACAAGCAGCTTACTCTTTGCCACAGCCTGTCCATCAAACTGAAAATCTCAAAAACACAACTGCTGAATTTATGGCTTCCTGGGAAGCTGCTGCTCGACAAGCTTCAGCTATTAGACATGCAGTTGCTGCCACTGCTTCCTCCGGTGACCCACAACAGGTAGAAGCTACTTACGAAGTCAAGAATGCCACTACAGAATTTATAGCAGCTTGGAGAAATGCCGTTGTTCGAGTGCCTTCGATCCAGACCAACCTCTACCAGATTACTGGTACTACTCCATATTCTGCTGTTCCAACAATTGTTGATGGCGTTCCCCAGTTTACTCCTGAAGTTGCACATGCCACAGCAGAATTCATGAGGGTGTGGAATGCTGCCGCTGCAGCTGCTGCAGCAGCCTCTGATGTAAACATCATTATGGGAACCAGTTCAGAGCGTCCATCTCTCATGGCCTCTCACCATGCTGGAACTTATTCACAACCTTCATATCTCTATGCACCAGCTTCTGTATCTTACGATGCAGCTTCTCCATCTGCACTGCTTCATCCTGTCCAGCCTACCCCAGAAGTGCAGAGAGCTACTGCTGCTTTCATGGCAGCATGGAATGAAGCAACTGCAAGAGCAACTCAAATTCAAACAATTCTGGTAAGATCTGCCCCCTCTGGCTCCAACACAATTGAAATTCCTAAGCAGGTCGAAGCAGCTGAAGAAGTACAGGGGGCCACGGCTCAATTTATGGCAGCTTGGAACAAAGCCGCTCGACATGCAACTGTTGTCCAACAAGCAGTTTACTCTTTGCCACAGCCTGTCCATCAAACTGAAAATCTCAAGAAAACAACTGCCGAATTTATGGCTTCCTGGGAAGCTGCTGCTCAACGAGCTTCAGCTATTAGACATGCAGTTGCTGCCACTGCTTCCTACGGTGTCCTACAACAGGTAGAAGCTACTTACGAAGTCAAGAGAGCCACTGCAGAATTTATGACAGCTTGGAGAAATGCCGCTGCACGAGTTCCTACCATCCAGACCAACCTCTACAAGATTACTGGAACTACTCCATATTCTGCTGTTCCAACAATTGTTGATGGCGTTCCCCAATTCACTCCTGAAGTTGCACATGCCACAGCCGAATTCGTGAAGGAATGGAATGCTGCCGCTGCAGCTGCTGCAGCAACCCCAGATAAAAACATCATTATGGGAGACAGTTCATGGCGTCCATCACTCAAAGCCGCCCACCAAGGTATAACTTATGCACAACCTTCATATCACTATGCACCAGCTCCTGTATCTTACGATGAAGCTTCTCCATCTGCACTGCTTCAGCCTGTCCAGCCTACCCCTGAAGTACAGAGAGCCACTGCTGCTTTCATGGCAGCATGGAATGAAGCAGCTGCGAGTGCAACTCAAATTCAAACAATTCTGGTAAAATCTGCATCCTCTGGCACCTACACAATTGAAATTCCTAAGCATGTTGAAGCAATTGAAGAAGTAAAGGGGGCAACTGCTCAATTTATGGCAGCTTGGAACAAAGCCGCTCGACGTGCAACTGTTGTCCAACAAGCAGCTTACTCTTTGCCACAGCCTGTCCATCAAACTGAAAATCTCAAAAACACAACTGCTGAATTTATGGCTTCCTGGGAAGCTGCTGCTCGACAAGCTTCAGCTATTAGACATGCAGTTGCTGCCACTGCTTCCTCCGGTGACCCACAACAGGTAGAAGCTACTTACGAAGTCAAGAATGCCACTACAGAATTTATAGCAGCTTGGAGAAATGCCGTTGTTCGAGTGCCTTCGATCCAGACCAACCTCTACCAGATTACTGGTACTACTCCATATTCTGCTGTTCCAACAATTGTTGATGGCGTTCCCCAATTTACTCCTGAAGTTGCACATGCCACAGCAGAATTCATGAGAGTGTGGAATGCTGCCGCTGCAGCTGCTGCAGCAGCCTCTGATGTAAACATCATTAAGGGAACCAGTTCACATCGTCCATCTCTCATGGCCTCTCACCATGCTGGAACTTATTCACAACCTTCATATCACCATGCACCAGCTTCTGTATCTTACGATGCAGCTTCTCCGTCTGCACTGCTTCATCCTGTCCAGCCTACCCCAGAAGTGCAGAGAGCTACTGCTGCTTTCATGGCAGCATGGAATGAAGCAACTGCAAGAGCAACTCAAATTCAAACAATTCTGGTAAGATCTGCCCCCTCTGGCTCCTACACAATTGAAATTCCTAAGCAGGTCGAAGCAGCTGAAGAAGTACAAGGGGCCACGGCTCAATTTATGGCAGCTTGGAACAAAGCCGCTCGACATGCAACTGTTGTCCAACAAGCAGTTTACTCTTTGCCACAGCCTGTCCATCAAACTGAAAATCTCAAGAAAACAACTGCCGAATTTATGGCTTCCTGGGAAGCTGCTGCTCAACGAGCTTCAGCTATTAGACATGCAGTTGCTGCCACTGCTTCCTACGGTGTCCTACAACAGGTAGAAGCTACTTACGAAGTCGAGAGAGCCACTGCAGAATTTATGACAGCTTGGAGAAATGCCGCTGCACGAGTTCCTACCATCCAGACCAACCTCTACAAGATTACTGGAACTACTCCATATTCTGCTGTTCCAACAATTGTTGATGGCGTTCCCCAATTCACTCCTGAAGTTGCACATGCCACAGCCGAATTCGTGAAGGAATGGAATGCTGCCGCTGCAGCTGCTGCAGCAACCCCAGATAAAAACATCATTATGGGAGACAGTTCATGGCGTCCATCACTCAAAGCCGCCCACCAAGGTATAACTTATGCACAACCTTCATATCACTATGCACCAGCTCCTGTATCTTACGATGAAGCTTCTCCATCTGCACTGCTTCAGCCTGTCCAGCCTACCCCTGAAGTACAGAGAGCCACTGCTGCTTTCATGGCAGCATGGAATGAAGCAGCTGCGAGTGCAACTCAAATTCAAACAATTCTGGTAAAATCTGCATCCTCTGGCACCTACACAATTGAAATTCCTAAGCATGTTGAAGCAATTGAAGAAGTAAAGGGGGCAACTGCTCAATTTATGGCAGCTTGGAACAAAGCCGCTCGACGTGCAACTGTTGTCCAACAAGCAGCTTACTCTTTGCCACAGCCTGTCCATCAAACTGAAAATCTCAAAAACACACTGCTGAATTTATGGCTTCCTGGGAAGCTGCTGCTCGACAAGCTTCAGCTATTAGACATGCAGTTGCTGCCACTGCTTCCTCCGGTGACCCACAACAGGTAGAAGCTACTTACGAAGTCAAGAATGCCACTACAGAATTTATAGCAGCTTGGAGAAATGCCGTTGTTCGAGTGCCTTCGATCCAGACCAACCTCTACCAGATTACTGGTACTACTCCATATTCTGCTGTTCCAACAATTGTTGATGGCGTTCCCCAATTTACTCCTGAAGTTGCACATGCCACAGCAGAATTCATGAGAGTGTGGAATGCTGCCGCTGCAGCTGCTGCAGCAGCCTCTGATGTAAACATCATTAAGGGAACCAGTTCACATCGTCCATCTCTCATGGCCTCTCACCATGCTGGAACTTATTCACAACCTTCATATCACCATGCACCAGCTTCTGTATCTTACGATGCAGCTTCTCCGTCTGCACTGCTTCATCCTGTCCAGCCTACCCCAGAAGTGCAGAGAGCTACTGCTGCTTTCATGGCAGCATGGAATGAAGCAACTGCAAGAGCAACTCAAATTCAAACAATTCTGGTAAGATCTGCCCCCTCTGGCTCCTACACAATTGAAATTCCTAAGCAGGTCGAAGCAGCTGAAGAAGTACAGGGGGCCACGGCTCAATTTATGGCAGCTTGGAACAAAGCCGCTCGACATGCAACTGTTGTCCAACAAGCAGTTTACTCTTTGCCACAGCCTGTCCATCAAACTGAAAATCTCAAGAAAACAACTGCCGAATTTATGGCTTCCTGGGAAGCTGCTGCTCAACGAGCTTCAGCTATTAGACATGCAGTTGCTGCCACTGCTTCCTACGGTGTCCTACAACAGGTAGAAGCTACTTACGAAGTCGAGAGAGCCACTGCAGAATTTATGACAGCTTGGAGAAATGCCGCTGCACGAGTTCCTACCATCCAGACCAACCTCTACAAGATTACTGGAACTACTCCATATTCTGCTGTTCCAACAATTGTTGATGGCGTTCCCCAATTCACTCCTGAAGTTGCACATGCCACAGCCGAATTCGTGAAGGAATGGAATGCTGCCGCTGCAGCTGCTGCAGCAACCCCAGATAAAAACATCATTATGGGAGACAGTTCATGGCGTCCATCACTCAAAGCCGCCCACCAAGGTATAACTTATGCACAACCTTCATATCACTATGCACCAGCTCCTGTATCTTACGATGAAGCTTCTCCATCTGCACTGCTTCAGCCTGTCCAGCCTACCCCTGAAGTACAGAGAGCCACTGCTGCTTTCATGGCAGCATGGAATGAAGCAGCTGCGAGTGCAACTCAAATTCAAACAATTCTGGTAAAATCTGCATCCTCTGGCACCTACACAATTGAAATTCCTAAGCATGTTGAAGCAATTGAAGAAGTAAAGGGGGCAACTGCTCAATTTATGGCAGCTTGGAACAAAGCCGCTCGACGTGCAACTGTTGTCCAACAAGCAGCTTACTCTTTGCCACAGCCTATCCATCAAACTGAAAATCTCAAAAACACAACTGCTGAATTTATGGCTTCCTGGGAAGCTGCTGCTCGACAAGCTTCAACTATTAGACATGCAGTTGCTGCCACTGCTTCCTCCGGTGACCCACAACAGGTAGAAGCTACTTACGAAGTCAAGAATGCCACTACAGAATTTATAGCAGCTTGGAGAAATGCCGTTGTTCGAGTGCCTTCGATCCAGACCAACCTCTACCAGATTACTGGTACTACTCCATATTCTGCTGTTCCAACAATTGTTGATGGCGTTCCCCAATTTACTCCTGAAGTTGCACATGCCACAGCAGAATTCATGAGAGTGTGGAATGCTGCCGCTGCAGCTGCTGCAGCAGCCTCTGATGTAAACATCATTAAGGGAACCAGTTCACATCGTCCATCTCTCATGGCCTCTCACCATGCTGGAACTTATTCACAACCTTCATATCACCATGCACCAGCTTCTGTATCTTACGATGCAGCTTCTCCGTCTGCACTGCTTCATCCTGTCCAGCCTACCCCAGAAGTGCAGAGAGCTACTGCTGCTTTCATGGCAGCATGGAATGAAGCAGCTGCAAGAGCAACTCAAATTCAAACAATTCTGGTAAGATCTGCTCCCTCTGGCTCCTACACAATTGAAATTCCAAAGCAGGTTGGAGCAACTGAAGAAATAAAGAGGGCAACTGCTCAATTTATGGCAGCTTGGAACAAAGCCGCTCGACGTGCAACTGTTGTCAAACAAGCAGTTTTCTCTTTGCCACAGCCTCTGCATCAAACTGAAGATCTTAAGAAAACAACTGCTCAATTCATGGCTTTCTGGGAAGCTGCTGCTCAACGAGCTTCAGCTATTAGACATGCAGTTGCTGCCACTGCTTCCTCCGGTGTCTCACAACAGGTAGAGGCTACTTACGAAGTCAAGAGAGCCACTGAAGAATTCATGGCAGCTTGGAGAAATGCCGCTGCACGAATGCGTATCATCCAGACCAACCTCTACCAGATTACTGGAACTACTCCATATTCTGCTGTTCCAACAATTGTTGATGGCGTTCCCCAATTACTCCTGAAGTTGCACATGCCACAGCAGAATTCGTGAAGGAATGGAATGCTGCCGATGCTGCAGCAGCCCCAGATAAAAACATCATTATAGGAGGCAGTTCATGGCGTCCATCACTCAAAGCCGCTCACCAAGCTATAACTTATGCACAACCTTCATATCACTATGCACCAGCTTCTGTATCTTACGAAGCAGCTTCTCCATCTGCACTGCTTCATCCTGTCCAGCCTACCCCAGAAGTGCAGACAGCTACTGCTGCTTTCATGGCAGCATGGAATGTAGCAACTGCAAGAGCAACTCAAATTCAAACAATTCTGGTAAAATCTGACCACTCTGGCACCAACACAATTGAAATTCCTAAGCAGGTCGAAGCAGCTGAAGAAGTACAGGGGGCCACGGCTCAATTTATGGCAGCTTGGAACAAAGCCGCTCGACATGCAACTGTTGTCCAACAAGCAGTTTACTCTTTGCCACAGCCTGTCCATGAAACTGAAAATCTCAAGGAAACAACTGCCGAATTTATGGCTTCCTGGGAAGCTGCTGCTCGACAAGCTTCAGCTATTAGACATGCAGTTGCTGCCACTGCTTCCTACGGTGTCCTACAACAGGTAGAAGCTACTTACGAAGTCAAGAGAGCCACTGCAGAATTTATGACAGCTTGGAGAAATGCCGCTGCACGAGTTCCTACCATCCAGACCAACCTCTACAAGATTACTGGAACTACTCCATATTCTGCTGTTCCAACAATTGTTGATGGCGTTCCCCAATTCACTCCTGAAGTTGCACATGCCACAGCCGAATTCGTGAAGGAATGGAATGCGGCCGCTGCAGCTGCTGCAGCAACCCCAGATAAAAACATCATTATGGGAGACAGTTCATGGCGTCCATCACTCAAAGCCGCCCACCAAGGTATAACTTATGCACAACCTTCATATCACTATGCACCAGCTCCTGTTTCTTACGATGAAGCTTCTCCATCTGCACTGCTTCAGCCTTTCCAGCCTACCCCTGAAGTACAGAGAGCCACTGCTGCTTTCATGGCAGCATGGAATGAAGCAGCTGCGAGAGCAACTCAAATTCAAACAATTCTGGTAAAATCAACACACTCTGGCACCTACACAATTGAAATTCCAAAGCAGGTTGGAGCAACTGAAGAAATAAAGAGGGCAACTGCTCAATTTATGGCAGCTTGGAACAAAGCCGCTCGACGTGCAACTGTTGTCAAACAAGCAGTTTACTCTTTGCCACAGCCTCTGCAACAAACTGAAGATTTTAAGAAAACAACTTCTCAATTCATGGCTTTCTGGGAAGCTGCTGCTCAACGAGCTTCAGCTATTAGACATGCAGTTGCTGCCACTGCTTCCTCCGGTGTCCCACAACAGGTAGAGGCTACTGACGAAGTCAAGAGAGCCACTGAAGAATTTATGGCAGCTTGGAGAAATGCCGCTGCACGAATGCGTATCATCCAGACCAACCTCTACCAGATTACTGGTACTACTCCATATTCTGCGGTTCCAACAATTGTTGATGGCGTTCCCCAGTTCATTCCTGAAGTTGCACATGCCACAGCTGAATTTATGAAAGTGTGGAATGCTGTAGCAACCTCTGATGTAAACATCATCATCATGGGAGACAGTTCACGGCTCTCATCACTTAAGGCCGCCCATCACGCAGTACCTTATTCACAATCTTCATATCACCATGCACCAGCTTCTGTATCCTACGATGCAACTTCTCCACCTAGCCTGTCCAGGCTACCCCAAAAGTG
>WNGS01162732.1:46735-57463 GCA_020271785.1 Procambarus virginalis
TTTAACGTGAATACTGATTACTATTATCGCAATCACTATTGTAAAATCTGCATTAGGCTAACTATTTCAACATTACTACATTCTCCATTTAAATAGAGCTTACGTTTTCACGCCTGTATTATGCATTATTTCCACCACTATTATTTGTGTTAACCGCTGATTTAATATCGTCGGTTATCACTATTTTTCCAAAGAAACCTGTCTACATTGACTATATTTTAAAATCTACATTAACCACTATTTTACAAACATTAGCCAATATTTTATCACATTAGCTACTATTTTGACATGTTTATTAATCCCAAGTTTATCATTACCCTACTTTATTCACTGGTTTAAAATCGTATTTAATTATTTAAACATACTAAAATATTAAATAAACATTTTGCAGCACGTTTGCCACTATTTTAATATCTATATTAGCCACTATGTTTAACACCAGAAGTATGTACTCTCCTAGTTGTGTTTTGCGGGGGTTGAGCTTCGACTCTTTGGTCTCTGCCTCTCAAACGTCATGTAACCGCTCCAAAATGTCTTTTTTATCTTTATTTAAGAAAATACAATATAATCAATATGCATAAGTTTTACAAGGCAATACTACATTATAATTCTCATTGAACAAATGTTTTCATTACACAGAACATGATCTTTAAAACCCCTGAATGTTAGACTTATTTTCTTTAATGATTTACAAAAAATGGAGATTATATTTACATTAATTTACAGGGAAAATTTTACATTTATATATATTTTATATAATCCCAGTAAAGAAATTTTCCTTATCATCCGAGCATAAGCAGTGAACCCCAAATGTTATCCTGATCCTGCCTTGCAAGAACTTCAATATTTTGTCTACTGGGTACCCTCCTGGCTGCCTATCCACACACAATAGTTAATCAAAATTAACATAATATTGTATTCTTTGACAGCCTAGTGACCAATGCCATCGATAACCTAATACAGAAAGCCGTAGGCCTTGGCTAGGCCGTCTAGACATACACTACCTACTGAAAATAGGTTTATGTAGGCCTTGTAAATCGGGCCTGTGTCCAATTTTAATCTTAAGACGCAACAAAATAATCCGAAAACTCACATTGTCCAGGCCTACTAAGCTTTGCAACTGTCAGTTTCATACTGCCTCTCTACTAACTTTTAAGGGTGTCACTATAGAACATTGTTATCGATATATATAGTCAACAAGAGAGCCTAAACTAGTAGTGGTCAATACTGGTTTTCTATACTACGACTCTCGTGAGGCTTTCTTACACCGGGCTACCTCAAGGCACTCATTATCATCTCCACTCGAATTATTTCTCTACAATGTGGATCTTTTCTGGTTATTTTATATGTCATGTGATAAAAAAAACTTCAAACAAAACAGCTATAAAAGACTTTGATCAACTAAGTCTTCCATGGGAGTATAAAATACAATTTAGGAACAAACTATATAAGCGAAAAAAAAAATCCTTTTCCTCTGGTTGAACATAAATTTACAACTCTTCCCCTATTGTAACAAAATTGTATGCAACATCCTTATATAAAAGGCATAGTTATTCACTAAATCTAAACAATAACAATACACGAGGCTTTCGTAGAAGTTACGATTAATTTACTTTCAACAAATGCGCTGCTATACCATGACATTTGAATTACTAGGTGTTTATAAAAGCCACTAATACGCATAGCGTTTCGGGCAAAATATATGGAATTACTCATTATGACAGCTCCGTGGTCGTTAAATTGTTCCATAGCAAAGTCTAAGGTTAGTTTTACCTTGGGAAATACCATCACTCTCCACCTGGTTCATACATGCTATGAATTCTATTGTAATTTACCTTGTCTTTCACGGTGTTGTCCCGCGGTAACGCGAAGTCACCATACGACGCCGCGAAATCATCATACAGCACCGTGAAGTCACCATACGGCGCCGTGAAGTCACCATACGGAGCCGCGAAGGCAATATCCGTAACATTGCTACTCTCACAATTACCAAACAGCAACACAACAAGTATAACAAACTTCATCATTGCTGCCACGGACGATATCTTTCACGATACCTGCGGTATTTTGTCCGACAGTAGCGCCGTGAACGACAGCACGCACGGACAGACAGACAGTCCCCCACGACTGTCTGAGCCTCACTGACCACCTCTCATAATACCCAAAAACAAAAGAAAAAAAAACGATGTTTCACATGCAATTATAAATAGTTATCCATATTTTACCCTAAAATTTTTACCAGTGCATTTTCATAATTGACGCTAAACCTCAATGTTCTCTATCCCCCACTTAGTCCTGTTTAATGAAAAAAACGATAATTAAAGTAACTTAGAAGTGGAAAATAACTGAATAAATATAAGGTTAATTTGCTACTCGGATTAAACGGTTGATGTTTAAGTGTGTAGGGAAGTATTTCCGTGCTTTATATTATTTTTAGGGGGTTCTAAATGTTTTTCATCAGCATTATGCTAAGGCATTACAATGTAAAATTCATTACAGTTTCTTGAAATTTTTATCAGCTATTTCAAACGTCGAAAAATACATGTTCGCTAAAATTAGAATTATCCAAAATTTCGAAATTGTTTGCTAAGAGTAGTTTGTGGTGACAAATTCAATAATATTTTATTTAAAACTTCATTGCACCAAAAGGGTTAGGTTGACCATCGTTCTAACAATAAGATACAAAGGCTATTATTCTTCTCACGATAAAATACAAAGTTATCGTTCTCAAGACACAAAAGCTATCGTTCTCACGATAAAATGCCAAAGTTTTCGTTCTCTGGATACAAAAGCAATCGTTCTCGCAACAAACATTAAACCTATTGTTCTTGCGATAAGATACATAAGCTATCGTTCTCTTGATAAGATGCAAAAGCTATCGTTCACACGATAAGATACAAAAGCGATTGTTCTCTCGATAAGATACAAAAGCTATCGTTCTCTCGATAAATACAAAAGCTATCGTTCTCTCGATAAATACAAAAGCTATCGTTCTCTCGATAAGATACAAAAGCCATCGTTCTCACGATAAGATGCCAAAAGCTATCATTTTTACGATAAGATAAAAGATGCTATCACAAACGCAATGCTTTTCGGGTTGTTTTAGAATGGGCCAATAATTACTATGCTTTTAAGGCAAAAACAAATATTTTTTATGTAGAAGGAAGTTATTTATTTTTGCTAATAGCTTTCCAAGTATTAAATATTAATTCATAAGCTTGAATATTAACCCTGATTAACCCTCCCCCACCCCCCCTCTTGCATGGGGGCGATCTACCCCCCCCCCCCACCAACACATCGGAACAATACAATCATGTACAGACAATACAACAATATACAAACAATACTATATATACAATAATATATACACACAATACCAAACTATCGTCCCCTAGACTCCTCTAGGGAGGGACCCAAGAGCCGAAGCTCAACCCTGCAAGCACATCTAGGTGATAGGCTACCTGTTTTTTTTAGAATGATTAGGCTACCTTGTTTTTTTTTAGAATGATTAGGCTACCTTGTTTTTTTTTAGAATGATAGCTACCCTGTTTTTTTAGAATGATTAGGCTACCTTTTTTGAGTGATTAGACTACCTTGTTTTTTTAGAATGATAAGACTACCTGTTTTTTGAATAATTAGGCTACATTTTTTGAATGATAATTTGTTTTTTGAATGATTAGCTACCTTTTTTTTTTTTTTTTAGAATGATTAGGCTACCCTGTTATACAAGCACTACGCGGATAATTAGACGACTAGTCCCCATTTGCTGTTGAGGGAGCTGTGGCCGACAACGTCAAAATTGCGGGTGTATTATGCCCATTATGAAGGTAAAATACGGGTCCAAGTTGGCGTATATTAATCATAAGAATGCTTATTTAGGTCAATGACAGCTTAGGCTGCATAGTATATACTTCAAGTTTTTTTGGGAATATTCCTCCTGTTCGAACCGGGTACTTATGGGGGCCAGCCGTTCATATTTGAACGGTAAGAAGGGGAGGGAGGAAAAGAGGGTAGAGGGTAAGAGAGGAGGGGAGGGTAAGAGAGGAGGGGAGGGTAAGAGAAGAGGGGAGGGGAGGGGGGAAGTGGTTAAGGGAACCCTTGAGTATATTTACCCTTGGTAATGGAGAAATAATTTATGCAAGACAAACATGTTCACATCACCTTGAGTCATTATGTCCATGTTAAGGGGAGTTGATTATGTTGGGGGGGTGTGTTGGGGGAGGGTGTGTTGGGGGAGGTGTGTTGGGGAGGTGTGTTGGGGAGGGTGTTTTGGGGAGGGTGTGTTGGGGGGATGGTGTGTTGGGGGAGGGTGTGTTGGGGNCTGAACTATTAATTTTATATTACAGAAATTAAACCCCCCCCCAAATATTTCTAAGCCTAATATAGCACATATATGTACCGTATTAGGGTTCTAAGTTAGCGTGTATTAGGCCAAGGATTGCTAAGAGAGGTTAGGGTTAGCTTATAAGAACAATAAAAATAAAAGTTTTGTATTACTGAATTTGGAGAAACCGAAAGTCAACTTGCTGGTGGTCAGTCGCTACACATGGCCGCTGTGTGGTATATGTAGAGTGCTGAGAGGAAAGGAAGCACATAAATATTTACCGCTCTCAATCCCAAAACGACAAAGCAAATCACAAAGTAAACATAACCCCCCATCCGCTGCCCTGAATATTTCATCCGACTTCCACTGCAGCCAGTTTACAATAGGCTAACGCTGGCTACAGTTTACATTAATTCTGAGACCGTGTATAGTAACAAGAGGTTACAGTGTTGGTAAATGTGTTTCTGCCTTGTAGCTGGGTAAACCTACCGCCTTATTCCCACTTACAACCCGTCCTCTGGTACAGCACATATCGAATTTTGACGTTTATTCCCGAAGGACCTAACAGGATGAACAACCCAGCGGGTTTTCTTCCTATTGGGGAGTGTTGTACATGATTCTATGGCGGTAAGTTCACTCACAAGATGAGTGGCGCTGCCCAATAAACTCGCCCCTCGGGCAAACTTTTCCCCGAAGGCCAAGAACTTAATTTACTCATAATCATAACGGCAGGCAACATTAACGCCATGTCCTGGTTTTCTATTCGGGGAGGGCGCTCGGTTGGGTTAGGTTCGGGCAATTTAGTACGTCAGTTTAGTGACGTTGGGAATGCTCGTGAGGACAGGTTGCTCAGTCAAGTTATGTACTTCCATTCATCTCTAAAATATATACAAGAAACCCCCACATACTGCTGTTTGTGCCTTAATGATCAATTATCCAGTCAATATTCTTAATTCATTATTATTTTGATGGCCATCACTGCGTGATTGTGAAGGTTCTATGAAAAGGAGCCACCAGCAGGGCTCAAAATGATCACCACAGGCTAAGTTAGCCCAAGCTAGATTAGGCAAGGTTAGGCTAGGGCTAGATTAGGCAAGGTTAGGCCAGGCTAGACTAGGCAAGGTTAGGCTAGGGCTAGATTAGGCAAAGTTAGGCCAGGCTAGGCTAGGCAAGGTTAGGCTAGGGCTAGATTAGGCAAGGTTAGGCCAGGCTAGACTAGGCAAGGTTAGGCTAGGGCTAGATTAGGCAAGGTTAGGCTAAGGCTAGATTAGGCAAAGTTAGGCCAGGCTAGACTAGGCAAGGTTAGGCTAGGGCTAGACTAGGCAAGGTTAGGCTAGGGCTAGGCTGAGGCTAGCCTGATCATGTCTCAAAACTGTCAACTCAAACGGACAGAAACCGTATTGACATTTTCTGTGCATCAGCCTCGATAGGTTAGGCGGGTTGCTTGGGTTCGTACATTTCTGGTCGGGGA
The DNA here is from genome assembly GCA_020271785.1 of Procambarus virginalis. Classification (NCBI taxonomy): domain Eukaryota; kingdom Metazoa; phylum Arthropoda; class Malacostraca; order Decapoda; family Cambaridae; genus Procambarus; species Procambarus virginalis. The sequence continues at coordinate 52,531 of WNGS01162732.1, forward strand.
ACACAGTTGTATTCCTAACGTAGTGAGGAAATAGAACGGGCAAAAAAATAATACACCAGAAGCTAAACCAAAATATTATATTTTATATTGCAGAACAAAGGCCTATGTTAGGCTATACTATATATATCTTTGTTCCGTGAACAATTCTTTGTAAGTAAAGTTGTGGGTGAGAGATTGTGATAAGTGTACTCACACTTCACTCACTAAAAGCGAGCGAAGCACTTTTCGAGAAAAAAAAACCTCTATTGCAGCCTCATCATTTAAATCGAGTCATATGCTTGTCTCAGTAGTCATATGCTTGTCTCAAAGATTAAGCCATGCATGTGTAAGTACAAGCCGAGTTAAGGCGAAACCGCGAATGGCTCATTAAATCAGCTATGTTTCATTGGATCTGTAAACCCACTTACTTGGATAACTGTGCATATGCTTGAGACAAGCATATGCAGCCTCATCATTTAGCAGCGAGTCATCTTTTGAAAAGTGGTTTTAGAAAGGGCTGCCAGCGCGATAGGTCTACATCAGCCTAATACTCTAACTCAGCAGCTGCCCCCATTCTTTATGCTGATGATGATGAAACCTAACCTTCTTAGGCCTATTACTCGCTATTTGAGGCCTAATAAATATAATAGGCTTAGGAATATTCAAGTTTGTTTTTAGCTTCACTTTTTTCGGACTATAAAGCGAATAGTACAAAGTTCTACTCTATAATTGTTTTGTACGTTAATGTTTATACTATGGTGAACATAGTTACACAAAATACTATCTAAACAGATGAATGGGTTGACTGATTCACATTTGAACTTGTCTCAAAGAGTCCTGCGCTTCTTACACTACAGACAACCGATAGACAAGAGGAATCTTTCATACGTTATAAACAAAACAGTTTTTCCTTAAATAATAATAATAATAATAATAATAATAATAATAATAATAAATAAAAATACACAGAAAATCACACTAACGTGAGATATATATATATATATATATATATATATATATATATATATATATATATATATATATATATATCAATAATCTGATCTATTATATATGGGGGGTGAGTGCTCCCAGTAATACTAGATGATTAGACCACGATAGATGAAAGGAGTTGTTGTTGTTGTAAAGATTCGCTACCTGGAACAAAGTTCCAAGTAGCACGGCTATGGTGAGCCCGCAGTGGACTATGAAAGGAGTGCAACCTGGAGTACTATACTATACTCACGAGGATTCCCTGAGGCTTTTTCAAGGATTCTCAGGGAATCTTTCCTCCTTCCTTGTGTGCATGTGAACACCCAGTGCATAGGTTCGAATCCTCATCACGGCTCCTACGGATTTTCACATTATTATTATTGCTATTATTGATTTGACGTTGAGATGTAAGTCTCGTCCTAATGACACACTCAAGACCTTGATAAAGCACTCGGGAGAGTGCGAAAGACTTTGCGTAAATTCCTACATAAATTTTACATATACACAAGAGTGTGTTTTTATCCTATGCTATTATTATATTGTGAGTTTATGCTTTGCTATTTATGCTTTATGTAGTGGCCTCCCTACAACCACGTTCTCACCTGGGGGCTCCCAGACACCAAAAATAGATCGAGCCAGCAAAAACAATAGCAGCCATTGCTGCGACAAAAAATACATTCATGTCACAAGCCCTGCCTTGTTATTCTCAGTCAAACCTGCATGCTCATGATCACAGGAAACATGAAGTTCAACACACTCACTTCGAACTTTTGTTACAGCTTCGAACACGCTTACGAAGCTAAATATTGGCTTATTCGATAGCCCCAGGCACGACAATACTATTTATTCTAATATCTGCATTAACCACTATTTTAACGTTTAAACCATCCACTATTTTAACGTGAATACTGATTACTATTATCGCAATCACTATTGTAAAATCTGCATTAGGCTAACTATTTCAACATTACCTACAATTCTCCATTTAAATAGAGCTTACGTTTTCACGCCTGTATTATGCATTATTTACCACCACTATTATTTGTGTTAACCGCTGATTTAATATCGTCGGTTATCACTATTTTTCCAAAGAAACCTGTCTACATTGACTATAATTTTAAAATCTACATTAACCACTATTTTACAAACATTAGCCAATATTTTATCAACATTAGCTACTATTTTGACATGTTTATTAATCCCAAGTTTATCATTACCCTACTTTATTCACTGGTTTAAAATCGTATTTAATTATTTAAACATCTATACTAAATATTAAATAACATTTTGCAGCACGTTTGCCACTATTTTAATATCTATATTAGCCACTATTTTAACACCAGAAGTATGTACTCTCCTAGTTGTGTTTGCGGGGGTTGAGCTTCGACTCTTTGGTCCTGCCTCTCAACCGTCATGTAACCGCTCCAAAATGTCTTTTTTTTATCTTTATTTAAGAAAATACAATATAAATCATATATGCATAAGTTTTACAAGGCAATACTACATTATAATTCTCATTGAACAAATGTTTCATTACACAGAACATGATCTTTAAAACCCCTGAATGTTAGACTTATTTTTCTTTAAATGATTTACAAAAAATGGAGATTATATTTACATTAATTTACAGGGAAAATTATTACATTTATATATATTTTATATAATTTTCAGTAAAGAAATTTTCCTTATCATCAGCGAGCATAAGCAGTGAACCCCAAATGTTATACCTGATCCTGCCTTGCAAGAACTTCAATATTTTGTCTACTGGGTAACCCTCCTGGCTGCCTATCCACACACAAAATATGTAATCAGAAATTAACATAATTATTGTATTCTTTGACAGCCTAGTGACCAATGCCATCGATAACCTAATACAGAAAGCCGTAGGCCTTGGCTAGGCCGTCTAGACATACACTACCTACTGAAAATAGGTTTATGTAGGCCTTGTAAATCGGGCCTGTGTCCAATTTTAATCTTAAGACGCAACAAAATAATCCGAAAACTCACATTGTCCAGGCCTACTAAGCTTTGCAACTGTCAGTTTCATACTGCCTCTCTACTAACTTTTAAAGGGTGTCACTATAGAACATTGTTATCGATATATATAGTCAACAAGAGAGCCTAAACTAGTAGTGGTCAATACTGGTTTTCTATACTACGACTCTCGTGAGGCTTTCTTACACCGGGCTACCTCAAGGCACTCATTATCATCTCCACTCGAATTATTTCTCTACAAGGTGGATCTTTTCTGGTTATTTTATGTCATGTGATGAAAAAAAAAACTTCAAATAAAACAGCTATAAAAGACTTTGATCAACTAAGTCTTCCATGGGAGTATAAAATACTACAATTTAGTAGGCTATATAAAGCATAAAAAAATCCTTTTCCTCTGGTTGAACATAAATTTGCAACTCTTCCCCTATTGTAACAAAATTGTCTGCAACATCCTTATATAAAAGGCATAGTAATTCACTAAATCTAAACAATAACAATACACGAGGCTTTCGTAGAAGTTACGATTAATTTACTTTAAGTAGTTTCAACAAATGCGCTGCTATACCATGACATTTGAATTACTAGGTGTTTATAAAAGCCACTAATACGCATAGCGTTTCGGGCAAAATATATGGAATTACTCATTATGACAGCTCCGTGGTCGTTAAATTGTTCCATAGCAAAGTCTAAGGTTAGTTTTACCTTGGGAAATACCATCACTCTCCACCTGGTTCATACATGTTATGAATTCTATTGTAATTTACCTTGTCTTTCACGGTGTTGTCCCGCGGTAACGCGAAGTCACCATACGGAGCCGTGAAGTCACCATACGACGCCGCGAAATCATCATACAGCACCGTGAAGTCACCATACGGCGCCGCGAAGTCAATATCCGTAACATTGCTACTCTCACAATTACCAAACAGCAACACAACAAGTATAACACACTTCATCATCGCTGCCACGGACGATATCTTTCACGATACCTGCGGTATTTTGTCCGACAGTAGCACCGTGAACGACAGCACGGACGGACAGACAGACAGTCCCCCACGACTGTCTGAGCCTCACTGACCACCTCTCATAATACCCAAAAACAAAAGAAAAAAAAACGATGTTTCACATGCAATTATAAATAGTTATCCATATTTTACCCTAAAATTTTTACCAGTGCATTTTCATAATTGACGCTAAACCTCAATGTTCTCTATCCCCCACTTAGTCCTGTTTAATAAAAAAAAACAATAATTAAAGTAACTTAGAAGTGGAAAAAAACTGAATAAATATAAGGTTAATTTGCTACTCGGATTATACGATTGATGTTTAAGTCTGTAGGGAAGTATTTCCGTGCTTTATATTATTTTTAGGGGGTTCTAAATGTTTTTCATCAGCATTATGCTAAGGCATTACAATGTAAAATTCATTACAGTTTCTTGAGATTTTTATCAGCTATTCCAAACGTCGAAAAATACATGTTCGCTAAAATTAGAAGTATCCAAAATTTCGAAATTGTTTGCTAAGAGTAGTTTGTGGTGACAAATTCAATAATATTTTATTTAAAACTTCATTGCACAAAAAGGGTTAGGTTGACCATCGTTCTAACAATAAGATACAAAGGCTATTATTCTTCTCACGATAAAATACAAAGGTTATCGTTCTCAAGACACAAAAGCTATCGTTTCTCACGATAATATATATATGATAAAATACGTAATTATCGTTTATATAGATATAAGATATATATGTATATATATATATAAATACTATATATATATATAATCTATGTAACCTATATATATAAGCTCACACACTTGCCCGGGATAGGCTTATATAGGCCCATTTAGCTCAGGCCTTGCTATCGAGTCCCTATCCCCTAGCTAGAGGCCAGACTGCCCGTGATCCCACCCGAGGCCCGACCAATTACTAACCAAACCAAACCATGCTTAACCTCCATGCGGCTCATATCACG
>WNGS01162732.1:66365-76547 GCA_020271785.1 Procambarus virginalis
TTCTCTTTCTTGCCCTTATTTTTGTTTGCCTGGTCGTAGAATTCAAGTAACCCCTGTGAGGGCAGGACCTGCCATCCCTGATCCATGTTGGTGCTGTGTTACCAAGTTCTTTCGTTTCCAGGTGCTCCACTAGCTTTCTTCGCACAATCTTCTCCATCAGGTTAGGGGACACTGGCCTGTAATTCAGTGCCTCCTGTCTATCCCCTTTCTTGTATATCAGCACTACATTAGCTGCTTTCCAAATTTCTGGCAGTTTCCCCTGTTGCCAGAGATTTTTTATATACTATGGAGAGTGGTAGGCAACAGTTTTCCTTCTTCTCCTTCCTTAAGTATCCAGGGAGAGATTCCATCTGGGGCCTATAGGCCTTTGTCACATCCAACTCTAGTAAACACTTTTCTTACTTCCCCGCTTGTAATTCTCAAACTTCTTCCAGTGGTTCCTGGTTAGCTATCCCCTCTCTAACTCTGGGGATTTCTCCTTATTCTAGGGTGAAGACCTCTTGGAATTTTCTTATTCAGTTCCTCACATACTCTCTTGTCGTTTGTAGTGAATCCTTCTGCCCCTATCCTTAATTTCATAACCTGTTCCTTTACTGTTGTTTTTCTCCTGATGTGGCTATGCAGCAATTTAGGCTGAGTCTTTGCCTTGCTTGCGATGTCATTTTCGTATTGTCTTTCCGCCTCTCTTCTCATCCTGACATATTCATTCCTGGCAATCTGGTATCTTTCTCTGCTCTCCAGTGTCCTGTTATTCCTATAGTTTCTCCATGCCCTTTTACTTTGTTGCTTAGCTAGTCTGTGTGTGTGTGTGTGTGTGTGTGTGTGTGTGTGTGTGTGTGTGTGTGTGTGTGTGTGTGTGTGTGTGTGTGTACTCACCTAATTGTGCTTGCGGGGGTTGAGCTTTGGCTCTTTGGTCCCGCCTCTCAACTGTCAATCAACAGGTGTACAGATTCCTGAGCCTACTGGGCTCTATCATATCTACATTTGAAACTGTGTATGGAGTCAGCCTCCACCACATCACTTCCTAGTGCATTCCATTTATTAACTACTCTGACACTGAAAAAATTCTTTCTAACGTCTCTGTGGCTCATCTGGGTACTAAGTTTCCACCTGTGTCCCCTTGTTCGTGTCCCACCCGTGCTGAAGAGTTTGTCTTTGTCCACCCTGTCAATTCCCCTGAGAATTTTGTAGGTGGTTATCATGTCTCCCCTTACTCTTCTGTTTTGTGTGTGTGTGTGTGTGTGTGTGTGTGTGTGTGTGTGTGTGTGTGTGTGTGTGTGTGTGTGTGTGTGTACTTACCTATTTGTACTTACCTATTTGTGCTTGCAGGATCGAGCATTGACTCTTGGATCCCGCCTTTCTAACCAATCTATTTTTCCTCTATTATATCTACTACACATATTTCTCTATTTCTCTCTAACCCTCCCCCCCCCTCCCCCAGGAGTGTGTGAGTGCGTGCGTGCGTGCGTGCATCCGGCATCACAATCACTACCGGCATCCCCCAGAACGCATTCATTCCGTCTTCAAACAGAATCTGCATATTAATTCCACCACCGCAGACATTTTTACACCAGAACCACAATAACAATATTAATTGGCCAACGGTAGTCGTACGGAGGGTAAACACCAGCTTCATATACACTGTTGCGGTTGGGCACACACATGAAAACAATAGTATCTTTAGATACTTCAATAGATCCTCCTCCTTTATCATTATTATCTTCCATATTAACAAGGCGCGAAAGTATGTGCAGAGACTCAGGTGTGCCACTGAGGTGTGGTGGAGGGCAAGCAGGGGGTTAAAATGACTTCCATTCCTTCTATAAGCAAACTGGCGGCCTGCATCCATACTATTGCAGTTGCAGGAAATTAAAATTGGTTTTATTTTGCATGAGTTGTCTCAATCAATCAACGGGCGGGCTCAGTGGGAGTGACGTCGACCAATCGGAATAAGTGGCCTCAATCAGAGCGAGTGACCTCGACCGACCAGAGCGAGTGACCTCGACCAATCAGAGCGAGTGACCTCGACCAATCAGAGCGAGTGACCTCGACCAATCAGAGCGAGTGACCTCGACCAATCAGAGCGAGTGACCTCGACCAATCAGAGCGAGTGACCTCGACCAATCAGAGCGAGTGACCTCGACCAATCAGAGCGAGTGACCTCGACCAATCAGAGCGAGTGACCTCGACCAATCAGAGCGAGTGACCTCGACCAATCAGAGCGAGTGACCTCGACCAATCAGAGCGAGTGACCTCGACCGACCAGAGCGAGTGACCTCGACCAATGAGAATAAGCAACCCTCGACCAATCAAAAACAACAAGTTCGACCAATGAGAGCAAGCAGCTTCGTCGTGGATCCTCTCTCTCTCTCTCTCTCTCTCTTCCATCTCAACTGGATTTGTTCACGCTAAGAATCATCTTCGCATTCCGCTCAAAATGATCTGAAAATGGAAATTTCACTTTGCAACTGCAGTCTGAACCAAAGAGACTAGACTTCTGGACATCTACGCTCAGCCAATGTTGGAGTCGACCCATGAGTCCAGGTACGCAGGTTCGATCCTATCTCAAGGCTACATCATGTTCATTTGTTATGACTGTGTATGTCAACATACAGATTTGAACATTGTTACGTTCACCTTCCTGTCTTACGGTAAGTGTCCTGGAAGAAAAACAGCAGCAACAATACAATAACATCATAAATAAAATAAAGTCACGAATGAGATAAATACAACAACGCCTTAAATACAATCAATACAATGAACGCAATGACGATATATTCGATATATGATTATACATCACCATTTGCTGGTATATATATACTCGTCAATGGTGGCATGTTGTTGTTGTTGTTGTTAAAGATTCGCTACTGGAACAAGAAGTTCGAAGTAGCACGGGCTATGGTGAGCCCGTCGTGGATGTTGGAATGGTGGCAGCGTCATCCTTGCAATATCAATGTTGGTTATGTCAACAACAATCTTCATTATCAATGGGGTATTGTAACATTCTCCTCCGTATGAAAACCACGCCTGCCTGTACCACAATCACCACAAAAACCACCCAATCACCACAACAACCCCCACAAACACCACAACAACCCCCACAATCACCACAACAACCCCCACAATCACCACAACAACCCCTACAATCACCACAACAACCCCCACAATCACCACAACAACCCCCACAAATCCACAACACAACCCCCCAATCACCACAACAACCACCACAATCACCACAACTATCACTTGACCTAACTAATATCACAACTACCGCTTGTCCTACCACAATCACCATGAACTACCACTTGGATCTAGTACACCCACCACTACTCAAAACATCATACAATACCCCCCCCCCTGGTAACGCACCATCTCCAACCATTGACTGTTACTCCACACGACTATCTGTAACCCCTTTGCTTCCACCACCCAGCCCATTTGCATGCTAAAAATTGGAGAGGGTTTATACCCCATCCATTAGACCTACGAACCGGGCCGCCCCCGAAGCTATCACACGTGGTCCGTAGAAACGTCAATATTGCGGTGGTTTGAATTGCAATAAAGGTCTGGAATTGTGACGTTGTGGTCGACAGTGGATAGAATATTCCAAGAAGTATTGGTGAGGATGTGACTCTTTCCTTTCCTTCCAATTCCTCCTTCCTTTCTGCCCCCCATCGCCTCGAGTTCATAACTCATCATCCAGTTTATTCATCACGTCAAACGTGCCAAAGTGATACATGGCCATCAATCTACATTCCTGGGTTATTCCCCTGAGGTTAATGAATGGGGGGAAGGGGGGTTGATAATGGGGAATGATACTAGGGGGGGGGGGATGATATGGGATGATGGCTTCAAAAATCTTGCAGGGATGGACAGCTTACAAGGGTAATAGGTGTTAATGACACTGAGTTGATGGGTCACAAAGATGGGGAGAGGGAAGAGGGGGAAATAGGGCAAAGAAATGACTGTTTACAGAGTGCTAAACAGGTGACCAAAGCTCATCATCCAAGTCAGCGCAGGCAGCCAGCCAGCCAATCAGCCAGCCAGCCAATCAGCCAGCCAGCCAACCAGCTCGCCGCGGTACACGACCTGACTTTGGGTCAATATGAGGACCAACACACACACACACACACACACACACACACACATAAGCCACCCCACTATAGTCTCTGGCCGCCTGCACAAAGAGCGTCCACACTTCCAAGAATGCCGCAACAGGCGCCTTCAAGCGAGACCTTCCTGAAAGACGAATCAATGGCAGGAGCTGAATTGACTACAGGAAGTTGGATTGTCAACTGACTACAGGAGTTGGATTCTCAATTGACTACAGTTCCAATATCAATGGACCACAGCAAAATTTAATTTACAATACATGAATTTTGTCAAGAGAGAATTAAAAAAAATTGTATCGCTATATGGCGAATTGTATGATCAATGAGTTATAAGAATCTGATTAAATGTGGCTTGGTTCGAGATGAATTGAAAATAGGACATTAAATTGGGGTACCTATTAAAATAATTTGGGTATTTTAGGCTTGAAAATCTAAACAGAAACAGGTTTTACTTGGTATCAAAACTATGTTATCCTTGCGGTCAAAATTTGCTATCCTTGTTATCATAACTGGGTTACCTGTTATCATAATTGAGTTACCTGTTATCAAAATCACGTTACTTGGTAACCCCAAACTGGGCCTGAGTAGACACTTACTGTTGTGGCTAATCAGAGACCGGGCCGCAGGAGGTGCTGATCCCCGACAAAGGTGGTAGAGAGAGGGAGTAATTAAGAACATTGACCACCAGCCGAGGAATAACGAAGACATTGACACACAAAACCCCACCTTACCTTGAGGTTACCTTGAGGTGCTTCCGGGGCTTAGCGTCCCCGCGGCCCGGTCGTCGACCAGGCCTCCTGGTTGCTGGACTGATCAACCAGGCTGTTGGACGCGGCTGCCTAGGATAGAAAATTCAAACAAATTCTCACAGTAATAATAATTCTCTTGATAATTCACAGTAACCAGCGTCCATCCATCCATCCACGTGGGCTGGTCGGTTCTAGCAACGAGCTCGCTCCTTGCAGAGTCGGTGTTCGATTCCCCGGTACTCCCATACATAAAAAATAAGCAACGACAGCCAGAAACGTCGGTATTACGATACTTTGTTCCGATTAACGACACGAACTAAAGTATGTTGTCTAAGACCAACGTTTCTTTTTTTTTTTACAGAAACGCGCTCAGCTTACACAGCAACTTTTTAACATAGGCAAAATAAAAAGCTTAACTGAACTACTTTCTAAACTAAAATTAATACAAATACACAAAAAAAAGTCGTTTATTATTCAAAGTACCAATTAAAAAGCTCCCCCACCCTCCTCCCCCCCCCCCTCCCATTTAATTTTCTCCAGAGATTTTTGTAATTGCACGAGAGATTGCACGAGACACTGGACGAGATTGCACGAGAGATTTATTCAACACTAAAACATGTGATGTAAATATTTTTCCATCACTGCAATGTGGCCGCCATAACTGTAATGCCTTGTGTAATTACACTAAAATTACTGTATTGCAAAACGAACAATTTTAAACATATATATGGAAAAGGATATAACAAACTTTATAATGTATAAGCAATTATTAGGCTATATTACGAGAGCGGCGACGACCCAGATTAGACGAGTGGATTACTGCGGTGTGGCGAGGTGGGTGGTGAAGTGGGTGGTGAGGTGGGTGGTGAAGTGGGTGGTGATCAGTGGGTGGAGGAAGGTGATTGACCAGACCACACACTAGAAGGTGAAGGGACGACGACGTTTCGGTTCGTCCTGGACCGTTCTCAAGTCGATTGTGTGTCGATTCTCAAGTCGACACAATCGACTTGAGAATGGTCCAGGACGGACCGAAACGTCGTCGTCGTCCCTTCACCTTCTAGTGTGTGGTCTGGTCAACATACTTTAGCCACGTTATTGTGACTCATCGCCCTGCATAAGGAAGTGGTCATTCTGTATCATCATGAGGGTGTTTAGCAAGTTATTTTTTATGTTACATACCACATGAGGCAGCCAACAGGATTTGAGGCGCCAGACTGTCTGTCTGTAGTAATTAAAAAAAAGTCACACCTTTTAGAGTATTAATGACCACAAGTTGACCAGATGTCAGGTCGTGTGAATGAACCTTACTGTCAGCTAAGCTGATATTTACAGACAGGTAGCCGGGGTGAGTATTTCAAACAAGCCGCCATTTAAGGCGTAGTAGGTAGATGGCCTGAAGCTATATCTACTTAGTAGGCGAAGCTAGCTCCAGTATTCCCCCATAAATATCCAGGGGTGGGGGGGACTGTGCATTCGATAGCACAGCATCAGCAGAGAGCAGAACAGACAGCTGGCTGGACGACTGAACACAGCCGAGACCAGGCTGTCAGCCGGACGGGGGGACCTGCCTGCCTGCCAACCCCCCTCCCGCCTCTCTATCCAATTCAGGCTCAGATTCTTCGTGAGTTGAACTGTAAGATGACAAATTAGGCGCAGACAGCCGTAGTATCTTGTGTGGAGACTTACATTGTTATTTATCCTGACATAGAGAACATTAAGTTCGATTGCTTGAATTATGATACTTATCATGTTAAAAGTATAATTGATTAACATACTTTTTAATCTGATTTTAATTGTGTTCCTCAGATTTTCTATTTTTTTTTGATATATTGCAAGCTAGAGTGTAGAGCAATCTGAGCTTATTGGTTTTAAGAATATAATCTTTGTGATAATCTTGTGACATTGGACAAGTTCCATTCCTTGTCTTGTGTGAACTGAGTTTAGAATAGATGGTGGCAGCCCTTTCTATCATTTCTTTCCTTTATATTTCTTATACGTTACAAGTGGGTGGTGAACAGTGGGGGTGGAGGAAGGTGGTCAGTGGGTGGAGGACGATAATCACCGGCCAGTGGCACCCACAGCTCCCTTGATCTGATGGCCGGTCTTGAATATTAAACCGCTTAACAACGGCCCAGCCAGCCAGCCAGCCCAGCCATCCGGCCGTTACATAATATCAACACCGAACAGCCGGACGGACGAGGCGCTGACGACGGCGGGGGGCGGCGGCCCCTGCAGATCACCCGTGTTTAATTTGAGAAATGCAATAGGCCAAATTCGACCAGACGGAACTCTAATTTGATATGTAAGGTTTGATTTGCTTTGACATCCGAAGGCCGAGCTGCGATGCGATCATTCAAGGGCCCAGTGATGCCCCTGCACTTTGGTCGAAACACCCACGGGGTTATCTAGCCCAGCACAGCTTTAATGGCCAGCGTGGCATGGGTTTATCTTGGCCCCCAGCTTCCCCCTGGAACGATATCAAAGCATGGGGAGGGGGGAATGGGGGCTCTCCATGGGGAAGGGGGGCCCGCCGGTGGCTTTAATGGTCTTCAACTGTGTTCTGGTCGCTTTGTGGCCATGACAGGTCCCTTCCCTGAGTACCTGGGCCGCCAGCCACCAGGGTACGAGCCCTGAGGAACTGGTCAGTAAGTGGAGGGGCCGGGGGGAGAGGAGCAAGGAGGCCTGGGAGAAGTGAGGGGGAGAGTTGGGGGAGTGAGGGGAGAGTTGTAGAAGTGAAGGGGGAGTCAAGAAAGGGTCAGAGATAATGGCAATAAAGAAGCAATGAAGAAAAAAGGGGGATAGATTAGATAACGAAAAGGAAGGAGAAGGAGAAGGTAGAGACTGGAGAAAGATTAAAGAGAGGGGAGATTGGCAGAGGAAGATTGGGGGGGGGGGGGGTAGAAGCCATAGAGCAGAGTGCTCGGCAGCTCCTAAGAAGGGAAAAAAAAGAGGAAGGAAATGAGAGGTTACCCGAGGTATTGAGATCCTGGCCACTTGGTTCGAGATGGCTGTTGTGGTAGGCACATGACAACTGACAGCGGGAAAACTAGTACTAAAAGACCCTGGTTGTAATTAGCGGCCTGGACAACTAAAGGGGTAACGGACAGTAGTGGTAAGTACCTGGACAAATCAAAGGATGGCGGACAGCTGCGGTACAAGGACCTGCCCAGCCAAGAGGACGAACAATCAGTCAAGGGAGACACAGACACAGCCTTGGGAAGCAGGCCACCGCAAATCTGTTTCCTGAAAGCGCTCTCTTCTCGCTCCTCTTCTCTCTCTCCTCTCTCTCTCTCTCTCTCCCTCCTCCTATCTCGCGCGCCCGCATGCCCCATTGAGGTGTTTGCCCCAGTGAGTGGGAAGGAAGAGAGATCCCGCCGTACACCTAGTGGGGGGGGCAGCGCTGGTGGGGGGGGGCAGAGGAGAGCTGAGGGCCCGCGAGGGCAGCCAGTTAGGGAAGAGGCCTCTGCGCGGGGCAGCCTGAGCGGGCCCGGATTGGGTGACTGCCGGTCACCTCCACTCCTCTTACCCTGCAGATCCCCGGTTTCTACCCAGATCTTTTATCGTAACAATCTACCCTAACTCTCACGTACAATGGCTTTAAACGCCTATTCCCTCATTGCATATCCCCGTCTGTCCCTCGGTAGTAGGATGCTGTGTCTGTGTTTGAAGGTGGATTGTAAGTTTCCGGTTCCGGCTCCCTGCCATGACGTACTAGATCACGGCGATCTGACCTACGTCTAAAGAGAAATAGACTGGGCATGTGCAGACGCTGGAGGAACAAGGACGGGGCCCCTATGGAACCTAGGTTAAGGATTAACGATTGGGTAGCGGGGGGGGCAAGAGAAAGCGAAACAGCTAGGCCCGCAACGGAGAGTATCGCTGCCAGGCAAGCGAATCGGAAATTGACTGGTATTGTGTAGCAGATAGTTTGCCCAGATATCCTGATTCACGGCGAGGAGTAGTCGACGGAGGCGAGAGAGTAGAGCCTGTCCGAACCTGAGAGAGATAGCGCGAGAGACAGAGAGCGAACGGGAGAGAGAGATTTGACGTTTCGTCCGCGGCGGAGAGAGGAGAGGAGGAGGAGAGAGGGAGCGATGCCTGCGCGAGCAGGGACGATTTCCCGAGCTTGCGACCTTGACTGAGACCCGACCCAGGGTAAAACAGTCCTTAATTGTGTTTGCTCTGCTTGAGGGGCATGATGTTAATGTCTGAGGAGAACCTGCATTCTATCTCTTATTACACACTGGAAACTCCTCTCTCTCTCTCCTCTCCGGTCTCTCCTCGTAAATGTTTATCATGAAATGAGTCACGCTACAAGGTTGCAGCTTTTGTTTTTAGTAACGGGAAGAGGTCATTATATATTCTATCTCTCGCTCCTCTCTCTCTCTCTTCTCTCTCGACTCTAAGCTCTACACCTTTCCTCTATTTCACTTATTGTCCCTTTCCTCCGACATAACGTGCCCAAGGGGACAGTCATTGCGGAAATAGCTATATAGATATAATCTTCGCTAGTATATATGGGGGGGGGGGGTTTAGTCGGTGTGTGTTGTGTGGTGGGTTTGTGTGTGTTGGAGGATGAACTATGTCCCCACACCGCAGCTCGGAAATCCACCCACTTCATTCATAATTATAACCTCCTTGAAACAATTCAGCCAACCCCGCCTCTGATACGTTACCCTGTAATTTTGCTCCAAGGAGCACAAATCTTCCCAACTTTTTTACTGAAGATGAAGTAAAAAAAAAAATCAAAAGAACTTCCTTTCCCCCAAAGATCGTGTTTCAAAAACGCTTACAGGCCTCAATTGTTTCTCTACGTTCATAACTTTTCTTGTTTGTTTCCATCAAGTCCTCCTCCTTTTTATATTTTCCTATTGAGACCGAGACAGTTTAATTTGCTTGTGGAGCAACACACACCCCCCGCCCCCCTTCCGGACCCATTTTGCAAAGAAAATGGGACAGAAGAAAGTTTTCCACTTTAGTGGGATCGGAGGCGGCTTGACACGAGGTTAATGATTAACCAATCATACAATGCCCCCCAGAGATTACAAGTGTACAAGTACACTTGATAAAAAAGGGGACAGGAGATAGGGTTGTACGACTCGAAAACCTCAGTAAGTTGTCAATCATATTCAAGTTAACTTTATTTTTTTTTTGAGGGCGATAAGGGTACGTACAGATGTTACAGTACAGGTTCCTTATCCTGTGTGGGACCTTGTGGAGGTGGGGTGGGGGGTAGAGGACGAGCGGGGAGAGGGGTTCCTCCAAATTATTTATCTATGCACACTGCACCCCGTCCTCCAAAGTGTTTCAAACATGCCAGA
>WNGS01162732.1:76572-90456 GCA_020271785.1 Procambarus virginalis
GAACACAATTGCCTTATTCTTTACCCCTTAAACAAACAGCTGTGCCAATGGTCTTCACGGACAACCAACGCTCAAAAAAATTCTGCATACGAGTCTTAACTGTCGTACTAAAGTGCCCCCTTATCCTATCCTACCAGAGGACCCAAAACAGAAAACGGGACTGTATGTTAATCGTGTCAGCAAGGCGGGCAGTCCGCCTGCTATCATAACATCGTGTCAGCAAGGCGGAGAGCCCGCCTGCTATCATAACATCGTGTCAGCAAGGCGGACAGCCCGCCTGCTATCATAACATCGTGTCAGCAAGGCGGGCAGTCCGCCTGCTATCATAACATCGTGTCAGCAAGGCGGACAGCCCGCCTACTATCATAACATCGTGTCAGCAAGGCGGACAGTCCGCCTGCTATCATAACACCGTGTCAGCAAGGCGGACAGCCCGCCTGCTATCATAACATCACTATATTTCACACTTCTACAATATTTCCTTCACCTATGCCTCTCCCTCATCTTTATCACCTCCCCTCCCCTCCCCTCCCATGTGAGGAGTGGGGAGGGGGAGGAGACAGGGAGTAATAGGTGTGACTTAGCGGCTGTGTGCAGAAGAGACGACCAGAGGACGTGGTTAAATGGGGGGAAGGAAGAAAAAGAGTGATGATGTTGGGAGAAATAGGAGACGCAGGTCATCATAAGCACGTCACCCCCTCCATCCCCCCCTCTCTAAGACCCCCCCACCCACAACCCTCCCCTCTCTCTAGGACCCCCTCCCCCACAACCCTCCCCTCTCCCCCTCCCCCCATCTCCCACCAGCACCCCACCTCCCCCCCCCCCCCAGCACTAAACTTACCCCTACACTTGCACCATCTAGACAAAAGAGCTTGCTTAGCTGCCAAACAGACAGACAGGTCCCACATACACATTGTGTCAGCAAGGCGGGCAGTCCGCCTGCTATCCTAACATTGTGTCAGCAAGGCGGGCAGTCCGCCTGCTATCCTAACATTGTGTCAGCAAGGCGGGGAGTCCGCCTGCTATCGTACCTCTTACTACATTTCCAATTTCCAAACTTTTCTCTTCACCTGTTACTCTCCCCCTTCTAACCACGCTCCCAACCACCTGGATAGTTATCTAGATATTTGTGATGGTTTGAAAGCACCACGTAAATTGCCAAATCGTAAAGCACCTTTGTCCAAAACAGAGATTATTCTCCAGTTATAAATTTATTGTATCACAAATCGTTGTTTTAAAATATAAAAAGTATAAACTGAAAATATTTTTGTTGACGAATTCGGTTTTCTACATACGGAATTCTCGGGTACACAAAAATAGTTTTCGAATTCCATATTTCCCATTATCGTCAATAATATACTAACTTCATGTAACCCATTATAATGAAACCTAACCTAAGCATTTATGATGGGTAGATAACGGCACTAATTGTGTATAAGCATTCTCAATCCATTCCGGTGAGCGTATTTCCTCCCTGAGGACGGGTTAATGACAATGTATATATATATGTTCTGATTTTGATATATGTATATGGGATGAGCTTATAATGATGAGTACGATGATTTATACAATGATTTTTCACGACATGACCAGAAAATAATCACATCCTCATTTTAACTTGTTCTTTAACCTAGTACATTTTTTTTTTTTACGGAATCGACCATTCCGTTAAAAATGTGATGTGTTCGTAAACATTAAAGTACAGCAATATTGCCGTTTTCTATGCATCGGCCTCGATAGGTTAGGTGGGTTGCTGGGGTTCATAATACAAAACAGTTGAATTTCTTACGGAGTGACTCACCCAGAGAACGGGTTATTTCTCACGACTGCACAGTTGCTCAATTCTCTTGCGTTAGAGAGAATTGGATTACGTTGAGAGTTGCTCAATTCTCAATTCTCTCAGCTGTT
Organism: Procambarus virginalis; assembly: GCA_020271785.1. Lineage (NCBI taxonomy): Eukaryota > Metazoa > Arthropoda > Malacostraca > Decapoda > Cambaridae > Procambarus > Procambarus virginalis. The sequence continues at coordinate 78,481 of WNGS01162732.1, forward strand.
GCAACGCTGAATGCAGCTATGCGGTCGTCTCGTCTCTAGAGCAGACTACTCAGCTATATGCACCCATCCTGAACGGGGGATTCGAACCACCGAACCCCTGAACTATATGTTTAACACATCTCTCACCCTGTCCATGGAGGACAGAAGAAAATGTATATATGCTGGTTAGCATTGTAAATGTCCGGCCACGTCTGTGGTAGATAATAATAATAATAATATTAAAACTCTCAATGACGAGTCCAAGGCCAACATCCAATGCGCCTTAAGGACGACTTAACCTCAACCAAATCTAACTTAACCCAACTCAAGCCGACCTAACTTATTCCAATGAAACTTAACCCAGACAAACCTAAACCAACCCAAGGTATTACAATTTAATGTACACACATAAAAAAATATTAAATTAGCCTACTATGCGAGGTATGACGTCACTGACAGGCACATCCTGATTGGCTGCCTGGGTGGGGGGAAGAGGGGGGGGGAGGGGGGAAGGGGGGAAGAGGGGGGGAAGAGGGGGGGGGGAGAGGGGTCATAGACACAAGCAGTGGTCCCAGTATGCTGTTGTTGTCACCACAAACACCCCCCCACCCCCACCCCCCCCCCCACCCCCCACCCCCCCCCCACCCCCTCTCTGTATGGCAGCGACCCGCCTCCCCCCCCCCCTCTCACATATACACAGTAACGTATGGTATACTTACTATAGGTGGTGGTAATATATATATATATAGAGCGAGCTATAATAAGGCCTTTATACTACAATAAACACTGAAGGGCCCCAAAGTTTACCTATACCACCAGTTTATATATTATACTGTATATATTGTTTGTATATATAAACTGTATATATATGTATAATCTTCGGTGTATATTAGTCTAAACGTAAAAACAAAAATGTATACTTACAACATTTATTTATAAACGATTAAACAAAACTCTTCACACCAAAGCAAACAAAACACTTTACATGAAAAAAAAATACAAATTTAAAAAATAATGTTAGTAATTTTTATACGAACAATTCCGGTCGGCGGAAAACGTGGGGTTCTATTGTGAATAATGATGATAATTGCAATGACACGTGTATGTGTGTGTGTACTTACCTAGTTATACTTGCAGGGGTTAAGCTCTGGCTCTTTGGTCCCGCCTCCCAACTGTCAATCAACTGGTGTACAGATTCCTGAGCCTACTGGGCTCTATCATATCTATATTTGAAACTGTGTATGGAGTCAGTCTCCACTACATCACTTCCTAGTGCATTCCATTTATTAACTACTCTGACACTGAAAAAATTCTTTCTAACGTCTCTGTGGCTCATCTGGGTACTAAGTTTCCACCTGTGTCCCCTTGTTCTTGTCCCACCCGTGCTGAAGAGTTTGTCTTTGTCCACCCTGTCAATTCCCCTGAGAGTTTTATAGGTAGTTATCATGTCTCCCCTTACTCTTCTGTTTTCCAGGCATGTGAGGTTTAGTTCCTTTAGCCTTTCCTCGTAGCTCATTCCTCTCAGTTCCGGGACGAGTCTGGTGGCATACCACTGAATCTTCCCTCCAACCTAGCATATGCCGCTGATATTCTTTTGATGTGGGCCTCTGGGGACAGGTTTGGGTTGATATCAACCCCCAGATCTTTCTCTCTATTTGACTCTTGCAGGATTTCACCTCCCAGATGGTACCTTGTGTTCAACCTTCTGCTCCCTTCGCCGAATTTCATTACTTTACACTTTCCTGAGTTGAACTTTAGCAGCCATTTTTTACACCATTCCTCCATTCTGAATGGAGGAATGTAGTCTCTGTCTATCTTCATCTGTCTTGATTCTTCTCATAATTTTTGCATCATCAGCAAACATTGAGAGAAATGAGTCTATACTCTCCGGAAGATCGTTTACATATATTAGAAACAGGATGGGTCCAAGTACTGAACCCTGTGGGACTCCGCTGGTGACATCTCGCCACTCTGATGTCTTCCTGTTGCTTTAATACTCTTTAATACTCCTTTAATACATCTCGCTACTAGCTGTTTCCTATTGCTTTAATACTCCCTTATCCACTGGAGCACCTTCCCTTTTACTCCTGCCTATTGCTCCAACTTTTTTAACAGCCTTTCATGGAGTACTGTCAAAAACTTTCTGGGAGTCCAAGAAAATGCAGTCGGCCCACCCTTCTCTTTCTTGCCTAATTTTTGTTGCCTGGTCATAGGATTGTATTAAACCTGTGAGGCACGATTTACCATCTCTGAACCCATGTTGGTGGTGCGTTACAAAGTTATTTCCCTCCAGATGCTCTACGAGCCTTTTCCTCACGATTTTCTCCATCACCTTGCATGGTATACAAGTTATTAAGGAAACTGGCCTGTAGTTCAGTGCCTCTTGCCTGTCACCCTTTTTGTATATTGGGACTACGTTAGCTGTCTCCCAACTTTCCAGTAGGTCTCCTGTTTCCAGTGACCTGTTATACACCATAGTGTGTGGCACACTTAGTGCTTCTGCACCTTCCTTTAGTATCCATGGTGAAATTCCGTCAGGTTCAACAGCCTTTGTCAAATTCAACTTCAACAGATTCCTTTTGACCTCATCACTGGTGAGGTCAAATTCCTACAAGGCTGCTTGGTTTGCCTCCTCCTCATTTAGTGCAGGGGCTTCTCTTTGTTCTTTTGTGAAGACCTCCTGGAAACTTTTGTTGAGTTCTTCACACATCTCCTTGTCATTCTCTGTGTATCTGTTCTCCCCATTTCTCAGTTTCATCACTTGTTCCTTCACTGCTGTCTTCCTTCTGATGTGGCTGTGGAGCAGTTTTTTGGTTGGCTTTACTCGCGATATCATTTTCATACTGTCTCTCTGCTTCTCTCCTCACTCTGAGGTACTCATTTCTGGCCCTCTGGTATCTCTCCCTGCTCTCTGTTGTTTTGTTATTTCTATAGTTTCTCCATGTTCTTTTACTCAGTTGCTTTGCTACCTTACATTCCTGGTTAAACCACGAATTATTCTGTTGCTTTTCGTTTTTCTCCTTTTGGGCCGGGATAAACCTGTCTGCAGCTTCCTGGCACTTCTGGGTGACATAATCCATCATATCCTGTACAATCTTGTCTCTAAGTTCTGTTTCCCATGGTATTCCCCTTAGGAAGTTCCTCATCTCGTCATATTTTCCTCTTCGGTAATTTAGTCTTTTTCCCTTCCGATCCCATCTTTGGATAAGTTATCCCTATCCCTATACATCAAGTACTCAAAAGTCAGTACACTGTGGTCACTCATTCCTATGGGGGGCTTCAACTTTGACTTCCCTTATTTCTGACTCATTCAGGGTGAATATCAGGTAGAGTCTAGCTGGTTCATCATTGCCTCTCACTCTTGTGGGTTCCATGACGTACTGGCTCAGAAAGTTCCTTATTGCCACTTCCAAGAGTTTAGCTCTCCACGTATCTGCACCACCATGTGGGTCCCCATTCTCCCAGTCTATCTTTCCATGATTGAAATCGCCCATGATTAAGAGTCTTGAGCCATTCCTGCAGGCGACTGAAGCTGCTCTCTCTATTATATCATTGGTTGCCATATTATTCCTATCAAACTCCTATCTGGGTCTTCTGTCATTTAGGGGAGGGTTGTAAATAACTGCCATTATTATCTTAGGTCCACCCATTGTTATAGTTCCTGTTATGTCATCTCTGAACCCGTCACAGTCCGGAATTTCCATCTCGTCAAAACTCCAGTCCTTCCTTATCAGCAGGGCCGCGTGTGTGTGTGTGTGTGTGTGTGTGTGTGTGTGTGTGTGTGTGTGTGTGTGTGTGTGTGTGTGTGTGTGTTCCGGTTCAGCATGTTGCAATATGCAACTCATCCTGCAGTGTACAAAATATTTTACAACAAAAAGTAATGTGTGTGTGTGTGTGTGTGTGTGTGTACTCACCTATTTGTACTCACCTATTTGTGCTTGCGGGGGTTGAGTTTTGGCTCTTTGGTCCCGCCTCTCAACTGTCAATCAACTGGTGTACAGATTCCCGAGCCTACTGGGCTCTATCATATCTACCCTTGAAACTGTGTATGGAGTCAGCCTCCACCACATCACTGCCTAAAGCATTCCATCCGTTAACTACTCTGACACTGAAAAAGTTCCTTCTAACGTCTCTGTGGCTCATGTGGGTACTCAGTTTCCACCTGTGTCCCCTTGTTCGCGTCCCCCCAGTGTTGAATAGTTTGTCCTTGTCTACCCGGTCGATTCCTCTGAGNGGGGCGGCATCATGCAGGCACACACACGCCACAGTGAGCTCATCCAGTCAGAACGGTCGATTTTTGCCATAACAGGATTCATATGCAGATATGCCAGATCCCAAACTATTCCCGAGCCTTTAACTCACTGAAATTTCGGGGGGATCAGGCCCCAGAGCTGTAACTCAGCCGCAAAGTACTAATCGAGTACTCACCCCAACACACACTGCAGTTCTTCCATCGCCGGCGCTTACCTGCAAAATATTGGTATTTCAATTATAACCTGTACACCATTCTTAAAAATTTAATATATATATATATATATATATATATATATATATATATATATATATATATATATATATATAGTATATAGTAAAAGCTTATAAGAGCATCAGAACACTGCAGTAGGCCTACTGGCCTATGCAATTTAGTTACTGGTAGCTTTTATTTATACACACACACCTAGGTCATATTAAGGGCTGGCGTGACCTTCAGAGATTACAGTTATAATATCAACTGCCTTTATTAGTACCATTATCTACTCCATATTCTTAATATTTTAAACCATCGACATTTAATACAATAAAATTATAACGAGAATATTCTGTTTAGGATAAAGGCTCACTCGCTAATTACAAGTAGAGTATTATTGAAACGGTAATATGCTTTCAGATCATCACGAGTATTTAAATAACTATCCAGGTGGTGTGTGAGGGGGGGGGTGCCTCGATGTAATCACTTTACCTTGAGGACGGGTTAAGAAGTACATCTGGTGAAATTTTGAAAGAAATTAATAATTTGCTAAAAAAAATCACAAAATTTAAGCTATTTGTTCATGTTCTTTTTAAAATTAAAAAAAAATATTTCAAATATGTTCATGTTCTTTTTAAAAATTAAAAAAAATATTTCAAATATCTATAATTTCATACAGAATCTCACCATATGTACGTGTCTATATTAAGACCAATACATAACAAAATACATATAAACTGCCTTTCTATTGGATAATTTCAGCAACGTGGAGAGGGGGACCTGCTGCATGGGTAACAGCTTCTCCTCTATATCTACCTACCCAGGCTTTGCGCCCTGTCAAGGCGCAACTCCATAGTCTTCCGAGACTGAAGGGACGCCTACTACTACATACATATAAACCCACAACCCCACACATAACCTCATTATTGTAGTGTCATTGTGAACCATTGCTTTGCATTGTGAACCATGTCAATTCATATAACTGTTCGCCCAGCAGTAATTGGGTACCTGGTTGTTAACTTAATGGCGAGTCATGTTCCAGAGAAGCTAACAGGGATAGGCTTATCATGCCCGATGGGAAGGGGAAAGCTCTCAGCCTGCTCATCTGTTCCACACAGAGTTACAGCCCCGCTCCTGTGCCAGGTAAATCCACTACGGGCTCACCATAGCCCGTGCTACCTGGAACTTTTTGGCTCCAAGTAGCTGAATCTAAAAACACCATCTGTTCCAGGTCAGCAACTATTGTTGAGCGCTGAAAATGGAGCAAAGGAACGGCGCACAGTCATAACCTCAAGTTACAGCCCCGCTCCTGTGCCAGGTAAGTCCACTACGGGCTCACCATAGCCCGTGCTACCTGGAACTTTTTGTTCCCAGTAGCTGAATCTAAAAACAACAACACCAACGTCATAACCTCTACCCCAGGATTCGAACCCTGCGCATCTTGCTTGAAGGCATGAATGCTAGCCACCAATATCTTATGACTAATCTGACTCCAAGGAACTTGTGGGCCCTAAACGCGTGCAATGCTCACAGTAACAGTAAAGGCCCACAAGAAACAATAAAATTGGCACCAGGTCCAAGGATGCCCTGAAGCCCTTACAACGTACCTTATTAGGGATATCGGATCCCTTGAAGCCCCTGGAACGGACCTTCGTAACGATCTACGGACTTCACAGGGATTCACAGAACCCCTGAAGCCCTCCAATGAACCCCTCTTGGATCCATGGTGTAGTGTAACTACAGTGTAGTGTAGATCCATAGTGTAACTCCATACGTTAGGAAAGGCGCATTCTCAAGACAACACAAAGATGCTCACTTAAAAGATGAAAGAACAAGAACAATTTCAGCGGCTATCGTCCAAAGAATATTGTCACATTCAGTAACAACGATAGCTGCTGTTGAGGCATTGGGGGGGGGGAATTAGGGAGCGGACGGCTCAGAAGGAGGCGAAAGGTCTTAGTTTCCAGTCAACATTGATGGCGGGCATCAGTTTTCAGTCAGGGAAGGAGGGAAGGCACCAATTTCCAGTCAGAGATAGTGGGAGGCATCAGTTTGCAGCCGTGGGAGGAAGGAGTCATCAATTCCAGGCCAGAGATGGAGCGAGGCATCAGTTGCAGTCAAGAATTGCGAGGATATCAGCGGTGCAAGTGCGGGAGCCCTCTGCCGAGCTAACCGCATTACACCAACATAAATTCTTATCTGCATCCGGCGGTCACCAGCATCCCCACCCCCACAGGGAGGAAGAGGAGGAGGGAGGAGATGAAGGGAAGGAGGCACGAAGAGAAGAGATGATAAGAAGAGCAGTAAAGAGATGAAGGAGAAGGAGAGAATGAAGTTCCCGAGACATCCTTATTAATGTAGCAGCATCATCTACATCAGCAGTCGAGCCCCTCGATATGAATGAAGCCTCGAACTCTTGGATATGCAAGACTCAACCACCGGGCAGAGCTTAGCAAACTGCATTCTGCTCGGAACCACGTGGGTCATGTCTGAAGAATCCACCGGGTTGGGGGAGGCTGAAGCCTCACCGAGAGCGTTTGTTTACCTAATGATCCCAGGTTATAATATCCACGAATTCGGAATTATTATCAAAGAGGTTATTAGTTCAGGGTCACGTGAAGGTGTACAACACACTATGTAAATTTACAATAATTCACTGAGATGAAACCTGTGTCCAGTTACACAGAAGAACATTCTGGTTTAATGAACTCGTTGATTCTTGACTTCATGTTCAGTCTGAACAACGCGTTCAGTCAACAGAACACTGGGATTGAAATTGTTGTGAAACTACAGCAACAGGGTGGGCAGGGGGGGACAACATGGGTGAATCCTGGTGGATAGATCGACAATTCCGTGTGGGGGGGGGGGGGGGGGCAGGAGGGGGGGATGGGGTAGGGCAGGAGGACGGGTAGGGAAATAAGCGGAAGAAAAGGACAGCTTCGGGTCGAAGGACGGCGAAGCTAAGGAATAGAGAAAAGAAGAAGGTATAATTACAAAAAAATATATAAATGAACATTGAAGCAATCCTGCTGTCATCGTTATCCTATATATATTATCGTTATCCTCTCTCTCTCTCTCTCTCTCTCTCTCTCTCTCTCTCTCTCTCTCTCTCTCTCTAAATTGCATGTCATGGCCGATGACGTTCTTCTTGCATCCAGAAAACTATTTTCATTTACTTTCTATTTTTTAGAGAAGGAAAAAGGCTTTGTCGTCATATTCTGCCATTTCAACACGCCGGGCGGGACAGACACGCTTGGGAGCGTTTTCCCATCACCTAATGCATCTGTTCACCTACCAGCAAATAGGTACCCAGGAGTTATTTAGCTTGTTGTGGGGGTTGTATCCTATGGAGGGTCAATGATTCGACCTTGGGATGGGGGGGGGAGGGATGGTCAAAGCAAGGTCGAATTAAATATGCTCTTGCTATGGTTCTAACTACTTTCTTTCTCTCGAGATTAAGAAGAACAATCAAAGTTACCCAAATTCAAGGTAAAGAAACTAATGATTATTGAAAGGTATTTTTCCTACAGCGTTTCGTCCCACTCTGAAACATATCTTCAGGAATAAATATACCAGGTGCAAAGTTATCTTAAGTGATATCTTAAATTTAAGATAAAATTTCATCTTGTATATTAATTCCTTGCCTGAAGGAATGAATATAATTCCCCTATCACACATACACAAGCACACGTTAAATCCCCTCCCTCCCTCCCCCTCCCTTACACAAAAAAACAAACCCTCCTTCTAAAAAAAAATCCAAATCATTATAATGATTAATAAAAAAGTAAATTAACCTCCCCCCTCTCCTCCCCCTCCCCCCCCTCCGCCACCCCCAAACAGTCAGAGCGTAAAATATATTACTTTTAATTTAGCCAGGCATGAGCCTCATTATATATACTAATGACAACGCCACACCAAAATATGACACCCACTTTTTGGGTTTTGTGTTGCTGTTCTGGAACGCTGGAAGTGGGAAGGGATGGGGGGGGGAGTAGGGGGAGGAGAGGAGGTTAGGGGGAGGAGAGAAGGGGGGAAAAGGGGGGAGAAGGGAAGAGGAGGGATAACACGTGATGACTGGTCCTATGATACTCCCACACCCCTTATGTGTCATCTTGAATGAGGCAAGCCCCACGCCTCTGGCCTCCAACCACAGACACTCTCTTCTCCACACACTCATTTTATAGAAAAAAAAAACCAATTTTGATTAAACAATGCGTTAAGTTTGATGAGATTGGGTGCCCGGTTCGAGTCTGCTATGGGGCCCAGGTGAATGGCATTGAGGAGTGAGTCTTTGGGGAGGGGCCGCAGCTTGAACGAGGCTAGACCAGCCTCAAAAAGTTTATAATGTTAAGCTACATCATTTTGTCCATTCTTAACATATTCGGTAAGATAAATTACAACGAGGAAATCCGTCGGAGCCGTGATGTGGATTCGAACCTATGCGGTAGGATCGAACTTTCGTCACGTTAGTGTGATTACTCTGTGTGTATAAACTACCCTATTATATATATATATATATATATATATATATATATATATATATATATATATATATATATATATATATATATATATATATTATTCGTTTCAAAATACGTCTGAGGACGCAATATTCGTTCAATCTGAGGACATACTTTGTCTACGTCTACGTTTTGTCTACGTCAAAATACATCTGAGGACGTATTTTGTCTACGTCTACGTTTTTACACGTCAAAATACGTCTTTGAACTTACGGAATTTTTTCTACCGACACTTTTCCTCGTGTGAGGTATTGCAATGTTGAACTTCCTGCTTCAAAGGTTAATTTCCTTTTGAGTGTAAAAAATAATCTTTTGTCTCTTATGCATGGAGACGACCAATGATTTGTCTTACCCACAATGCACTTCTCGGTCAGGCGGTCCGGATGTATTTATTAGAAATTATTGAGGTTATACAATGGGATCGACTGGACCGTGATAGGATAAGTGCCTGTGCCTGAGGAGTTCAGATACAAGGGTTCGATCCCATTGTATTACTTCAATAATTTATCACTTCAGTATTTTTTATTTTTTATATATATTTTTTTTTTGCTAGCAGCGTTGTCAGTCTCATCGTCTTAGGAAGGAAGGAAGGAAGGAAACTATCAGGGGGAAAGCGCCAAGCCATTACGACTATATAGCACTGGGAAGGGGTCAGGATAAAGATTTGGGATAGAACGGGTGGCGTGGGGGGGAAGGAATGGTATCCAACCACTTGGACGGTCGGGGGATTGAACGCCGACCTGCATGAAGCGAGACCGTTGTCTCGACCGAGTCAAATTTATTCTGGATACAAGCTGGAAATGTAGTGAAACCAAGTAGCAGGAGCAGAAGGCCGGTCACAAGGTACTAAATGAGATGAGATCCTATCGTGAAACAGACAAGACAGGATTTAGAAGCTGATATCACAGCGATCTTGTCTCCTGAAGACCACATCTAAAGGATATCATCAGCGGCATACGCGAGGCTGGCTAACATCAGAACCTTCTTTAAAAGATTGTGTAAGGCATCATCCAGAGCCTGGAGTATGCAGCTCCAGGGTGGAGTCCAAATCTAGTCAAGCACAAGACGAAGTTGGGAAAAGTCTCGAAGGGCTTCCATAAGACAGGTCCCGAAACTAAGAGGTATGAGTTACAAGGAAATAAGACATGAATTGAACCTCACTTCGCTGCAAGAAAGAGCCGAAGCCCAACTCAGCACAAGTACAATTAGGTGAGTACTTGCCGTATGGCTTTCAGTGACTGGGCTAGCCAAAGTAAACTGGTTGGTACTGGAACGGATCAGAGATCGATCCCCGATGGTCCATAGGGGAGGACACCGTTCCTTTCACTCCAACCTCATACCCTTTCCAAGTGCTATGTTGTCGCAGTGGCCTAACCTTCTCTTCTGATAAGCAGCGGCGTCTACAACAGCCTGGTTGAACAGACTACCATTAACTAGGTCAGAGACCGGGCCGCGGGGGGACATTGACCCAGGGAACCAGCACAAGGCAGACATAAGGTAGTTGGCATGTCTAAGATATTAACAACCCATTAACCCCTTTCAGAAGTTTGGGAAGGTCGTTTTGCAAGGTTAGGTTAGGTTAGGCTAGGTTAGGCTAGACTAGGCAAGGTTAAGTTAGGTTAAGGTAGGTTAGGTTAGACAAGGTTTGGCAAGGTTAGGTTAGGTTAAGTTAGGTTAAGTTAAGTTAGGTTAGGTTAAGTTAAGTTAAGTTAAGTTAAGTTAGTTAGGTTAGGTTAGTTAGGTTATTAGGTTAGGCAAGATTTGGCAAGGTTACTTTAGGTTTAGCAAGGCCGCCATCTTCCGTTGCCGTCTTATCAACAACACGGGTTACGTTCGTCAACAAAAGTGTTAACAATACTTAACATTGATAACCAAATTACCAATTTAACAGAAAAAAAATATGATTAGGACAGAAAATTTTATTGCGGGGGGGAAAAGAGAGAGAGAGAGAGAGGAGATTTTAGGATAAAAGTTCAACATTGGTGAACAGTTTTGAACATTTTTGTTATGAAATGTGAGGATGAACGACCAGGCCTCTGTGGCAGCTGCACATAGATCACCACTGAACTATGTGTCTGCTCTATGTCGGGTTTTCCATTTTTTTTTCTGATTTATGGAGGCATGTGTATTTGTTTTGCTTTTCCCAGCTGGCTTGTTTGTGTGTGTGTGTGTGTGTGTGTGTGTGTGTGTGTGTGTGTGTGTGTGTGTGTGTGTGTGTGTGTGTGTGTGTGTGTGTGTGTGTACTCACCTAGTACTCAGCTAGTTGTGCTTGCGGGGGTTGAGCTCTGGCTCTTTGGTCCCGCCTCTCAACCGTCAATCAACAGGTGTACAGATTCCAGAGCCTACTGGGCTCTATCATATCTACATTTGAAACTGTGTATAGAGTCAGCCTCCACCACATCACTGCCTAATGCATTCCATCTGTTAACTACTCTGACACTAAAATAATTCTTTCTAACGTCCCTGTGGCTCATTTGGGTACTCAATTTCCACCTGCGTCCCCTTGTTCGTATTCCACCCGTGTTAATTAATTTGTCCTTATCTACCCCTGTCAATTCCTCTGAGAATTTTGTAGATGGTAATCATGTCTTCCTTTACTCTTCTGTCTTCCAGTGACAGGAGGATCCAGTAGCCTTACCTCATAGCTCATACCTCTCAGCTCGTGGCCTAGTCTGGTGACATTCCTCAGGAACGTTGATGCTGGAGCCGCATACTCCAGAATTGGTCTGACATATTTGGAACACAAGTTTCTGAATGAGTCCTTACACAAGTTTCTAACGACGGTTTTTATGTTGGCCAACCTGGCATACGCCGCTGATGATATCCTTTTGATGTGGGCCTCTGAGGACAGTTTCGGTGTGATATCAACTCCCAGATATTTCTCCCAACATAATTCTGGGAGGATTTCATCTCCCAATTAATACCTTGTGTGTGTGTGTGTGTGTGTGTGTGTGTGTGTGTGTGTGTGTGTGTGTGTGTGTGAGAGAGAGAGAGAGAGAGAGAGAGAGA
>WNGS01162733.1:0-22712 GCA_020271785.1 Procambarus virginalis
TCTTCATGAGAGTAGGCAACATAGAGGACACGGCGAACCTCCAGTCAGATGTAGATCAGGTCCTTTCTAGTGGGCTACAGAAAATAATATAGGTGTTATAAACGATGACAAGTTACCAGCTCATGCTACTATGGAAAAATATGAAAATATAAAAACGGAAACCACGTACAAAATCTAGGCAAATCATAACATAGACGAAAAGGCAATGTAAGGATCTGGGTGTACTCACGTCGGAAGACCTTACCTTTAAAAGAACACAATAAAGTAGCCGTCACAACTGCAAAAAAATGACAGGTTGGATAACAAGAAACTTTTCACCCACTAGAGATGCTAACCGATGATGACACTTTTCAAAACGCTTGTGCTCTCTCTAGAGTGAGAGTACTGCTGCACAATGACAGCCCATTTCACTGCTGGTGAAATTGCTGACCTGGAGAGCGTGGCAGAGTCTTTTACTGCTAGAATCTCTCTCGGTAAAAATCCTAAAGGCTATTGGGACCGAACTTAAGAGCCTAAATCTGATTCCTTTGAGCGCAGGCGGGATAGATCATAATAATTTACACGTGGAAAATATTAGAGGGGCTGGTCCCAAATCACACAGAAATAAACGCACATGAGACCTAGAAGACATGGCAGGATGTGCAGATACCCCGTTGAAAAGCAGAGGTGCAACTGGTACTCTTGAGAGAGAAGCTCTATCAACATCAGAGGCCCGAGACTGTTCAACCGCTTCCGCTACACATAAGGAACATAACTGGCAAACCCCTCCACAGTGTTTCAAGAGAGAACTGGATAAGCACTCTACAAAGGATACTGATCAACCAGGACTGTGACTCATACGTCAGGCTCGAGCGCCGCGTCCAACAGACCTGGTTGATCAGTCCAGCAACCAGGAGGCCTGGTCGATGACCGGGCCGCGGGGACGATAAGCCCAGCGGAAGCACCCAAGGTATTCAAGGTATGTATGTATGTATGTGTTTGATGTATGTATGTTGATGTATGTATGTATGTATGTAGATGTATGTATGTATGTATGATGCACCATCTGTGCAACATGTGAACCAGCTGTACAATGTTGCACAGGACCACGCGCGTGCTTTATGTCCCACGTTTCCATACTAGTATAGGAGGACTCCTGTCCTTGCTGGTCTCGGCTGGTATAAATGAACTAACTGAACATTGGGTGCTTAGTTGGACTTAAAATACAAAATCAAAGTAATTGCAGCTAAAACAATCTGAACAATCAAACAATTACAACCAAAGCAAAACTTGTCAGTGAAATATAGTATACATATAGTCTTCGAATATAAAATTAATTACGTTAACAAACGCCTTTATGGGCGGCAATCAATAAACCAATACGTTAAAGTTCTATCACACAGACAAGAACAATTGATTACAATTAAAACAAACAATTACTTAATAATGCTAATTAAACATGTTAATTAATTACATTTATTACTGTCACCTAGACTGTCATCAAAGATAATTTATGTTAATTACAATCTGTAACTCAAACAGTGAATCAATCAAAACAGTAATTCTCCACAGTAATTACTCTGCTGCAAAGAAAATTTGCAAAGACAATGATTACTAAACAATCAATCAGTAATAACATAATTCTGTCACACAGATAAACAGGGTCGACAGGGTTGATAAAGACAGGCTGTTTAACACAAGGGGCACACGCACTAGGAGACACAGGTGGAAACTGAGTGCCCAAATGAGCCACAGAGATATTAGAAAGAACTTTTTTAGTGTCAGAGTGGTTGACAATGGAATGCATTAGGAAGCGATGTGGTGGAGGCTGACTCCATACACAGTTTCAAGTGTAGATATGATAGAGCCATTAGGCTCAGGAAACTGTACACCTGTTGATTGACGGTTGAGAGGCGGGACCAAAGAGCCAGAGCTCAACCCCCGCAAGCACAACTAGGTGAGTACAACTAGGTGAGTACAGAGAGTTACTCAATCAAGAGGAATTCCGGTAAGTGTAATCTGTCACTCAGACAGTTAATCAACCAAAGATTAGTTGACAATTTACTAATTACGTTACATGTACTGTCTCCAGGCCAGCTATCAAAACAATGAATTACGTTCATTGACTTTTCAATTAATAAATAAAAGACTATATAATTGCTTATCACATTATCACTTATCACTTAGACAAATCAGGAACACTGTAACAATTGATACTTCACTTCACAGAACTTATTAAACAAAAAGCACAAAATTACACAACAAAAATCAAATTAAAAATTAATTCACAACATAAATGTAATCACAGGTTATAAAACCCAGGGTATCACTCAGACAAACCCCACAACAATTACTTGCCCTTGACCTTTGGTTCTCTGAAACGAGATTTAAGATATCACATGGAAAAATCTATAAACCGTATTGGCATAATTGAACCATACCACAACAAAGAGAGTAAATAACTAAATGTGTCATTATGTATAACATATTCACAGCAGAGACGAATTACAGTAATCACTCAGACAAACTGTAATCGTCACCTTTACGTGCTTCCTCGACTACGTTTCTCCACCCGTATCAGATGATAACGAGACAACGTCAGGTCGATGGTTGATCTCAAATCAACACAAGGATATATGCACTATTTAACAGAGAAGATATTATTTGTACTCACATACAAAAACCGGCCTTAAGTCACTCAAACTCATACATACAGATAAACTTTGAAGAGGCTCCTCCAGCATTCCGCACGTGGGATGCGGGACCGTCATGCGGGACCACGTGTGATGTTACTAGGTGATGAGGTGTAGCTGACTAATCAACACACCGAGTTGAGCAGAGCGTGTCTAAGGCTGCGAGGCAAGGAATGTGTGTACCTACCTATTGCACGCGAGACACGAGGCACGGGGTGACAGGCATGGATGGTGGGAAAAAGTACTAAGTCCCTTAGAGAGGGCCGTAATTTACTTGTTTCACTCAGAAGAAATTAAAGTTCACTGAGAGCTCTTGCTTATTCCCTTATATTCACTAAATAGCAATAGGCTGTCGGATTTGCTATGGATAACGTGAATGTTCACAGATTTTAACACTGTAGTCTGTTGCTCCCCTGCTGTTGCTCCATTCAGGCTTGTTTGCATTTGTGTTCCTCACGTGTTACCCCAAAAAAAGAGGTGATTTGATAAAATGCTATGCCCAAGATAACCATCCAGGTGCCGGCGGGGAGTGGTTCATATAGCTCAGGCTATCACTTCCTTATGTCCGGTCGTGATGGTCAAGTGGTTAAGGCATCCCTGTACATACCAGTTGCGTTGCTCCTGGGAGTATGGGTTCGAGTCACTTCTGGGGTGTGAGTTTTCAGTTGTATCTAGTCCTGGGGACCATTCAGGCTTGTTTGCATTTGTGTTCCTCACGTGTTACCCCAAAAAAAGAGGTGATTTGATAAAATGCTATGCCCAAGATAACCATCCAGGTGCCGGCGGGGAGTGGTTCATATAGCTCAGGCTATCACTTCCTTATGTCCGGTCGTGATGGTCAAGTGGTTTAAGGCATCCCTGTACATACCAGTTGCGTTGCTCCTGGGAGTATGGGTTCGAGTCACTTCTGGGGTGTGAGTTTTCAGTTATATATATATATATATATATATATATATATATATATATATATATATATATATATAATATATATATATATATATATATGTCGTACCTAGTAGCCAGAACGCACTTTTTGGCCTACTATGCAAGGCCCGATTTGCCTAATAAGCCAAGTTTTCATGAATAATTATTTTTCGACTACCTAACCTACCTAACCTACCTAACCTAACTTTTCCGGCTACCTAACCTAACCTAACCTATAAAGAAAGGTTAGGTTAGGTTAGGTAGGGTTGGTTAGGTTCGGTCATATATCTACGTTAATTTTAACTCCAATGAAAAAAAATTGACCTCGTACTTAATGAAATGGGTAGCTGTATCATTTCATAAGAAAAAAATTAGAGAAAATATATTAATTCAGGAAAACTTGGCTTATTAGGCAAATCGGGCCTTGCATAGTAGGCCAAAAAGTGAGTTTGGCTACTAGGTACGACATTATATATATATAATATATATATATATATATATATATATATATATATATATATAACTGAAAACTCACACCCAGAAGTGACTCGAACCCATACTAACCCATTTGTCCGGTCGTGATGGTCAAGTGGTTTAAGGCATCCCTGTACATACCAGTTGCGTTGCTCCTGGGAGTATGGGTTCGAGTCACTTCTGGGGTGTGAGTTTTCAGTTGAATCTAGTCCTGGGGACCATTCAGGCTTGTTTGCATATATATATATATATATATATATATATATATATATATATATATATATATATATATATATATATATATATATATATTATATATGCAATTGACGATCACAAAACACTGATCATTTTATGCGGAAAATCCACAGAGAAAAATGAAAGGAGGTAACGTTTCGACTTGTTAAAGCCTTTGTCAAACCAGACTGACCATACTGACCAGACTGAAACGTTACCTCCTTTCATTTTTCTCTGTGGATTTTCCGCGTATATATATATATATATATATATATATATATATAATATATATATTATATATATATATATATATATATATATATATATATATATTATATATATATATATGTTGTACCTAGCAGCCAGAACGTCGTAATAGGCCTACTATGCAAGGCCCGATTTGCCGAATAAGCCAAGTTTTCCTGAATTAATATATTTTCTCTAATTTTTTTCTTATGAAATGATAAAGCTACCAATTTCATTATGTATGAGGTAATTTTTTTTTATTAGAGTTAAAATTAACGTAGACCGAACCTAACCAACCCTACCTAACCTAACCTAACCTATCTTTATAGGTTAGGTTAGGTTAGGTAGCCGAAAAAGTTAGGTTAGGTTAGGTTAGGTAGGTTAGGTAGTCGAAAAAAATTAATTCATGAAAACTTGGCTTATTAGGCAAATCGGGCCTTGCATGGTAGGCTGAGAAGTGCGTTCTGGCTACTAGGTACGACATATATATATATATATATATAATATATTATATATATATATATATATATATATATACATATATATATATATATATATATATATATATATATATATATATATATATATATATATATATATATATATATTAGTTTTAATTCAAATTAAAAAAAAATTAACTCATTCCATAATGAAATGGATAGCTTTATCATTACATAAGAAAAAATGAAAAGTATATAAATTCAGGAAATCTTGGCTTATTACGCAAATTAGTACTTGCACAGTAGGCCGAGTACAGCGTTCTGGCTACTAGGTACAACACACACACACACACACCACACACACACACACACACACACACCACACACACACACACACACACACACACACACACACACACACACACACATATATATGTGTGTGTGTGTGTGTGTGTGTGTGTGTGTGTGTGTGTGTGTGTACTCACCTATTTGTACTCACCTATTTGTGCTTGCGGGGGTTGAGCTTTGGCTCTTTGGTCCCGCCTCTCAACTGTCAATCAACCGGGTACAGATTCCCGAGCCTACTGGCTCTATCATATCTACCCTTGAAACTGTGTATGGAGTCAGCCTCCACCACATCACTGCCTAATGCATTCCATCCGTTAACTACTCTGACACTGAAAAAGTTCCTTCTAACGTCTCTGTGGCTCATGTGGGTACTCAGTTTCCACCTGTGTCCCCTTGTTCGCGTCCCCCCAGTGTTGAATAGTTTGTCCTTGTCTACCCGTCGATTCCTCTGAGGATTTTGTAGGTTGTGATCATATCTCCCCTTACTCTTCTGTCTTCCAGTGTCGTAAGGTGCATTTCCCGCAGCCTTTCCTCGTAACTCATGCCTCTTAGTTCTGGGACTAGTCTAGTGGCATACCTTTGGACTTTTTCCAGCTTCGTCTTGTGCTTGACAAGGTACGGGCTCCATGCTGGGGCTGCATACTCCAGGATTGGTCTTACATATGTGGTGTACAAGATTCTGAATGATTCCTTACACAGGTTCCTGAACGCTGTTCTGATGTTAGCCAGCCTCGCATATGCCGCAGATGTTATCCTTTTTATGTGGGCTTCAGGAGACAGGTTTGGTGTGATATCAACTCCTAGATCTTTCTCTCTGTCCGTTTCATTAAGTACTTCATCTCCTATTCTGTATCCTGTGTCTGGCCTCCTGTTTCCACTGCCTAGTTTCATTACTTTGCATTTACTCGGGTTGAACTTCAACAGCCATTTGTTGGACCATTCACTCAGTCTGTCTAGGTCGTCTTGTAGCCTCCTACTATCGTCCTCAGTTTCAATCCTCCTCATAATTTTTGCATCATCGGCAAACATTGAGAGAAACGATTCTATACCCTCTGGGAGATCATTTACATATATCAGAAACAATATAGGTCCAAGGACTGACCCCTGCGGGACTCCACTTGTAACGTCTCGCCAATCTGAGACCTCACCCCTCACACTGACTCTTTGTCTCCTGTTGCTTAGGTACTCCTGTATCCAACGGAGTACCTTCCCTTTCACTCCAGCCTGCATCTCGAGCTTTTTCACTAGCCTCTTGTGTGGCACTGTATCAAAGGCTTTCTGACAATCCAAAAATATGCAGTCTGCCCACCCTTCTCTTTCTTGCCTTATTTTTGTTGCCTGGTCGTAGAATTCAAGTAACCCTGTGAGGCAGGACCTGCCATCCCTGAATCCATGTTGGTGCTGTGTTACAAAGTTCTTTCGCTCCAGGTGCTCCACTAGCTTTCTTCGCACAATCTTCTCCATCAGCTTGCATGGTATGCAGGTTAGGGACACTGGCCTGTAATTCAGTGCCTCCTGTCTATCCCCTTTCTTGTATATCGGGACTACATTAGCTGCTTTCCAAATTTCTGGCAGTTCCCCTGTTGCCAGAGATTTGTTATACACTATGAGAGTGGTAGGCACAGTTNCATATAGAACAAGCTCATGGATGGATAATCTGGTCAAGATATTGGAGAAAATGGACCTGAAATGGACCATTAAAAACAAAGGGGAAGATAGACCATATCAACACTTTCGACAGCCTCCTCCATGGGAAGAATCGAATCTAAAGATAATCATTGAAAGATTACCAATTAAAAAATCAGCATGTGACCCACAGAGGCTCAAGGAAGTAATAGAACAACAAATGGAAACTATCTCAAAACCACAACAACTCGCATCTTCACAGACGGATCAGTGATCAAGAAAGAGGTTCTGCTGGGGCAGCAGTTTACATACCAACCATGAAGCTTACTGGAGCATGAATAGTGGGTGCTCAACATTGCAAACAGAATTATATGCCTGAAGGAGGCAATAAAACTATACAATTGAGAATAATTTACATGATGTCATCATTCATACCGACTCTAAATCTTCGCTCAGGCATTGTTATCCAGTCAGCACAGAGATAATATACAACTCCTCACAGAAATTCAAAATATAGGAAAAGAAGCCCATAATCGAGGGATGTCAATCACCCTAAATTGGATACCAAGTCACATTGGCATAGATGGTAATGAAAAGGCAGACTCACTAGCAAAAACTGCCACTGCTCTACTGTTGTACAGGTTCAAATACCTCCAAGTTTCTCACAGATTAAGGAGCAAATCAAGAAGAAAATATTCTCAATATCAAAAGTCGCCACAGAGCCAAAGTAGCGGAAGGAAGATCCACTGCGATATGGTACGAACAAGCCACTGGTACTCTCTTTCAAGCCTGGCAAAAGATATCCAGAGACATTGCAGTAGCCATACACAGACTCAGACTTGGTTACAAGTGCTGCTGGGAGGTAATGAACCCAATAGTTAAAGAGTGTCACTATGTGAAACAAGCAGAAGAGGCGCCACTGTTGCACTACTTACTGGAATGTGAAGCTACTGAAGCCCTGCGCATCAAACTCAACATTAATCCAACGACAGCAGCTGCATTAGATGCACATTCCACCGCGACTACAATGATTAGAAAAGCCGTTGAGGAATGGGACTCATTAGTGAGCATTCTGCATCTACATCCACCACCAAGATAATGTTAATAAAACAAGATTAAAACCAGTGCACTACAACAGAAGCGAAAATATGCGGGAAAAAGGAGAAATTCCCTCCTACATTTTAAACTTAGATCCAAATATCACAGAAACAAGGTTATCGCGTATAACCAAATTCAATTACGGGCTCACCATAGCCCGTGCTACATGGATACCTCGTTCTGAGTAGCTAAATCTGAAACAACAACAACGAGACAGCAGGTACGGGCTCACCACACCCCGAGCTACTTGGAACCTGTTCCGAGTAGCTAAATCTATAACAACAACAACAACAACGAGACAGCAGGGAAAAATCACGCACCGCTCCTGTGCCAGGTAAGTCCACAACGGGCTCACCATAGACCGTGCTACTTGGAGCTTGTTCCGAGTAGTTGAATCTATAACAACAACAGAGACAGCAGGCTCTGCTCCCGTGCCAGGTAATTCCACTACGGGCTCACAATAGCCCGTGCTACTTGCCCCGCTCCTGTGCCAGGTAAGTTACGGGCTCACCATAGCCCGTGCTACTTGGAACTTATTCCGAGTAGCTGAATCTATAACAACAAAAAACAACGAGACAGCAGGGCTTTTTTACGGGCTCACTATAGCCCGTGCTACATGGACACTTCGTTCTGAGTAGCTAAATCTGAAACAACACCAGCAACGAGACAGCAGGGAGATTCTCTTGCCCTTGTCCCGAAAGGGACAGAGATTCAGCACCGCTCCAGTGCCAGGTTAGTCCACTACGGGCTCACCATAGGCCGTATTACTTGCCCTGCTCCTGTGTCAGGCAAGTTACGGGCTCACCATAGCCCGTGCTACTTGGAACGTGTTCCGAGTAGCTGAATCTATAACAACAACAACAATGCGACAGCAGGATTATAGTTGTACACCAGGTAAGTCAACTATGGGCTCACCATAGCCCGTGCTACTTGGAACTTTTTCGTTCCCCGTAGCTGAATCTTAAACAACAACAACAAACAGAGACAGCAGGAGCTTAAGGCAGCAGGAAGGCAACAGCCCCGCTCCTGTGCCAGGTAAGTCCACTACGGGCTCACCATAGCCCGTGCTACTTGGAACTTGTTCTGAATAGCTGAATCTATAACAACAACAACAACAACAGAGACAACAGGCATCTACACCAATTTCTTTAGAGTCACATTCACACTGCAACCCGCTGAGGGTGTGGACACAATGCGACCCAAACGTCTGAAGGTTAGAGCTACTCCCCTTGACGGTCATGCTTTCTGAAAAAGTGATATTCTAAAGGTCCTGAAGAACGTTACCGGCATAACACCCACTGACATTAGTCAGGAAGGTAATGATATCGTGCTCTTCTTTTCATGTGAGGAAGAGTTAGAAAAACTCTTGACCAACGATGCGATACTTCCCAAGGAGCACCACCTACAACCTCACTTCCCACGTCAGTTCCTGGCCGGAAGAACTGTTTTTACCAGCAGGACCAGCCAATGGACCGCTGACCGACCGCAACAAGAGATCATAGACAATATCGAGGACGAAAATCCGAGCCTGGGTGTATTTAACCTAGAGTTCTGCAGCACCAACAAATCTTCAATGAAGATTACTTTCATCACTATAGCTGCGGTCACCCAGACTGCCGCACAAGGTTTCTACTGCTTCGGTTTGCAAATACAACTCCACCAAGTAAAAAAGGAACGATACCATGAGATCCAGCAGTGCTTCAAGTGCTACGAGCTCTTCCACCCCCACTAACAAGTTTCATCGCCCTGTCCAGAAGTGCAGCCTGTGCGAACTAGACCATCACTACTCCATATGCAAGGCAACAGTCCATCGCTGCTTACTCTGTGATGGCAATCAACCCGCAATTTCCTACCGCTGCCCCCGCAGACAGGAAAACATCAAGGCCCAGGTTGAAGCCAAGAGAAACAACCCTTCTACCTCCGCGACCAGAGCCCCAGGTGCTCAACCCACCACCTCAGCTCCAACCAACCGACTAGAAGACTTTCCAGCCTTATCAAAGAGTGGCTCATCCAATTAGGCGACCCAGCCTTCACAATGTTGACCCAAGGTCCCACAGGCTCCTTCGCAGCCCCCTGCATCACGTGCAGGCATTATTCCAAGTCGTATTGGACTAGCGGAAAGGCTTGCCGGACCGGACAACCACCGTTTTGTCAGTGAACAAAACATATTATACCTCGCCAATGGCTTGGAACCCAACATAGCCCCTGGAGCAAGTTTTACTGCCTCCACTACCACTCCGGAAACTACAACCAGGACGACCACGAGGTCGATTTCCACACAGACTCCAGAACCACCCATGACCCAGGCGGCACAAACAGAGGTAATTCCCTCTCCTGCTCCGAACACTCCTACCATCACCATCTCAGCAGTCGCGCTAGCAGACGTACTGTCTACAAATGCTAACAGCACCACCAACGCTCCTGAAATAGCTTTTACCACCAATCCACGACACCTGAGCCTACCTAAGGCTGCGAGGCGAAATACGAAAACACCAACTACGGAGGTTATGGTCTCCTTTGACGAGGAAATCTTAGTAGGAGCTCCACCGCCGCACCACAAATACGACATCTACTCGGTTCAAGTCTTTCTCATGGAGGCCACCTCACCAAACTCCAACGACAGCACTACTCAGCCAAAGTCTCAGGCAAAGAAAAAACGGAAAACCTAGAGGTCTACACTAACCCCTCCAGCTCTATAACTGGTACAGCCAGCCCTCCAGGCTGAAAACCACCATGAAGACCCCCATCCATCGCCAAATCTCTAGTATCCGCTATTGATACAGATAATGGCTCCAAATAGCCTTTACTTACGGGCTCACCATAGCCCGTGCTACTGGAACTTCTTGTTCTGAGTAGCTGAATCAAAAACAACAACAACAACGAGACAGCAGGGGTTGCAGCCCTACTCCTGTGCCAGGTAAGTCCACTACAGGCTCACCATAGCCCGTGCTACATAGACGTTTCGTTCTGAGTAGCTAAATCTAAAACAACAACAAACATCAACGACATAGCAGGCTTACGGGCTATTTAGGCCCGTGCCACGTCTTGGGTGGCTTAATCTTCATCAATCACATACCAGGCAGATTACTCATGATGCTCTCTCGGGTTCTACACGTCTCCCCCTTCACTCGATATGGTCTTGCTACGATGTGTGACGGTGGACGTGCAGCCTATTGTAAATAGTGTATATTCACCTTTCTTGTTTTTTCTCAAGTAACGTAAATATTAAGTTTATTTGTGTGTGTGTGAGCCAAGTTACTCAGGAATAATTATTTAGTAATGATTGTTATAAAATATTTATTTATTTATGCTTGTTGTTAGCTCCTGCAATTATCACACCACAAAGGTCTTTAGAAGTTTTATTTAATTTGTTTTATCTTTTTTTTATTTAATGTGCGTACGGCAAACGACAGCTGCCAGGTGTTTGCTACGCTACTTACATGTCACACAGTACAGTGGCAGTAACGTAATCATCACACAGTACAGTGACAGTAGCATCACCAGTAACACAATCATCACACAGTACAGTGGCAGTAACGTAATCATCACACAATAGTGACAGTAGCATCACCAGTGACACAATCATCACACAGTACAGTGGCAGTAACGTAATCATCACACAATACAGTGACAGTAGCATCACCAGTAACACAATCATCACACAGTACAGTGGCAGTAACGTAATCATCACACAATACAGTGACAGTAGCATCACCAGTAACACAATCATCACACAGTACACTGACAGTAGCATCACCAGTCACACAATCATCACTCAGTACACTGACAGTAGCATCACCAGTAACACAATCATCACACAGTACAGTGACAGTAGCATCACCAGTAACACAATCATCACACAGTACAGTGACAGTAGCATCACCAGTCACACAATCATCACTCAGTACACTGACAGTAGCATCACCAGTAACACAATCATCACACAGTACAGTGACAGTAGCATCACCAGTAACACAATCATCACACAGTACAGTGACAGTAGCATCACCAGTCACACAATCATCACTCAGTACACTGACAGTAGCATCACCAGTAACACAATCATCACACAGTACAGTGACAGTAGCATCACCAGTAACACAATCATCACACAGTACAGTGACAGTAGCATCACCAGTCACACAATCATCACACAGTACAGTGACAGTAACATCACCATTAACGTCATCATCACACAGTAGAGTAAGAGCTAGGAGACAGAGAACACTCACGCAGGACCACCAGCTGAGGTAGTCTGGAGGTGAGAGCAGTGTGGAGCTGAGGCAGTAGGAAGCGGGCTTGGTCGTCACTCACAACTGCTAGGTAGAGCTGCTCCAGGCTGGGGGCCAGCGCCGCCACATAGTCACCGCTCAGACACCCCATGAACACCTTCAGGTCACTCCTGGCCCGGGATAAAACACTTATGAGCTCTTGACTAATCACGACTCTCCACAATCACCTAAAGTTGGCGTAACTCTTCATCTGAAATCGACTGGTGTTGACGAACCTGCCACATTTTTAGCGCCTCCAGCCGTGTAGTGGACAGCGCCCTCACACTCTTGTCTCACAAGCGAACACAACCCAGCATCATGTTCTGGCCAGAATAGCACGACTGGGAACCGACCGTTCACAGTTGAACACCCTTAATTACCCTAGTAGATTTTAATAACCTGCTTGTAAAGCGATTAGTGAATAGCATAAGTAAAACATGACCGGTAATACTGTTGATGGACTGTGGGAGAAAGAGCACCTGACTGTCACACTGAGTTGGGGGAGGAATAATCCTTTATCGTGTCACACTGAGCTGTGGGAGGGAGAATCTTTAATTGTTACACACACTGAGCTGTAGAAAGGAGAGTCCTAAATTGTTACATATTGACCTGTGGGAGGGAGAGTCCTTAATCGTCAAACACTGAGCAGAGAGAGGGAGAGTTGATAGTCGTCACACACTGAGCTGTTGGAGGGAGAGTTCTTAGTCGTCACACACTGAGCTGTTGGAGGGAGAGTTCTTAGTCGTCACATACTGAGCTGTGAGAGGGAGAGTTCTTAGTCGTCACACACTGAGCTGTTGGAGGGAGAGTCCTTAATCGTCAAACACTGAGCGAGAGAGGGAGAGTTGATAGTCGTCACACACTGAGCTGTTGGAGGGAGAGTCCTTAATCGTCAAACACTGAGCAGAGAGGGAGAGTTCATAGTCGTCACACACTGAGCTGTTTGAGGGAGAGTTCTTAGTCGTCACACACTGAGCTGTGAGAGGGAGAGTTTTTAGTCGTCACATACTGAGCTGATGAGGGAGAGTTCTTAGTCGTCACATACTGAGCTGTAGGAGGAAGAGTTCATAGTAGTTACACACTGAGCTGTGGGAGGGAGAGTTCTTAGTCGTCACACACGTAACTGTGGGATGAGAGTTCTTAGTCGTCTTTAACAGTAAAGCCGACGGAGAGGGNCGTCGTGTTGAGTTGATGCCGTATGAGATCTTGCCTATACCTATAGGTAAACTCTGCGTTGCGGACTGCTCGTCATGTGGGTTTATATTGGTGTATACTGGCAGCAGGTTTTCTTTTATGCATGTCTCATTGAATATGACAGCATATTCCGTATTTACTATTTTCTGATTTAGGGCTTCTATCCCTCTTACTAATGCTCTTGCATCAGGGTTCAGCTGGAAGAGGAGTTCACCAAGTCATGTTGTTTTAGGTGAAAAAAATAATTGAATAACTGAAGAATATATTACACTAATTATAAAATCGTACGATTTAAAATCGTAAAATTTGTATTAAAAAAATCGTTAGCAGGCGGCTCGACATCAGCGAGGCACTACACATCAAAAAGTCAACACCAGCAATCAACAGCCAATTAATGTACAAATATATCCTACCGACTTCAATGCATCGTATGGGCCAATAGGCCCTGACTTACCAAGTCTCACCCTTTTTACATATTATGTGCAAAGTTCTTAGTTCTATAACAATCTTCATGTCGTTTAGTCATAAGTCATAACGTTTGGAGTTATACATTTTTTACGTATAAATTTGGCACATATTTGGATGGCCACATTGCAAAAATGTTTTACATTAAATTATACTCTTATCAATATTTTTATCAAAGATTCATGAATGTTATGTGTCATTCTGAGACCAACTGCTAATAAAATAACAATTAGTGACATTTTAAGAATGTTATCACAATTTGAAATTGTGATTTTTTTCTATTTTTTCTGTAACTTTTTTCTTTTTCACTGTATGATGTTGATCCATTAGGAAAAGTTTGAGCATTTACCATGAAGATTATTCACAAAAAATTGTGTGTGTTTGTTTGGGGAAGTTTCGGTGCACCGTTACCGGGGCCCCTTAAATTCCACATAAATAATGAATATATAATTAGTCTCTGTCTTAAATAAATAACGTATATTTTAAGACAGAGATTCTAATTATATATTCATTATTTATGTGGAGTTTAAGTGTGCTAGTATTTTTTAAGTGAAGTTTCAAGAGGCCTAATGTTCTAGAAATTGTTATATACGTTACTCAATAAGTTCACTATTTGTCCGGCCTTTCTCCTCACATTACTTCTCGTTTTATACACTTAACATTTAGTACACATTTTCTATCAACAAGGCGGAATGGGAGGGCAAATTTTTCTACCTTAATAATATCTCCTGGATATTGTAGTGTCGAAGTGTAGCTCCTCCAGGCTTTCACGATGCTGAGGTAGGTTTCTTCTCTATTGGTTCCTCCCTCAGTAGTCGCGACAGTTGGTCCCATCACAGGTAGGCTTTTTCCTCCCGCAGAGTTACTCTCTTGGTCAGCCAGGAGGCAGCAAATGTCGCCTGTCCTCCCACTTGGTTACTGGTCCACTTCTCTTCTACCACAGATGTGTAGTACAACTGCTTCTTCCTAGTTGTTGTGATTGCTAAACTGGACCAGGAGTCTGTTACCAGAGCTCCTCTACACAGCTCCTCACAGCAGGGAACGGCCGTGGGTTGCACCCCTCCCCCCCCCCTCTAGCGCCGCCTCTAGAGACAAACTTGGAGCTCCATTGTCGTCGAGCCTCTAGTGAACTTATTTCACTGACCAGCTCCTATACACTTCCTTGGAAGTCGACTTCACGTTCCTCCTCAGTGTCACTCGAGAACTGCTCGAGAATTCGTCCCTCTGGAGGCCTATATCTCTCCAAATCTTGGGACAGCTGAGCGTTCGCATCAGCCTGACTTCACTTCTAGTAGAAAGTGACAACAGATTTCCTGCATCTCTGCAGGGGCGCCGGACGTAACGTCATGTCACGCCTGGGGCATTTCCTGATTGGTCCTCCTGGTCAAGCCCCTGCCACCGACCAATCACGTCCCTCTTGAGACCCGGTCCCACAATCCTCTGGTATATCCTCGGGCGGGAAAACCTTCTCCCTCCCGAGTTGAACCGCCAGTTTATGATGGAGCCGCTCTCTCCCCTCTTCCAAATTCAAACTTAAAATACAAATGTCTTCACCTTGTTGCATCTTGCCTCCTTTTAAGTGTTATAAACCAAAACTACAGTGCTTCTATATATGAACAAATGGGGGAGGGGAAGTGTGGGGAATTGACCTGTGAGATTTATATAAATTTAATTTGTATAGAATTTACATTTTACATTATTTACATTTTCGATAGGAAACTATTTGTTGTTTAAAGTGTGCTGCATTTCTTAAAATTCTCACAAATCGATTTCCTTACACATTATTGGGGGTTTATTAAATATTTACATATACTTGTATAATTTTTCAATCAAAATTATTGATTAGTAGACATTCACTATAGTATTTGACTACGTATGTAACTTAAATTACTACAGCTCATCTTTATCTGTAAGGTAGTAGGTCTAGTCAACTAGTTATGAACAAGGATGAATACACCAGTCGATAACTCCTCGTGGGTGACTGGCCTCAACTCATGTACTGATGCTAGGTAACTAGTTAATTCTTGTTCCTCTTCAATTACACCTGTCAAAGGACACTCACAAATAATAACAGGAATCCTAATATGACAGCTAGATCACAGGAAATATTGTATTATTTATGAGATAAGGACCAAGGAATATTTACCTTGGTTTTGCCGCTGTCTTGTGTACTAACCGGTTCACCCTATATCTACCTAACATAACTGGCCAGGAATGTAAAAATAATAAACGGGTTTCGGTAATACACTTGAGAATAGACGAACTTGATGTAATAATGGAAGCACTTTACACACCATAACACCATTGTCCATGGGAAACTGTCAGAGATAAATTTGGTCCAGTGATTGTTGTTAAAATTAACAATGGCTGACTCCCGAGCTGGCCCTCTCCCACTCACGCCCTGGCTCTCTTGTCCAGATGTCAAAAGTGGTTAGAGGCCTACATTTACTCGATTTTGGTTCTGATAATTAAGTTGACTCGAGTGAAATATTTTTATGATGTTTACAGTCCACAGACTGCTGTATTAAGAATGTTCCCAACAGAATTAGCTAGTAAATTTAATAGCGACGTGGCAATGATATCCCCCGTTTTCTATTGAAATAAGTTTCCACTGCTACATCTTCTATAAGTGATTAAAACACTATTTTTAGGGTTCGTTTGTTATTACAAACAATAGCAATATTATATGCATATTGTATTGAATATTAGTAAATGGTGTCAGGTTTCCGACAGGGAGTATGGCTAACCAATGTGAGAGGAAAATACTAGCTGGACTCTGTAACAATGTCTATCCAAATATAGTAAACAATATCTATTTAAGATAGGTTAGTTTATGTATGCAACTACAGTTAGTTTCATACAGACATAAAAACCAAGTACCTGTTGCAGCAGCTATATTTTAATAATTATCATATGTATGTGTGATTAATTCAGCAGCAATATTCATCATGTCACATTTTCATCAACTACCCAAGGATACAAACAGAGGATTATCCAAATCTTTCGAAGACTGATGACTTCATATTCCAATAACTAAGACCTACTTTTTTTAATTTTAATACCCTTTCATTTATTTTAATAATACTAACGTTTAGGGTTAATGATAATTCAATATTTTAAACAACCATTACACAATGTAGTAGGAGACAATGGAATCACCAGTAACACCATCACACAGTACAGGGACAGTAGAATCATCAGTGTCACAATCATCACACTGCTGTTACGCTACTTCCCTGCATAACAGTGAAAAGCTGCCTTTTTCTTCCACCCTCAACACCATCATGCTACGATACCTCCTCTACATCAGTAAATCCAAACAGCCACCTCCAGTCAGACGTCAGAAGAGCTCCACCACTGACCTCCTACCCTGTCTCGAGAGCCCCACACGAAAGGTGTCTTTTCCAGAATTAGTATTAGTCACTACGGGCTCACCATAGTCCGTGCAACTTGGAACTTTTTGTTCCCAGATGCTGAATCTTAAACAGCAACAAAAACGACCCAGCAGCCAGATTACTTCTGGTGCTCTCTCGGGATCTACACATCTACTTCACTTGATGTGGTCTTGCGACCACATCATGCGTGACGATGGACGTGCAGCCACCGTACATAGTGTATATTCGTACATAGTACATAGTGTACTACATAGTGCATAGTGTATATCCACCCTTGCTGTTTTTTCTAAAGTAACATAAATTAATTTAAGTTTGTTTATTTTGTGTGTGAGCCAAGTTTCTCAGGAATTATTATTTTGTAATGATTGTTATAAAATATTTAATTATTTATGCTTGTTGTTTACTCCTGCAACTATCACACCACAAAAGTCTTTAGCAGTTTTATTTACTTTGTTTTACCATCTTTTATTTAATGCGTGTAAGGCAAACTACAGCTGCCAGGTGTTTGCTGCGCTACCTTCAACACGTCACATTACCATGGGGGACCTGTCCTAGGAGTCTTGTCTTAAGTCAAGACTAGGAGTCCTAGGAGTCCTATACCCACCTTAACTTAAAGTTGGGTTCAGTTGTTTACTTGGCTTTTACACATGTTTGCATTTCAGAACTCATTTTGATATATTTTCATTGATGACTAACTCTATTTACATTACAGGTGTATCAATTTGTGAACTGTTTATTAGATTGACTTTTGATTACGTGACGTTTTATGCGCAAAGTCATGCTCGTAATGGTTAGTCTTATAAACAATTGCTATATCTTGTTTACCCATATTAATCTTGCCCCTACAGAAGTAGATCAGTCGGACCGATCAGTAGGACAACTCTTGCCCTTATTCTCAGCATTAATAGAGTAACGAGTATAGACATCCCTACACTATCTTGTACTACCTAGAAACATTCATTTTTGTTTCTCCAAGTCCTAACTAAAGTCCAAGACTTAGTTATATTTCAATTAATCTTTATGTTTCAGTAACTTATCTTGTAAATTAATTATTGCCCTACATGATAGTTACGAGCTGCCAGTTCTATACCAATCATTCTCGTGCATGTTGCCTCATCACATTTGTCCGTTTAATAATCCTCACTTATTGGTTCACTTACAGTCGGACACTCACATAATTCTTCTAATTTTTATCACTTGTCTCTGTACTTTAATAATGTTTTACCTAGCCGCCTTCCGTTCCAACCTAGAGAGGAGATTGGTACCCTAATTCGTGCCAATAAGGCCGAATTACTTGCTCTAACGCGAGAATATAGCATCTCTCCACCACATGGTGCCCTTAAGAATGAGTTGCATAACCTAGTTATAGACCATTTAGCTGAAAATGAGCTTATCACTTCAGAAGAAAAGAAACAACCTAAAGAAGCTGACCAGTCTGCCCTCACCCTCGTAAAGCTGAAGATCGAATTAGCATATTTGGAAGCAGAAGCTGATATGCGAAGACGGGAGATGAGAAGTAAAGACGCTGCACTAGCCCGTGAACAAAAACTAGAGCACCTACGACTCCAACAAGAAGAAGCTACCCTCCAACGAGAATGGGAGAATGAACAGCCCCGGCTCCACGAACAACGAGGAGAATTGGAACGTCAATGACAAAAAGAAGTTGCCCTCTTACGTGAAAGCGAGAGGGAACAACTCCAACTCATGGAACAAAGAGCAGAAATAGAACGTCAACGCAAACGAGAGAATTCAACTACAAGAACAAGAAGCCGCCTTCGCTCTCTGCTTAGAGCAAGGGAAAGCTGCCTCGGCTTGGAACGAGGGAAAGCTGCCTCGGCTTGGAACGAGGGAAAGCTGCCTCGGCTTGGAACGAGGGAAAGCTGCCTCCGCTTGGAACGAGGGAAAGCTGCCTCGGCTTGGAACGAGGGAAAGCTGCCTCCGCTTGGAACGAGGGAAAGCTGCCTCCGCTTGGAACGAGGGAAAGCTGCCTCCGCTTGGAACGAGGGAAAGCTGCCTCGGCTTGGAACGAGGGAAAGCTGCCTCGGCTTGGAACGAGGGAAAGCTGCCTCGGCTTGGAACGAGGGAAAGCTGCCTCCGCTTGGAACGAGGGAAAGCTGCCTCGGCTTGGAACGAGGGAAAGCTGCCTCGGCTTGGAACGAGGGAAAGCTGCCTCCGCTTGGAACGAGGGAAAGCTGCCTCGGCTTGGAACGAGGGAAAGCTGCCTCCGCTTGGAACGAGGGAAAGCTGCCTCCGCTTGGAACGAGGGAAAGCTGCTTCCACTTGGAAAGAAGGAAAGCTGCTTCCACTTGGAAAGAGGGAAAGCTGCTTCCGCTCTAGAGTTCGACAACAGGAGATGGGATTCGAAATTACCCACCTCACTCAGCGCCAGGAAGTAGAAGCCAACCTCCAGGTACGTTTTATCTGAATCAGTGTATCAAAATGATGCTGCCTTTTGTAGACAGGTGGATTCATTTTTTACCTCATTTGAAGCGTTATATAGTCAACTGACCTGGCCTCAGAACAAATGGTCGATAATCTTCTGAGCTCATCTTACAGGAAGAGCTGATTTGACCCTCAGTGCTCTTACAACCGAGACTGATTACCAGATACTGAAGCAAGTAGTTCTAGGCGCCTACCTCTTACCTACAAAAAGTTATAGGCGACGTTTCATAGATTATGTTAAGCCCAGTGCCACCACCTATGTAGAGTATGTACAGACTAAAACAAGATATTTTATGAAGTGGCTGGAGTCGGCCCAGATCAACACTTTTTCAGAATTAATTAACCTCATACTCCTGGAAGAATTAATGTGCCATGTACCTAACCCCATGTCTTTATCTTTCAGATAACGGAGACTAACCTCAGTAGGTGTGCACAGTTGACTGATATTTATAGTTTAATTCACAGATCATATGATTCCTATTCCAGTAAACTATCTTGGTCCAGCCCTGCTATAGTAAGTCATGTCGATGTTAACTATGCGCTCTACTGCAGGTATAGTAAAGTATATTGACACACCATCGAGAAATGTACCTATCCCCATTGTAAGACTAGCAACGATTCGCATAAACCTAAACCACTACCTCTCAAGCCTAATAAGCCTGTTATGAATATCAAAGTTCCAGCTTCTGATGTTTCTTTATTCAACAGACACGTGTATCGAGGAACTGTCTCTGCCAACGGTGGAGATTTTGATCGAAAGGTCAAAGTGAACATCTTGAGGGACACAGCTGCTCTATAAAGTATTCTTCTGAAAGCTACTGCACCCAAAGTCACCTACCCTGGAGAAACCGTCCTGATCACCGACCTCACTGCAACCACTTCATATTCCACTCGTTAGAGTCAACCTGGATTGTTCTTTCATTCCATACGGGAGAAACCTTTTCCCATGCC
Source organism: Procambarus virginalis (assembly GCA_020271785.1). Classification (NCBI taxonomy): domain Eukaryota; kingdom Metazoa; phylum Arthropoda; class Malacostraca; order Decapoda; family Cambaridae; genus Procambarus; species Procambarus virginalis. Next base: position 20,781 of record WNGS01162733.1, read on the forward strand.
AACTGGGCATGGCCAGACTTGGTTGACCAGCAGGACTCCAACAAACCTAGTCATCTGTGACAAACCTCAGGTATGTGACTCAGCAACGGAAGAAGACCCTGCAATGAAGTATGCTGCACACGAGGAACCGGTATCGGAAGACATCTCCCAGCCTGTCCTAGTGACTACTCGTGGTCAAGCCGCTCAACCACCACAAGTAGCCCAAGCTGTCCCTCAAGATTTACAAGGCCTCCCACCGAATCTCAACCTGTTGGAGTTCCGTAAGTTACAACAATCTGACATTTCGTTAACTCTCTTGTTCTTTCAGGCTCAGATTAAGACTGATTCCATCCCTGGTTATTTTTTAAATGTTAATCAAATCTCATATCGCAGATTCATATCCAGTAAACTTAAGGCAGAGGATGATTGGGCTAATGTTGATCAGTTGGCAGCTCCTACATCTCTGCGAAAATACATTATTGACTTGGCCCAATGACCCGATGTCCCATTATGGCATCAACATAACCTACCATGCCTTATTACAGGACTATTATTGGCCAGACATGGCACAAGACGTGAGGACCTTCGTGAACATTTGTCATAAATGTCAAATGGCAGGTAAATCAGGATATAAATATAGGATCAATTCTATAGTATGACTGCCGAGTTCCTTGTCCGAAACTCTGGTAGGAATCACACTGCGATGCTCCTATTCCTAACGCATCACTGATTCCTATTCCTGTGCCATCAGAGCTCTTCTTAAAACTCATAATCAACTGCGTCGGGCCTCTACTAAGAACCAGTTTCGACAACCTCTACATCATTGCCATTATGTGTCCAACCACTAGGTTCCCTAAAGTAGTTCCCGTCAAGAACATCACGGCTGCTACAATTGTCAAGCACCTCTTGAAGATCTTCACACAGTACGGATTTCCCAAAGAGATTCAAAGCGATTGTGGCACAAACTTCACTAGTGAGTTATTTAAGAAACCCCTTAAGGGGTTCAACCTCACGCAAGTATTGTCTAGCCACTATCATCCTGCTTCACGGGTATCTCCAAATCGTACTCATCAAACTATCAAGTCGCTTTTAAGAAAGATTTGCATTAGTACAGAAAAAGATTCGGATAAGCAACTAGACCTTATCATGTGTATTTTCAGAAGTCTTCCTAATGAGTCCCATGGAGTATCTCCTTAGGAGATACTCTATTATTGGTATCTCCTTAGGAGATACTCTACGGTCGTAAGTTCCATAGTCCTCTCAAAGCATTTAATGATTCCTTAACGTCAAACACCTTCAGTGATTCTCTTAATGTGTCTCAGTTTCTTAAAAACTTGAGACACACTCTTGAAAGAGTACATCAATTTGTGATCAAAATACTAATGTAAGGAAATTCAGTGTAAGAGACTTTGTTTTGGCATATTTTCCTATCCCAAGCTCTTCCTTTTAGAGTAAATTTTTAGGTCCTTACCGCATCAAAGAACGCAGGAACAACCATAATTACATTCTAGAGCATCCACATCGGCGGCGTAAAACACAACTCTTCCACATCAACCTCCTCAAGCAATACCAAGATAATCCTCCACTTGTATTGATGTCTGTATCCGCTTTCACGGATACATATTTCCACAGTGATAACTACCCTGCTTCTCCTCCTGACTGCAATGACTCTAACCCAGTGATCTTTAACTCTGAAATTATGAACGATCTTATTAAGTACTTACAGTATTCTAATAACAGTGCTCCTCTCGTCCAACTTCATACATGTATGAAATATTCTCTACTTGTAGAAACTTGCTCCAAGACACTCCTCAGGAATGTACTTTAGCGCGCCACAACATCAAGCTACTTCCCGTAACGATGCCCATCCGTCAACCGTACTACCGCATTAGTTCCCAGAAGAGGGAAGCCATGTTCGCCGAAGTACAGTACCTCCTCAGCAATGGACTTGAA
>WNGS01162733.1:23712-34706 GCA_020271785.1 Procambarus virginalis
CCACTAGTTTCTTTATTACTTATTACAGGTTAGAGCATTTATGTCTGTTAGTTATTCATCTTTTACTAACTGGACTGGAACTAAGTGACACAAAAATGCACCTAAGGTCACTAAAACACAATTTTGACTATGTATACATCCACAAACATACATAGTGCAAACGTACACATCAATCCGTGCTCGCAATTGCACTTGCCTCTTATCTGAAGTGGTTCAGGCTGACCATAGCCGTTCGAACCTATGCAACCCACGAAACCTTTTCAAAACCATGCTCATTATCTACACTATAAGAGATGATCTGTTTGTTTGTCCAAAGTTGAAGGGAAGACTCTTGGGACCAGCCTCTCCCAACTTCGCAGGAGAAATGGTCTGAGGTACTGGATGGACATAGGCTGGTCGTGGTAGGCCTAAGTTAAAGACTTTAAGAAATATCAGCTTTCAACCAAAGACATCCCCCCTATGCGATTTTCGTGGTCTGAAATGAAATCGGGGATCTATTTTCCGTAGAATTTACCGCACCTTTCATGACTTACTCGAAAGTAAAGTGAATTTAATTGGGTTACAAGGATGAAAACATCGACCAGAGAAGATGGGTTAAGGTGAGGAAGAGAGTATAAACAGTGAAGATGTAAGACGAGGAGAGAGAGACGACAGGGTAAAGATGAGGGAAGAGGAAGCATAGTGGAGGAGAGAGAGGGGGGGGAGGAGGGAGTGGAGTCGGAAGACACAGACACAAACCCGGACACCACCTGTCCCCCTCCCCCCCCCTCTGTATGTAGATATAATATAAATCTGTGTTGGAGGTTGGAGTGGGAGGATGGGGGAGATGGTCGTGGGAGGGGAGAGGGAGAGGAGGAAAAGGGAGTAAATGGGGGGAGATGAGAGGACAGAATGAAACAGGAAGGAGATATAGGGGGGAGAAGAGGGAAGATATATGCCTGTAGTGACGGAAGGTCATCCATCACTCCTGAGACTGATGGATGCATCTATGCATTAAAAATAAATAATAATATATATATATATATATATATATATATATATATATAAATATATATATATATATATATATATATATATATATATATATATATAATATATATATATATATATATATATGCGAACAAGCCTGAATGGTCCCCAGGACTATATGCGAATGAAACTCACACCCCAGAAGTGACTCGAACCCATACTCCCAGGAGCAACGCAACTGGTAACTACAGGGACGCCTTAATCCGCTTGACCATCACGACCGGACATAAGAAGTGATAGCCTAAGCTATTTGAACCACTTCCCCGCCGGCACCTGGATGGTTATCTTGGGCATAGCATTTTATCAAATCACCTCATTGTTTGGGGCACACGTGAGGAACACAATTCTGAACCATTCAGGCTTGTTCGCATTTGTCTGCATATATTGCATTTGTCAAATTGCTCCTGGGAGTATGGGTTCGAGTCACTTCTGGGGTGTGAGTTTCCTTCATTATTATATATATATAATATATATATATATATTATATATATATAATATATATATATATATATATATATATATATATATATGCAATAAGCCTAATGAATAATATATATATATTATATATATATTATGTATATATATATATATATTATATATATATTATATATATATATATATATTATATAATATATATATTGGTGTAGACTGGCAGCAGGTTTTCTTTTATGCATGTCTTATTGATATGACCGCATATTCCGTATTTACTATTTATGATTTAAGGCTTCTATCCCTCTTACTAATGCTCTTGCATCAGGCTTCAGCTGGAAGAGGAGTTCACCAAAAGTCATGTTGTTTTCAAGGTGAAGAAAAGAATTGAATAACTGAAGAATGTATTACACTTATAAAATCGCACAACGTTTCGAACCTCCATGGTTCATTCTCAAGTGATAAGAAATTACAGATCGCGTACATTTATACCAGTACGGGGTCAGGTGAGAAAATAAGTAGAATAAAGGAAATGGTCAGGGGATAAATAGGGGAGGAAGCACATACAAAGATTAATTGGGTGTAATAGTCCTATTATGTTTAGCAGTGTCTTCTGTGTTGGCATCGTTATGTTCCGGTCTTGTCCTTACTCTCATGGTGGGTAGAGTAAATAGTTCCGTGATTTGGGTATTCATGGTAGGTTGTTCTATTCTTAAGCACACCGTCCCTAGGGAGTGAATACCATCCCCTGGTGAGTGAACACCATCCCTGGTGAATGAACACTGTCCCTGGTGAATGAACACTGTCCCTGGTGAATGAACACCGTCCCTGTGGAGTGAATACCGTCCCTGGTGAGTGAACACTGTCCCTGGTGAGTGAACACTGTCCCTGGCGAGTGAACACCGTCCCTGTGGCGTGAACACCGTCCCTGTAGAGTGAACACCGTCCCTGGTGAGTGAACATCGTTCCTGTGGAGGGAACACTGTCCCTGGTGAGTGAACATCGTTCCTGTAGAGTGAACACTGTCCCTGGTGAGTGAACATCGTTCCTGTGGAGTGAACACCGGCCCCCGGTGAGTGAACACCGTCCCTGGTGAGTGAACACCGTCCCTGGTGAGTGAACACCGTCCCTGGTGAGTGAACACCGTCCCTGGTGAGTGAACACCGTTCCCTGGTGAGTGAACACCGTCCCTGGTGATTGAACACCGTCCCTGTGGACTGAACACCGCCCCTTGGTGAGTGAACACCGTCCCCTGGTGAGTGAACACCGTTCCCTGGTGAGTGAACACCGTCCCTGGTGAGTGAACACCGTCCCTGGTGAATGAACACCGTCCCTGGGGAGTGAACACCGTCCCTGGTGAGTCAACACCGTCCCTGGGGAGTGAACACCGTCCCTGGTGAGTGAACACCGTTCCCTGGTGAGTGAACACCGTCCCTGGTGAATGAACACCGTCCTGGGGAGTGAACACCGTCCCTGGTGAGTGAACACCGTTCCTGGTGAGTGAACACCGTCCCTGGTGAGTGAACACCGTCCCTGGTGAATGAACACCGTCCCTGGGGAGTGAACACCGTCCCTGGTGAGTCAACACCGTCCCTGGGGAGTGAACACCGTCCCTGGTGAGTGAACACCGTCCCTGGTGAGTGAACACCGTCCCTGGTGAATGAACACCGTCCCTGGGGAGTGAACACCGTCCCTGGTGAGTCAACACCGTCCCTGGGGAGTGAACACCGTCCCTGGTGAGTCAACACCGTCCCTGGGGAGTGAACACCGTCCCTGGTGAGTGAACACCGTTCCTGGGGAGTGAACACCGTCCCTGGGGAGTGAACACCGTCCCCTGGTGAGTGAACACCGTCCCTGGTGAGTGAACACCGTCCCTGGTGAGTGAACACCGTCCCTGGGGAGTGAACACCGTCCCTGGTGAGTCAACACCGTCCCTGGGGAGTGAACACCGTCCCTGGTGAGTCAACACCGTCCCTGGGGAGTGAACACCGTCCCTGGTGAGTCAACACCGTCCCTGGGGGAGTGAACACTGTCCCTGGTGAGTCAACACCGTCCCTGGGGGAGTGAACACCGTCCCTGGTGAGTCAACACCGTCCCTGGGGGAGTGAACACTGTCCCTGGTGAGTCAACACCGTCCCTGGGGGAGTGAACACCGTCCCTGGTGAGTCAACACCGTCCCTGGGGGAGTGAACACTGTCCCTGGTGAGTCAACACCGTCCCTGGGGAGTGAACACCGTCCCTGGTGAGTCAACACCGTCCCTGGGGGAGTGAACACCGTCCCTGGGGGAGTGAACACCGTCCCTGGGGAGTAAACACCGTCCCTGGGGAGTGAACACCGTCCCTGGTGAGTCAACACCGTCCCTGGGGGAGTGAACACTGTCCCTGGTGAGTCAACACCGTCCCTGGGGGAGTGAACACCGTCCTGGGGGAGTGAACACCGTCCCTGGGGAGTGAACACCGTCCCTGGGGGAGTGAACACCGTCCCTGGTGAGTCAACACCGTCCCTGGTGAGTCAACACCGTCCCTGGTGAGTCAACACCGTCCCTGGTGAGTGACCACCGTCCCTGGGGGAGTGAACACCGTCCCTAGGGGAGTGAACACTGTCCCTGGTGAGTAAACACCGTCCCTGGTGAGTGAACACCGTCCCTGGTGAGTGAAAACCGTCCCCTGGTGAGTGAAAACCGTCCCTGGGGAGTGAACATCGTCCCTGGTGAGTGAACACCGTCCCTGGGGAGTGAACACCGTCCCTGGTGAGTGCACACCGTCCCCTAGTGAGTGAACACCGTCCCCTGTTGAGTGAACACCGTCCCCTGGTGAGTGAACACCGTCCCTGGGGAGTGAACACCGTCCCTGGTGAGTGAACACCGTCCCTGAAGAGTGAACACCGTCCCTGGTGAGTGAACACCGTCCCTGGTGAGTGAAAACCGTCCCCTGGTGAGTGAAAACCGTCCCCTGGTGAGGGAACACCGTCCTGGTGAGTGAACACCGTCCCTGGTGAGTGAGCACCGTCCCTGATAGGGGCACGCAGTACAGAACAATGAGTACAGTACACTCCAGTGTGTGGAGAATGGACTACAAGACCAATAAGCAGGGCACCAGGAAGCCTGTCCAGTCACACACACCAATATACAGCCATACACATCACCAGGAATTAAGGCGCAGCTTTAATTCCAGGCGATGTATATAATTGTATATATTTATATGCATATGTATTTAATTCCAGGGTTGCTTTAGCGGGCCGCAGCGCGTGTTACAACGGTGTTTCCTTACGTGGTGCGACGCGAGACATTACAACCTTCAGAGAAGCGCACTTACCAGCGAGCGCTGCGGGCCCACCGGCGACCCCGGCTGAGGGTAAGAGGGTCACATCACTGACCGATAATCACCCCCGGCGGCAATTAAGCCAACCCATCGGTGTGTAATTGCCAGAGCTAAACAAGGCGGCGGCCGACAGTTAGCGAGGCGCCTCGTGTCCAGTCATCAATTGTATCTCGAGTCACAGTAACTCAAACAGTGCCTTAAACAGCACTAAATATGAAATAATGTGGCAGCGGCGCCGCAGCTGCGTCAGTGTACGAGGCAACTGTATTGGGTGTGACCTAGTGTACAAGTTGGTGGTGGCGCAGCTGCTCGCAACATATGTGGCTGCTCGCAACACATGTGGCTGCTCACAACACATGTGTACACCTTCCAGGAAGAAGAATGATGTGAATGATTGGTTCGTCATTCTATACCTTTATGGCAGAGTCTGTGAACTGTGTTCCAGTGTCGCAGCAGGTGTTGGGTACTGTTACACTGCTGGAGCAGCAGGTGTTGGGTACTGTTACACTGCTGGAGCAGCAGGTGTTGGGTATTGTTACACTGCTGGAGCAGCAGGTGTTGGGTACTGTTACACTGCTGGAGCAGCAGGTGTTGGGTATTGTTACACTGCTGGAGCAGCAGGTGTTGGGTACTGTTACACTGCTGGAGCAGCAGGTGTTGGCTACTGTTACACTGCTGGAGCAGCAGGTGTTGGGTACTGTTACACTGCTGGAGCAGCAGGTGTTGGCTACTGTTACACTGCTGGAGCAGCAGGTGTTGGGTACTGTTACACTGCTGGAGCAGGAGGTGTTGGGTACTGTTACACTGCTGGAACAGCAGGTGTTGGGTACTGTTACACTGCTGGAGCAGCAGGTGTTGGCTACTGTTACACTGCTGGAGCAGCAGGTGTTGGGTACTGTTACACTGCTGGAGCAGCAGGTGTTGGGTACTGTTACACTGCTGGAGCAGCAGGTGTTGGCTACTGTTACACTGCTGGAGCAGCAGGTGTTGGGTACTGTTACACTGCTGGAGCAGCAGGTGTTGGCTACTGTTACACTGCTGGAGCAGCAGGTGTTGGGTACTGTTACACTGCTGGAGCAGCAGGTGTTGACTACTGTTTACACTGATGGAGCAGCAGGTGTTGATACTGTCACACTGCTGGAGCAGCAGGTGTTGGGTACTGTTACAACTGCTGGAGCAGCAGGTGTTGGGTACTGTCACACTGCTGGAGCAGCAGGTGTTGACTACTGTTACACTGCTGGAGCAGCAGGTGTGGGTACTGTTACACTGCTGGAGCAGCAGGTGTTGACTACTGTTACACTGCTGGAGCAAGACACAGGTAACATCACGAATGAGAAATATCACATATCAAGAGAGTGAGGAAGTATACTCATGATCAAAGGGTATAACATTGGTGATATTAATACCATTAAAATATATCTCAACAATACAATAAACAGAAACAATGAATATAATTCAGTGGTTTAGACTCAGGAACGACACAGGTAAATACTGGTATGGAAATATAACACGATAACACAATGATAAATGAAGTTTTGAACACATGCGAGGCTGCTCCTGTGTGTGTGTGTGACTGACCACAATTATTCACATATATGTCTGTCCTTCGCTTAAAACAATCCAGAGGTTCAGAGAGACCTCAGAATGAACCCAGAGAGGTTCATTCTTGTTCAGAAACAAGAATGCTGAACCTGGACATGTGGATTATTGAGCTTTACGAAATATTCACCCAAGATTCGAGTGTTTTAATTATTTACAGACCATAAACTATCGTCAGGGAATTATTACAAGGGCTGGTGGCTGGCGTAGGCGGCAGCCTGGCCTGCAGGTGGGGGACACGGGCGTCCGCCAGCCCGTGTCGCTAGCGTCCCCAACGTCAAGAAACTGCCGTATTAAAGTGCCCTTATCCTAACCTACCATAGGATTTACGAACAGGAAACGGGTCAATATGTCAATTTCGCGAGCGGTATAGTGTCCCGTTTTCTGTTTTGGGTCCTCTGGTAGGTTAGAATAAGGGCACTTTAGTACGGCAGTTTCTCGACGTTGGGAAACTTTAGTTGTACCGGCTGAGTCGCTACCATTTTCTAGTACGACAGTTTTGGGCCTTATGTAAAGTATGCGTCAACATGCGACATTCCGTTAGGAAGATGAGATATTCCAGAAGCTTCGAGTTCTCCGTTTGTCCAATGTCTCCAAGAGAGAGAGAGAGAGAGAGAAGTTTCTCGTGATCTCTACTCCCAACATAAGAACCTAACGGCTTCAACGGCTGCGAGCGAGTGTGGGCAGGAAGGGAAAGGGGGGAGGTACAAAGGTAATCTTGGCCCGGTGTTCCAGGCCCGCTCCTGTGCCAGGTATGTCCACTACGGGCTCACCATACCCCGTGCTACTTGGAAACTTTTGGCTCCGAGTAGCTGAATTTTAAGCAACAACAACAACAACGATGTATGTATAGGTCACCAGACCAGGTCACCTCCCTCCTATCATCGAGGACACTCTTACACTCACACACACCACACACACACACACACACACACACACACACACACACACACACACACACACACACACAGAAGGGCAATATGAAAAGGACATAGCAAGCAAGGCTAAGACCCAACCCAAATTGCTGCACAGCCACATCAGGAGAAAGACAACAGTGAAGGAACAGGTAATGAAACTGAGGATAGGGGCAGACAGATTCACTACAAATGACAAAGAAGTGTGTGAGGAACTCAATATGAAATTCCAGGAAGTCTTCACATTAGAGCAAGGAGAAGTTCCAGAGCTAAGAGAAAGAATAATTAACCAGGCACCACTAGAGGAATTTGAGATTACCAGTGGAGATGTAAGGAAGCTTTTGCTAGAGTTGGATGTGACAAAGGCTATAGACCCTGATGGGATATCACCATGGATTCTAAAGGAAGGAGCAGAAGCACTGTGCCTGCCACTCTCCATGGAGTATAACGAATCACTGGTAACGGGTGAACTGCCAGAAATTTGGAAGGCGGCAAACGTAGTCCCAATATACAAGAAGGGGGATAGACAGGCGGCACTGAACTAAAGGCCAGTGTCCCTAACTTGCATACCATGCAAGCTAATGGAGAAATTGTGTGAATATATGTGCCTGCATCTCCAGCGAAAGCTGGAGATGCAGGCAGGAGTGAAAGGGAAGGTACTCCATTGGATAAGGGAGTACCTAAATAACAGAAGGCAGCGAGTCACAGTGAGGGGTGAGGTCTCAGATTGGCGAGACGTCACCAGTGGAGTCCCGCAGGGTTCAGTCCTTGGACCCATACTGTTTCTTATATATGTAAATGATCTCCCAGAGGGTATAGAATCATTCCTCTCATTGTTTGCTGATGATGCAAAAATTATGAGGAGGATTAAGACGGAGGAAGACAGTATGAGACTACAAGATGACCTAGACAGGCTGCATGAATGGTCCAACAAATGGCTACTAAAGTTCAACCCGAGTAAATGTAAGGTACTGAAACTAGGCAGTGGAAACAGGAGGCCAGACACAGGATACAGAATGGGAGATGAAGTCCTTCATGAAACAGACAGAGAGAAAGATCTAGGAATTGATATCACACTAAACCTGTCTCCTGAAGCCCACATAAAAAGAATAACGTCTGCGGCATATGCGAGGCTGGCTAACATCAGAACTGCCTTCAGGAACCTGTGTAAGGAATCATTCAGTACCTTGTACACCACATATGTAAGACCAATCCTGGAGTATGCGGCCCCAGCATGGAGCCCGTACCTTGTCAAGCACAAGACGAAGCTGGAAAAAGTTTAGATATATGCCACTAGACTAGTCCCAGAACTAAGAGGCATGAGTTAGGAGGAAAGGCTGCGGGAAATGCACCTCACGAGATTAGAAGACAGAAAAGTAAGGGGAGACATGATCACTACCTACAAAATTATCAGAGGAATTGACAGGGTAGATCAAGATAAACTATTCAACACTGGGGGGACGCGAACAAGGGGACACAGGTGGAAACTGAGTACCCACATGAGCCACAGGGACGTTAGAAAGAACTTTTTCAGTGTCAGAGTAGTTAACGGATGGAATGCTTTAGGCAGTGATGTGGTGGAGGCTGACTCCATACACAGTTTTAAATGTAGATATGATAGAGCCCAATAGGCTCAGGAATCTGTACACCTGTTGATTGACAGTTGAGAGGCGGGACCAAAGAGCAGAGCTCAACCCCGCAAGCATAACTTGGGGAATACACACACACACACACACCACATACACACACACACACACACACACACATACACACACACACACACACACACACATGCGTGCGTGTGTGTGTGTGTGTATTCACTTAGTAGGTGCGTACAACTGGGTGAACACACGCGCACCCACGCACGCACCCACGCACGCACCCACGCACGCACCCACGCACGCACCCACGCACGCGTAGTAGAAGTAAAGAAATCACAATTGTGTGATATAGCAGCCGGCGTCTGCGAATCACCAGACGCCGGTTCAAGTCACCTCCAATGCCCCAAAATGATGTATATTATTTTTTCAACTTACAAATTATGTGGAAAGGAATTACAGAACACTAATAAAGAACGAGACCTAGGGGGTGATTTTGAACAATAAGCTGTCGCCCGAGGAACACATAAAGAACATTATGAGAGGAGCGCATGCGTCGCTTTCCAACTTCAGACTTGCTTTTAATTATATGGATGGAGAAATACTGAAGAAACTGTTCATGACCTTCGTGAGACCAAAACAGGAATATGCAGCAGTTGCATGGTGTCAAGATCTCAAGAAGCACATCAATAAACTGGAAAAGGTGCAACAGTGGGAGCCACAAGAGAGGTACCAACAGAGGGAGCCACAAGAGAGGTACCAACAGTGGGGGCCACAAGAGAGGTACCAACAGTGGGGGCCACAAGAGAGGTACCAACAGTGGGAGCCACAAGAGAGGTACCAACAGTAGGAGCCACAAGAGAGGTACCAACAGTAGGAGCCACAAGAAAGGTACCAACAGTAGGAGCCACAAGAGAGGTACCAACAGTGGGGGCCACAAGAAAGGTACCAACAGTAGGAGCCACAAGAGAGGTACCAACAGTGAGAGCCACAAGAGAGGTACCAACAGTGAGAGCCACAAGAGAGGTACCAACAGTGGGGGCCACAAGAGAGGTACCAACAGTGAGAGCCACAAGAGAGGTACCAACAGTAGGAGCCACAAGAGAGGTACCAACAGTGGGGGCCACAAGAGAGGTACCAACAGTGAGAGCCACAAGAGAGGTACCAACAGTGAGAGCCACAAGAGAGGTACCAACAGTGAGAGCCACAAGAGAGGTACCAACAGTAGGAGCCACAAGAGAGGTACCAACAGTGGGGGCCACAAGAGAGGTACCAACAGTGGGAGCCACAAGAGAGGTACCAACAGTGAGAGCCACAAGAGAGGTACCAACAGTGAGAGCCACAAGAGAGGTACCAACAGTGGGAGCCACAAGAGAGGTACCAACAGTGGGGGCCACAAGAGAGGTACCAACAGTAGGGGCCACAAGAGAGGTACCAACAATGAGAACCACAAGAGAGGTACCAACAGTGAGAGCCACAAGAGAGGTACCAACAGTGGGGGCCACAAGAAAGGTACCAACAGTAGGAGCCACAAGAGAGGTACCAACAGTGGGGCCCACAAGAGAGGTACCAACAGTAGGAGCCACAAGAGAGGTACCAACAGTAAGAGTCACAAGAGAGGTACCAACAGTGGGGCCACAAGAGAGGTACCAACAGTGGGATCCACAAGAGGTACCAACAGTAGGAGCCACAAGGGAGGTACCAACAGTAGGAGCCACAAGAGAGGTACCAACAGTGGGGGCCACAAGGAAGGTACCAACAGTAGGAGCCACAAGAGAGGTACCAACAGTAGGAGCCACAAGAGAGGTACCAACAGTAGGAGCCACAAGAGAGGTACCAACAGTAGGAGCCATAAGAGAGGTACCAACAGTAGGAGCCACAAGAGAGGTACCAACAGTGGGATCCACAAGAGAGGTACCAACAGTAGGAGCCACAAGAGAGGTACCAACAGTAGGAGCCACAAGAGAGGTACCAACAGTAGGAGCCACAAGAGAGGTACCAACAGTGGGGGCCACAAGAGCGGTACCAACAGTGGGAGCCACAAGAGCGGTACCAACAGAGGGAGCCACAAGAGAGGTACCAACAGTAGGAGCCACAAGAGAGG
>WNGS01162736.1:8331-21201 GCA_020271785.1 Procambarus virginalis
AGGGACAAGAGTGTGAGGGACAAGAGTGTGGGGGACAAGAGTGTGTGGGACAAGAGTGTGTGGGACAAGAGTGTGAGGGACAAGAGTGTGAGGGACAAGAGTGTGGGGGACAAGAGTGTGAGGGACAAGAGTGTGAGGGACAAGAGTGTGAGGGACAAGAGTGTGGGGGACAAGAGTGTGAGGGACAAGAGTGTGAGGGACAAGAGTGGGGGGACAAGAGTGTGGGGGACAAGAATGTGGGGGACAAGAGTGTGGGGGACAAGAGTGTGGGGGCAAGAGTGTGTGTGACAAGAGTGTGGGGGCAAGAGTTAGGGCAAGAAAGTGGGGGGCAAAAGTGAGGGTAAAAGTGTGGGGGCAAGAGTGTGGGGGCAAGAGCGGGAGGGCAAGAGTGTGGGGGAGTGAGGGACAAGAGTGTTAGGTGAAAGAGTGGGTTGCAAGAGTGTGGGGGAAAGAGTTGGTGGGCAGGAGTGTGGGGGCAAGAGTGTGGGGGCAAGAGTGTGGGGCAAGAGTGTGAGTGCAAGAGTGTAGGGGCAGGAATGGGGAGCAAGAGTGTGGGAGCAAGAGTGTGGGGGGGGGGGATAGAGTGTGTGGAGCAAGAGTGTGGGGGGCAAGAGTGTGGGGACGAGAGTGTTGGGCTGAGAGTATGGGTTCAAGAGTGTGGGGCAAGAGTGTTTGGGGCAAGAGTTAGAGGAGGCAAGAGTGTAGCGGCAAGAGATGGGCCCAGAGTTTGGGGGCAATAGTGTGGGGGCAAGAGTGTGGGGGGATAGAGTGTGTGCAGCAAGAGTGTGGGGGGGGCTGGAGTGTGGGGACGAAAGTGTTGGGTTCAAGAGTTAGAGGGGGCAAGAGTGTAGGGGCAAGAGATGGGGCCAGAGTTTGGGGGCAAGGGTGTGGGGGCAAGAGTGTGGGGACAAGAGTGTGGGGGCAAGAGTGCGGGGGCAAGAGTGAAGGGGGGCAAGAGTGTTCTGGGGGCAAGAGTGTGTGCAGCAAGAGTGTGTGGGGCAAGAGTGGGGGGACAAGAGTTTTTTGGGCAAGAGTGGGGGCAAGGATTTTTTTTGGTGGGGCAAGAGTGTGGGGGCATGAATGGGAGGGCAAGAGTGTACTCACCAAGTTGTACTCACCTAGTTGTGCTTGCCTGGGTTGAGCTCTGCTCTTCGGTCCCGTCTCTCAACTGTCAATCAACTGGTGTACAGGTTCCTGACCATACTGGGCTCTATCATATCTAACGTTTAAACTGTGTACACACTCTTGTCCCCCACACTCTTGTCCCTCACACTCTTGTCCCTCACACTCTTGTCCCACACACTCTTGTCCCACACACTCTTGTCCCCCACACTCTTGTCCCCCACACTCTTGTCCCGCAAAGGTGGCTTGTACTTGACAGACGTACCTGCCAAAACGTACTTGGGACCCTTGGTCAAACAACCCTCGGGTATGGACCTTGGCCCTCTTATTCTGGATGGTAATTTGGGCAGTGGGCAAAGTTGTATTACCTTTAGACTTTGCCAATTGGACACTGTTTGTTGCACCTTGCAGTACTGTACTGTGGTGGGAATGCTATCTTCCACCTTGGGTCTTGAATATGTTAATTTCGTATATTTGCAGAGTGCTGCATGGTGCCTACCTCTTCTACACCTGTTGCAGGTGTTGAATTGGGTATCACAATAGTCTATGTTGTGTGACTTGAGACACCTTGAACATCTCCCTAATTCCTGGAGTCGCTCAATACGAGTGTCTCTGGTTGGATAATTAGCACAACCGTATGTTGAATGTTTCTTTTCGCAGAACATACATGTCCCCCAGCCTACTGCACGTTTGGAAGTTACCGGTTTGGGTGAACTAGTAACAGGACTGATGTTTATTTGGGGTAGTTGTTTTACCCTTTAATTGACTATTATTTTCTATTTCTGAAGGCTTGCATGAGGCTTTAACTTCCTCATTTGCTCGTCGTTTGTTTATGATGGAATGTAAACCTTCAGTGATGTCCTATACTGTCAGGATGGTGTTATGTTCTTGTGCGCATAATTCATCTAGTATATCGCTGGACAGTTTTCGTTGAAGGACTACTTTGGTCATCCATTCTCTAATAGTTATATCAACCTTAAGACTGAATGTTCTTAGTAGTGACTCAAACTCCACGCTGAAGGATTGTAATGAGTCAGCAGTCTGATCAGGTTGAGGTAAATCCAGCAATTGTAGTACTAGATGTATGACAGTTTTCTCATTGCCAGCATTATTCCTAGGATGCTGGACTGGGAAATTAGTGCTGCCGCTATCTTCATTTACATTTTCTACTACTGGTTCAGCTTCTCTAATTTCAGTTTGGAGGCATGTTAACTTAGTAGCCTCAGGTATTGGGTTTTCAGAATCAACAGAGACTGTGGATAAATTGTCTGAGAACTGCTTAATTTCTGGTGGTATAATATTGGGTGAAGCTGTAGTGGGTGAAGCTTTATCCTTGTTGATTAAAGGATCTAATCTGGCTTGACATTTATTCTCAAAAAGATCCAGATCATCCATAACATTATCTACTTTATTTGATGTACTTGTTATTTGTTCTGCTTCAATTATCCTCTGTAAGTGCTCCAACCTGGCTTGAGTTTCTTCTTCATATTGTGCTAGGTCAGACAGGAATGGTTCCACATCTTCAACTACTATGTCGTCGTCGTCGTGGACCTGATTTTGGTAAGATTTGCTATTTGCTTTCAATATATGCAATTGGGTTTGAATCTGTAATAGTGGTATTTTCAACCGACGATAATTAATTACAGGTTCATATAACAATTGTTCATATTGGTCGAGATCTCTTGTCAGTTGACGTTTACTTGCTACTAAAGCACGCTTTGCTTTCTGTGGATTAGTCATGGTGACTTGTTAATTGGATACCACTTGCTCACAAATTGTGAGCAAGTACTGATGGTAGCCTAGGGTAAAATTCTGCTATCACTAGGCTGTAATCCTACCTCTTCTAGAGGTTAGCACTTAAAGTTAATACACATTATATATATACAATCATACACACTAATGATTTCAGTGATAAACCAGTGTCACTGGAAGTACCTTTAGGTTAGCTCCTCAAAATCACCCTTGGTTGGTATAGACACTAATTAATCACTCAAAGGTGTAATGATCATATGTAAATTATTATATATATATATACACAACTCAACTCGAGCTGGTAACAATTACACCCAAAATAGGGTCTGCACCATTCATTAATGGTGCTAG
Source organism: Procambarus virginalis (assembly GCA_020271785.1). Taxonomy (NCBI): domain Eukaryota; kingdom Metazoa; phylum Arthropoda; class Malacostraca; order Decapoda; family Cambaridae; genus Procambarus; species Procambarus virginalis. The sequence goes on from WNGS01162736.1 coordinate 11,557, forward strand.
GTTGTTTAATATAGTACAACTAGACTATGGTAATAATGGGACTAGGATGAACAATATATAGTTCAACTAGTCAATGAGGGTTGGCAATTGGTAAATATTGTAGTGTGAACACTAGTGTAATATATATTAAATAATTCTCTATTTTGGAGAAATAATATACACAATTATTGATAATAGCCTCTTAATAGCCTCTATGAAACTTCTAATATTATCAAGAAGTATTAAATATTATTAGTGACCTCGCGAAATTAACTCCACAAAATTCGTGGATAATCTCGTGAGAACACAGCCACTAATTTGGCTGGCTTCAATATTAGCGCTGTCATTTCACGGAATAAGAACCCCACCAATCGGTGGTTGACCATGAAACCGCTGAATAAGGCTAAACTGAGCTGAGGGGCTCGTGAGCTCGCTTGAGGCAATGCTGCCGGTCTTTGACTGGCTTTGTATTGTTATTGTATAAATCGCACTGCACTAGTACCAGTATATATAATGAATCCACTGGTTAACTGGTTCATCCCATACAAAGATGACCAAATAATCTGTCATCCGGTTCGAAGATGATCAATTAATGTGGGATCCGACCTGTGAGATTTATATATATTTAATTTATATGAATTTATATAGAATTTATATTTGCTTTAATTTATATATTTTGATAGCAATTGGTATGATGTTAAGTGGACTGTATTTCTGCAATAATCTCACAAATCGATCCTTACACATTAGGGGGGTTTATATTAATTAAATTTATATATATGCAGCCAATCACACTACAGTATTAACTACACATATTAGTATACATTGAGGAGGTTCCTTATCTTATTATACAGCAGGTTAGTCCACCAGGTATACCTAGGATGTAGACACCAAATTATCCTCGATTGAGGCAGCTTCCATCACCCAGTAACTGATGTATCAAGTCTTGCTTCCTCTTCTTGTTCCTGTCAAAGGGCGGTAGCTGTAAAGCCAAAATCCTAATATATGACAGCTATATCAGAGAATATACAGTATATTAGATAAGGTAAGGACCAAGGCTTAATTACCTTTATTGAGTCGATTATTTGTGTTCTCATTGGTTCGCCCAATATCTCCTAACATTAATGGCTAAAAATGATTAGATAAATGGGTTTCGGAAAAACACTTCCCTTGTGGTTGATGACAGCGTGTTGATGATGGCAGAACACTATTCTGAGCGCCATAACACTTCGTCCAAGAGAAATTATAGGAGCTGAACTCGCTCCAACGACTCTGGTCTTTTCAACAATGGCTGACCACTCCCCCCCCCCCCCTCACTGACGCCTTGGCACTTTGTAGAGATGTCAGTAACTGATAGAAGGGTCACATTTACTTTATTTTGATACTGATAATTAAGTTAACTTATGTGAGTTGTTTTTATGATGGTAAAAGTCCAAAGACTAATCTATTTAAGAATAATTCCCAACAAAAGTTGGTGAATTTATAATAGTATGTGGCAATGATATCCCGTTTTCTATTGACGGAAAATTTCACTACAAGCTACATTTTCTATGGGTTAACTTGTGTATACAACGCAGCAGCAATATTATCTGGCGATTGAATGTAATATTATTAAATGGTGTCGGATTTTCCGACAAGTTACGAGTGCAAGTGGTGACCGCGGAGGTCAAGTGGTTTATGGGTATTGAAAGTGTATTTACTTAATAGAGTATGTTAATATGTTATTATTTGTCAGAGTCTATTCTTTGTAATTAAATGACAAAACCCGACGGCCTTTAAATACCTTCCCCATGTTCACTCATTGTGTTCCAGTACAAACCTAGTGGTACGCCTCAAGGGTCTGGTGTGTGTAGGAGTACACGGTGGTGGGAACGGTTGCTGAGGCAAGGGTTATGGGTTGTGAAATAGCTGTGTTTGGAATGAACCGGGGTTCACCGTCACGACATATTTGGTGGCAGTGCAAACAGGTTTTGGAACACTTTGAGAGATGAAGGAAGTGTGTTACTGGTTTAGTTAGTGAGGGAATGTTCGGGAATTGGTAGACGTCGGGTTGTGTTCAGAACGGTGGATATTGGAGTGAGGATGGGAAGGTGCATGGGCATGGTAGCCTTTTTGTAGAGTGTGGGGTGGTGTGTAGAGTGTGGTGTTGAGTGGTACATGGGCATGGTAGCCATTTTGTAGAGTGTGGGGTAGTGTGTTGAGTAGTGTGTGTAGTGGGTGGTGTAGTGTAGTGGCGTTTGGACGCCTGGTGTTGAGTGTGGTGTTGTGGAGTACATAGCGGCAAAGGAGGCCAGGTTGTGGTGGGTACGGTGAGTATCGGTTTAATGAGGTCAGGTGCGTCAGGACGCAGAGCCTGGCTGTTGAGAGACGTGGTGTTATAATGAGGTCATCAGTGGTTGGGTTGACCAGAGGTGATGGTGTGTCGGAGTGGGTAAATCTTATGGATAAGATTACAAGGTAGAATTTCAAAATGTCAGGTGTTGGTGGTTGCAGTGGGCGAGCCAAGTAGATATACTAATTTCGCATTAAATTAAGTTGTTACAGGAATCTCGCTAGAGGCGAGCCAGTGGCAGTATGAGGCTTTAGTGACATTAGTTGTGAAATTATTTTAATGAGGTATTTATTGTGATAATGTATGTGTATGTATATACTGCATATTACCTCATCGGCACCATTACTGAGTGTTAGGCTTGAGAAGGTCCCCTGGGATCATGTCACAGAGCTTCAGGTAGAGTATAAGGGACGCCATGTGGCTACACTCATTAATTCTAGAAAAAAAGTGGGGGGGGGGGAGGAAGTGAAGCCAACGTGACTTTATAGGCGAAATTCGCACTCTGACACCAAAGCAGGGATAAGGGCCAGCTGCAATGGCTTTGCAGCTGCGCTCAGGCTATATACAGGGAGAGAGTAAGGAGCCGAGGGGGTGTCATGTAATAATGGGATCGAGCTAGGGGGCTCCGAGGGAATATTTTGCAGGTACAGCGGTCGGGAAGATGTGAGTACAGGTGGACACTCTGAGCAGATGGGCCTAGAGTAATGTGCTACAGCTGTGGTGAGCACAGCAAGGAAGGATGACCAGAGAGCTGTGAGGTATCTACAGCGTTCTGGGGTTGGTGCCCTGGAACGAGACGGCAGCATAGACCCGAGGGAACATGACCCTGGGGTAGGAATCTCCGTTGCTCTGGAGGCCAGGATCACGTTAGCTCAGAGCAACGAGGGGACATTGACAACATTCACCAGGCTGGACAGCCTGAGTTTTGTCTGGGTCATGGAGGATCTATGACCTAGCAACCATGGGACACGAAGACAAGAGAAGTGATGCTGCCAATTGTGGATGAGGCTAGTGAAACATTGTGTGATCATTGTAAGCCCTTATGTCAACAGTACAGGGCAAGATGTTAAATTGTTATTAACTTGTTACTAAGGATGAAGAATCTTAGATAGATACGTGTTGTGTACATATTAATGACTAGTGTCATTTCTGTTTAAGTGCCAGCATTCACAGTCAGTCAGGTGCTGTCACAGTGAGAGGTTGTGTTAGCTGGGGCTCCGATCGTAGCAACATTATTATAGCAATAATGGAAGGATTACTGAAGGAATTGGTGAACTTAGTTGGAACTCTGAGAGCAGAGATGGATTCCTTACGAGAGGAGGTACGACAGCTAAAACGTCGGGAAGAAACGGAGAAGACCAATATAAACAAGACCTCGTCGTGGAGAGTCGTTGGGGACAGGGGTCTTAAGAAGACCTTGACAAGGCCGCCTACAGACGCCCTAAAGACAGCAAATTCATTTGCCGTGTTGGAGGACGAGTGCTGTGGTGAGCCAGCAGTTCACTCCGAAAAGAAATCAGCAAGGAGCGGCGAAGCGCGGGCCCCTCAGGGCGCTCAGAAAGTTAAGGAGGTACCGAAGCGAATTTTGGTTGTGGGAGATTCCCAGGTGAGGTATTTAGACAGAACGTTTTGTGCCAGAGATAGGGGGAACAGATTAAAGTTTGCTATCCGGGAGCTGGAATTGGTGATATTGTTGGAAACATGAAAGATATTATGACAGGAAATACGAACAAACCCATTATTTGTATTAATGTAGGGGGTAATGATGTTGGGAGAGTTAGAAGTGAGGAACTAATACTGAAATTCAAGACAGCAATAGAATTAGTTAGGAGCAAGGGAGGAATCCCGATCATATGTGGCATTCTTCCAAGAAAGGGAGTGGGAAATGAATGGATGTCGAGGGCACTTGGTGTCAATTGCAGGCTGGAAAGATATTGCAAATCTAATGCAATATCTTATATAGACAACTGGGAACACTTCTATGGAAGAAGTGAAATGTATGCTCGGGATGGGGTGCATCTATCGAGAGCTGGGGTTGTTGCTGTTGCAAACTCGTTGGAAGAAGTGGTTAGAGGTGTTTGTTTGGGTTTAAACTGTTAGTAGATAGAGGTATGGGAATTGATTTGGAGGAAGGATGTAATAAAAGTATGTGTTTGCGGGAAAAAGGAATTAACAAAATGATCAGGGAAAGAGAAGGGCCTCAAAATAACAATTCACTTAGGGTATATTACACAAACAGTAGAAGTCTAAGAAATAAAATTAACGAATTAAATGCTCTTGTCTGCACAGGAAAAATAGATATCATTGCACTTACCGAAACATGGATGAATGTTGATAATAGAGAACTATTAGCCGAATATCAAATAAATGGATTTAAACTATTTCACACAGATAGATATATTAGACGAGGAGGTGGAGTAGCCATATACGTTAGGGACAATTTGAAATGTAGTCTCAAAGAGGGAATCAAAACTGAGCCACATACAGAAAGTATTTGGATAGAATTAAACGAAAAAGCAAATAATATTATAATAGGAGTTATATAAAGGCCACCAAATTTAGACAGAATGGAAGCAAAGCATCTATGGGATGAAATATCTAGGGCATCTAGATCTAACAGTATTTATGTCATGGGTGACTTTAATTTGAGTGGAATAAACTGGTTGAACAAAACAGGGAATAGTGAAGCAGAAGATTTTCTAGAATTAATTGACGATTGCTTTCTTACGCAACACATTAAGGAACCAACACGGAAAAATAATATTTTAGATTTAGTGTTAACTAACAGGGAAACACAAATTAATGACATCGAAATAGGGAGTGAGCTAGGGAACAGTGATCACAAAGAAATCAGATTTAGCATAGAATGGAATAGACCTGTAGGAGAAAATTCTGTTAAAGTGCCAGATTTTCGAAAAGCTGATTTTAATAGCCTAAGAAATTTTTTAGGTCAAATTGATTGGAAAGTCTTGGGTATGGGGTGTGGGCCGGTCTTGGAGCGAGACATGAACCCAGCGATAGGTGATGTAAATGGGGATTTCGATGTAGATTCAATTTATAACGTATTTAAGAATATTCTAAACAAAGCACAGGAACGTAGTATACCACACAAATTGAATAGATCGATTACTAATGACCCAAAGTGGATAACAAAGAATTTGAAGAATCTTATAGGTAAAAAGAGAGCTTGGTACAAAAGGATTAAAAATGGGGAGGTCACTTTAGAACAGGAATTCGCACAACTAGTTAGAAATGTTAAAAAAGAGATAAGGAAAGCAAAAAGAAACTATGAAGTTCGTATAGCAGGGCAAGCAAAGACAAATCCTAAAGGGTTTTTTCAGTTATATCGAACTAAGACTAGGGAAAGGATAGGTCCATTAAAAACTGAGACAGGTCAAATAACAGATAGTGATGAAGAGATGAGTAGTATTTTTAATAAATATTTTGTATCTGTATTTACTAAAGAGGAACTTAACAATATGCCTTCAGCCCAACAAGTCTATGTGGGTGGGGACGAGGACAGGTTGACGAGTTTAGCAGTTACCAGGGAGGATGTTCTTAAACAAATAGTAAAACTCAAACCAAACAAATCCCCAGGGCCGGATGAAGTGTTTGCCAGAGTGCTGAAAGAATGCAAAGAGGAGCTTTGTGACCCACTGTCAATCATATTTAATAAATCAATAGAGTCAGGCAGAGTGCCAGAGTTTTGGAAAGTTGCTAATGTGATACCAGTTTTTAAGAAAGGAGATAGATCACTTGCGTCTAACTATCGACCAATTAGCCTAACGTCTATTGTGGGAAAGTTACTCGAATCTATAATAGCAAATAAAATTCGTCTTCATCTTGAAAAACATAAATTAATAATTGAGTCGCAACATGGTTTTATAAATGGCCGTTCATGTTTAACAAATTTGTTATCTTTTTATTCTAGCATAGTTGAGGCAGTTGATAGTGGTAAGGATTGTGATGTTGTGTACCTTGACTTTAGCAAAGCTTTCGATACAGTGCCACATGAAAGACTGATTAAAAAGATAGAGGCTCATGGTATTGGGGGTGCTATATTAAGCTGGATTAGGGCATGGCTATACCAAAGGAAACAGAGAGTTAGTATAAATGGAGTCAAGTCAGAGTGGGAAAATGTTGTAAGTGGAGTGCCTCAAGGCTCTGTCCTGGGACCTCTGTTGTTATAAAATATATAAATGATTTAGATTCAGGTTTGAGTAGCAACATTTGCAAATTTGCCGATGATACGAAAATCGGTAGGGAAATTAATTCGGAGGAGGACTCACTATCACTTCAAGTTGATCTAGATAGGGTTTTGAAATGGTCAAAGGACTGGCAGATGCAGTTTAATGCTGATAAATGTAAAGTTCTGAGGCTAGGTAATGATGATAGAGTTACAAGATACGAGCTAGATGGTGTTGAGATTGCGAAGTCGGATTGCGAAAGGGATCTGGGAGATATAATTAGTAAGAATTTAAAACAAAAGGATCAATGCATAAATGTTCGTATAAGGCAAATCGGACACTCGGATTTATTAATCGCAGCGTAAGTAACAAGACACCTGGTGTGGTTCTCAAGCTATATCTTGCTCTGGTTAGGCCCCATTTAGATTATGCAGTTCAGTTTTGGTCGCCATATTAAGAATGGATATAAATTCACTTGAACGTGTCCAGCGTAGGATGACTAAGTTAATTCCCCAAATTAGAAATCTTTCATATGAAGAAAGATTAACAAAGCTTAATTTGCATTCACTGGAAAGGCGAAGAGTTAGGGGTGACATGATAGAGGTTTACAAGTGGATGAATGGACATAACAAAGGGATATTAATAGGGTATTGAAAGTATCAACACAGGACAGAACGCGAAACAATGGGTATAAATGGATAAGTTTAGATTTAGGAAAGACTTGGGTAAAATACTGGTTCAGTAGTAACAGGGTTGTTGATTGTGGAACCAATTGCCGCGTAACATTGTGGAGGTGGGGTCCCTCGATTGTTTCAAGCATGGGTTGGGACATGTTATGATGTGGTGGAGGCTGGCTCCATACACATTTTAAATGTAGATATGATATGATGCCCAGTAGGCTCAGGAATCTGTACACCAGTTGATTGACAGTTGAGAGGCGGGACCAAAGAGCCAAAGCTCAACCCCCGCAAGCACAAATAGGTGAGTACAAATAGGTGAGTACACACACACACACACACACACACACACACACACACACAGGGGACACGATCACCACATTCAAGATTCTCAAGGGAATTGATAAGGTAGATAAAGACAGGCTGTTTAACACAAGGGGCACATGCACTAGGGGACACAGGTGGAAACTGAGTGCCCAAATGAGCCGCAGATATATTAGAAAGAACTTTTTTAGTGTCAGAGTGGTTGAGAAATGGAATGCATTAGGAAGTGATGTGGTGGAGGTTGACTCCATACACAGTTTAACATGTAGACATGATAGAGCCCAATAGGCTCAGAAACCTGTACACCTGTTGATTGACGGTTGAGAGGCAGGACCAAAGAGCCAGAGCTCAATCCTCGCAAGCACAATTAAGTGAGTACACACACACACATACAGATTCTAATATATGTTAACAACATGTTTTCAGGAGTAAAGTCCTACATGTCAATGTTCGTGGATGACGCAAAGTTGATGAGAAGAATTGTGACAGAAGAGGATTGCAGTATCCTCCAAGAAGACCTGAACAGGTTGCAGAGATGGTCAGAGAAATGGCTACTGGAGTTCAACACGAGCAAATGGAAGGTTATGGAAATGGGACAAGGTGATAGGAGACCAAAGGGATAGTACACAATGGAGGGGAACTGCCTACCTGTGACGATGCGAGAAAGAGACCTGGGCGTGGACGTAACACCTAATCTATTTCCTGATGCACATATAAATAGCATAACGACAGCAGCGTACTCTACACTGGCAAAACTTAGAACATCATTCAGAAATCTAAGTAAGGAGGCATTTAGGGCGCTTTACACTGCCTACGTGAGGCCAGTCTTAGAGTATGCTGCGTCATCATGAAGTCCCCATCTGAAGAAGCACATAAGGAAACTGAGAAAGGTTCAGAGGTTTGCAACGAGACTCGTCCCAGAGTTACGACGGATGGGGTATGAGGAGCGCCTGAAGGAACTGTGCCTTACGACACTAGAAAAAAGAAGGGAGAGGGGGACATGATAGGAACGTATAAAATACTCAGGGGGATTGACAGAGTGGACATAGACAAAATGTGCACACGGAATAATAACAGATCGAGGGGACATGGGTGGAAGCTGGAAACTCAGATGAGTCACAGAGATGTTGGAAAGTTTTCTTTTAGCGTGAGAGTAGTGGGAAAATGGAATGCACTTAAGGAGCAGGTTGTGAGAAGCAAATACTATTCATAATTTTAAAACCAGGTTTGATAGGGAAATAGGATCGGAATCGTTGCTGTAAACAACCGATGCTCGAAAAGAGGGATCAAAGAGTCAATGCTCGATCCTGTAGACACAAATAGGTGAGTACAAATAGGTAAGTACACACACTACACACACACACAACCTTTGACGGTTGAGAGGCGGGACCAAAGAGCCAGAGCTCAACCCCCGCAAGCACAACTAGGTGAGTACAACTAGGTGAGTACACACACACACACACCACACACACACACACACACACACACACACACACACACCACACACACACACACACACAACACACACACGTCCCACACACACCACACACACACATACACACACACACACACCACACACACACACCACACACACACACACACACACACACACACACACACACACAACACACACACACACACACACGTCCACACACACACATACACGGTCAAATGTAAAACAGATTCAGGCCTTTTCTATAAATTTATTAAAAGCAATCAGGATGTAAAGGATAAAATCCACAGATTGAAACTGAGGAACAATTTCAAAGAAACTAAAAAGGAAATGTGTGAATCAATAGTCAGTTTAGTTCATTTATTTTGCACCCCATACCCATCCCGTGGGCGGTAGTGGAAAGGGTTACAGAGGCACATAATGGGCTCAGGGACTGAACCCCACAATTCATTTAGCTAAGCAAGATTACAATCTTGATGAGCTAGTTACAAAATTCAATATAAGTCGTCACATCAACAATGGGTTCGAGATCGACCTCAGGTACAGGTTCTAAATTAAGCAACTGACATACGTGGAGAGCTAGTGTCACAATTTATATGTTTGTCCTGCACACCGCCCCCCATCCAGCGGGCAACGGTGGATAGGTTACAATCACTCAGTTACTACCTACAGTTAGTTAGCAAACTGGGGATA
>WNGS01162736.1:44301-55535 GCA_020271785.1 Procambarus virginalis
GCTAGGGGTATGGCTAGGGAGGTATGTCTGGGGGGGTATGGCTAGGGGGGTAGGGCTAGGGGTTATGGCTAGGGTATAGCTAGGGGGTATGGCTAGTGGGGTATGGCTAGTGGGTATGGTTTGGGAGGTATGTCTAGGGGGGTATGACTAAGGGGTATAGTTAGGTGGGTATGGCTAGGGGGGTATGGCTAGGGGGTTTGGCTAGGGGGTATGGCTATGAGGTTATGGCTAGGGGGGTATGGCTAGGGGGGTATGGCTAGGAGGGTATGGTTAGGGGGTTTGGCTAGGGGGTATGGCTAGGAGGGTATGGCTAGGGGGAATGGCTACGGGGTATTGCTAGGTGGGGTATGGCTAAGGGGGTATGGCTAAGGGGGGTATGGCTAGGGGGTATGGCTAAGGGGTATGGCTAAGGGGGTATGGGTAGGGGGAATGGCGAGGGGGTATGGCTAGTGGGGTATTGCTAGGGGGTATAGCTAGGAGATATGGCTAGGGGGTATGGCTAGGGGCTATTGCTAGAGGGTATGGCTAGTGGGGTATGGCTAAGGGGTATAGCTAGTGGGTATGGCTAGGGAGTATGGCTAGGGGGGATATGGCTGGGGGGTATGGCTAGGGGGGTATGGCTAGGGGGGCAGAGCTAGGGGGGTATGGTTAGGGGGGGGTTATATCTTCGTTGGAGTAGGCCTATATAATTTTAGGAGTTCTACCACATATCTTTACATTTTCTATATAATATTAGTGGTCACAACTTTCATGTTCAGCTTCTGCCATTTGTAACAATATTAAATAAATATTTTTCACATTAATGAAATCTATAATTCTGGTGAAATATCACACTTCAGGCAACATTTCCGTTCAATATTTTGTTTTTCAATATGAAATCCAACCACTTGGGAGTGAAGGGTTGAGCGACGGTCTGGCGTCATGCAGGTCCGTGTTCAATCCCTGACCGTCCACAAGTGGTTGGGCATCATTCCTTCCACCTGTCCACTAACTAACCACTGCTAATCTTCGTCACTAACAAGAGTTAACCACCACCACTAATAACCAGCAACCTCTAAACATTACCACTAACCACCACCACTAACCACAACCACTAATCACTAACCACCACTATCACTAACCGTCACCACTAACCACCACCACCACTGACCACTAACCACCATCACCACTAACCACCACCACCACTAACCACTCACCACCACCACTACTAATCATCACCACTAACCACCACCACTAACCACCACCACCACTAACTACCACCACCACCACCACCACTAACCACCACCAGTAACCACCACCACTACTTACCACAACCACCACCACCACTAGCTACTACCACTAACCTAACCACCACAACTAACCACCACCACCACTAACCAACACCACCACCACCACTAACCACCACTACTAATTACCACCACCACTAATTACCAACAACTACTAATCACCATTAAACACCACCACCACTACCACCACCTACCACCACCACCACTGCTAACCACCCCCACTAACCACCACCACTAACCACCACTACCACTAACCACCATCAAAACTAACCACCACTAACCATAACCACTAACCACCACCACTAACCACCACCACTAACCACCACCACTAACCACCACCACTAACCACCCCCACTAACCACCACTAACTACCCCCACTAACCACCACTAACCATAACCACTAACCACCACCACTAACCACCACTAACCACCACCACTAACCACCTCCCACTAACCACCACTAACCACCACTAACCACCACCACTAACCACCTCCCACTAACCACCACTAACCACCCCCACTAACCACCACTACTACTAACCACCACAAACCACCCCCACTAACCACCATTAATCACCACATTGCAAGCAGTTTTACACTACTTAGTTAAAAAAGGTGTAAAGGGAAATATGCTAGCATTGATTGAAGATTACCTAAGTCACAGGTATGCCAGAGTAAAGTTGCAAGGACAAGTGTCGGACTACCGCCTGCATGAGAGTGGGACTCCACAAGGAGGAGTCCTCAGTCCTAGTCTTTTTAACATCCTTATGAAAAACCTTGTTGCCATGACATTTACAGAAGGGGTTAAATTGCTAAGCTATGCTGATGATACGGCATTAGTCATTACAGGTCCTTCACTTCTCAATAAAGCACAAGGTGCATTAGATAAAGTAACATCTGAATGCATCTGAATGCAGCTAAAAATATCTGCACAGAAGTCTAAGGCAATGAGAATAGGCGGCCACACTCCAGACAGGCACCTACGCATTCAAGACATTAACCTTCAGTGGGTTACACAATATCAATATCTCAGAGTGTGGATAGATTTTAAAATGACATTCAACAAGCAAATTCAATATCTAAAGGAGAAAGCAAAATCACGACTAAATATAATGAGAGCAATCACAGGGCCCCGTCTAGGAGCGGGACACAAAGTGTTAAGAATGTTTTACATACACGCCGTTCGTTCCCTAGTAGATTATGCAGCACCTGCCTTACTCACTCTTTCTCCTGGCCAGTGGGCAAACGTTGAGGTTCTTCAAAACGATGCATTGCGAATCATAACAGGAGCTCCCAGATGGACTAAAATACTGAACCTAAGACTAGAAACCAAGCTAACGTCGATTGAAATAAGGGTAAAAGGGATTGCTGTGTGCATGCTGACCAAGATATTGACTAGACCTAGAATCAGTTCACTTAAAGATATAATCACTGGAGCACTAACTCTGGACAGAAGAGCCTCCAATAGCAACAGGTGGACCCATTGTGCGATAAACACCATCAATACATTCAATATAACAAACAGAGTCACTGAGCAGGGTGTCGACGAAATACATGCAGACTTTGTTATGCAAGCCCCTTCGGAATCTCCGCCAGCAGACTTTAAGATTACGGTTATTGAAGGAAAAAAGAACCAGTTAAATCGTCACCTGCTACGTAACATTGCACAGATGCATATAGAAGCAAACATGGCATCCGACAGCTTCACATACTTCACCGATGGCTCAGTAGACCAGCTGGGACACGAAACCGGAGCTGCAGTTAAAGCAGGAAACTCTGTACATAGTTGGAGACTCTCAAATGGGTGTTCGACTTTACAAACAGAGATGCTAGCCATTCAAAAGGCTTTGGAACATGCTCTTGCTGAACACCGACAACATGTTATCATACATACAGACTCGAGAACCGCCATTGAAACCTTGCAACAAGAGCACATGTGTGATAACATACATCTGATCACAAATGTCATATCATTAATGCAAACACTCAAACGACAAGGTCGACGGGTACTTATCAACTGGGTGCCAAGTCATGTGGGAATAATAGGAAATGACATTGCAGACGAAGCTGCAAAACTTGCAACTAAGAGAAGAAATGTAGACATTTACATACCACAGAGTCTATCACAGATTAAGAAAGTAATTAGAAACAGAGCAATGCAAAAGATGTACAGTGACCACAACACAGCAGTTGCAACATCAGGATCTGCGGGTTGGTACAAGAATTCAACCAACTACGAACCACTTAGTTTGATGAAAGGGAGCAGTAGAACAACAGAAGTACACTTACATCGCATCAGGCTTGGATACCCATGTGTATGGGAAATAGGCTTACAGGTTCCGGAAGATGAGAGGAAATGTCAGCACTGTGGAGAAATACCCGACAGACCTCTGAAACATTATCTAACACAGTGCACAGTTACAGCCACAACAGACCAATGGAACATTACTAACACAGTGCACAGTTACAACCCATTAAGATTTCACCTTAGATTCAACAGAGCAGAAGTTGTTAAACACATATGGCAAAATCTTACTGAAGCGACCATACGAGTAATAAATACTCATACTCCGCCCAAGTAAAACAGAAACAAGCAACACTTAGTGGGCCAGCCAGAGGCTTAGGGCCCGCGCAGGAATATCCCTGCAAAAACATAAAAACTAACCCCCCCCCACCACTAACCATCACCTCTAACCACCCCAACTAAACACCACTAACCACCACCACCACCACTAACCACCACTAACCCCCATCACCACCACTAACCAACACCACTAACCTCCCCACTAACCACCACTAACCACCCCCACTACCACCACTAACCACCATCACCACTAACTACCAACCACCACTAACCACCACTAACTACCACCACCACTAACCACCAACCACCACTAACCACCACTAACCACCACCACCACTAACTACCAACCGCCACTAACCACCACTAATCACCACCACCACTAACCACCAACCACCACTAACCACCACTACCCATTACTAACCACCAACACAACTAACCACCACCACTAACCACCCCTACTAACCACCACTAACCACCACTAACCACCCCCCCTAACCACCACCACTAACCACCTCCACCACCACTGACACCACCACCACCACCACCACTAACCACCACTAACCACCCCCCCCCTAACCACCACCACTAACCACCAACAACCACTAACCACTAACCATCACTACTCTACAGGGGACCAACCCGCCGCCATCGTGCACGAGAACACAAGCGAGAGAACAGTGTCTCAGCGCTGCTCCTGGGACATGCTAGGACTCCTCCTAGCTCACAGGCTGCTCTTTTAATGCTATTGCTGAGACTTCCTCTCCAGAGAGGTCCTAGGACTCATAGGAGCCTCCTGAGAGGTGCTAGGACTCACAGGAGCCTCCTGAGCGGTGTTAGGAATCATAGGAGCCTCCTGATAGGTGCTAGGACTCACAGAAGCCTCCTGAGAGGAGCTAGGACACATGGGAGCCTCCGGAGAGGTGCTAGGACTGATGGGAGACTCCTAAGAGGTGCTGGGACTTATAGGAGCAACCTGAGAGGTGCTAGGACTCATGGGAGCCTCCTGAGAGGAGCTGGGACTGATAGGAGTCTCCTGAGAGGCTCTAGGACTCATAGGATCCTCCTGGGAGGTGCTAGGACTCAAAGGAGCCTCCTGATAGGTGCTAGGACTCATAGGAGTCTCCTGAAAGGTGTTGGAACTCATAGGAGCCTCCTGAGAGGTGCTAGGACTCATAGGAGCCTCCTGAAAGGTGTTGGAACTCATTCGAGCCTCCTGACAGGTGCTAGGACTCAAAGGAGCCTCTTCTAAGAGGTGCTAGGACTCATTGGAGCCTCTCCTGAGAGGTGCTAGGACTCATAGGAGCCTCCTGAGAGGTGCTAGGACTCATAAGAGCCCCTCCTGTGAGGTGCTAGGACTCATAGGAGCCTCCTGAGAAGTGTTTGGACTGAATAGGAGCCTCCTGAGAGGTGCTAGGACTCATAGGAGCCTTATGAAAGGTGTTGGAACTCATTGGAGCCTCCTGAGAGGTGCTAGGACTCATAGGAGCCTCTCCTGAGAGGTGATAGGGCTCATAGCAACCTGAAAACCGTCAATCACCAACCATGGCAAGTGTGGCAGCCGTCAATCACCAACCACGGCAGGTGTGGCACCTGTCAATCACCAATCATAGCAGGTGTGGCAGCCGTCAATCACCAACCATGGCAGGTGTGGCAGCCGTCAATCACCAATCATAGCAGGTGTGGCAGCCGTCAATCACCAACCATGGCAGGTGTGGCAGCCGTCAATCACCAACCATGGCAGGTGTGGCAGCCGTCAATCACCAATCTCGGCAGGTGTGTCAGCTGTCAATCACTAACCACGGCAGGTGGCAGCAGTCAATCACCAACCATGGCAGGTGTGGCAGCCGTCAATCACGAACCATGGCAGGTGTGGCAGCCATCAATCACGAACCATGATAGGTGTGGCAGCCGTCAATCACCAACCATGGCATGTGTTGCAGCCGTCAATCACCAACCACTGCAGGTGTGGCAGCCGTATATCACCAACCACGGCAGGTGTGGCAGCCGTCAATCACCAACCACGGCAGGTGTGGCAGCCGTCAATCACCAACCATGGCAGGTGTGGCACCCGTCAATTACCAACCATAGCAAGTGTGGCAGCCGTCAATCACCAACCACAACAAGTGTGGCCCCGGTCAATCACCAACCATGGCATGTGTTGCAGCTGTCAATTATCAACCATAGAAGGTGTGGCAGCCGTCAATCACCAACCCAGGCAGGTGTGGCAGCCGTCAATCACCAACACGGCAGGTGTGACAGCCGTCAATCACCAACCATGGCAGGTGTGGCAGCCCTCAATCACCAACCATGGCAGGTATGGCAGCCATCAATAACAAATCACGACAGGTGTGGCAGCCATCAATCACTAAGCACGGCAAGTGTGACAGCCGTCATTCACCAACCACGGCAGGAGTGGCAGCCGTCAATCACCAACCATGGCAGGTGTGGAAGCCGTCAATCACCAACCACGGCAGGTGTGGCAGCCGTCAATCACCAACCACGGCAAGTGTGGCAGCCGTCACTCACCAACAATGGCAGGTGTGGCTGTCGTCAATCACCAACCATGGCTGGTGTGGCAGCGGTCAATCACCAACCATGACAGGTGTAGCAGCCGTCAATCACCAACCATGGAAGGTGTGGCAGCCGTCAATCACCATTTATGGCAAGTGTGGCAGCCTTCAATCACCAACCATGGCAGGTGTGGCAGCTGTCAATCATCAACCATGGCAAGTGTGGCAGCCGTCAATCACAAACCATGACAGGTGTAGCAGCCGTCAATCACCAACCACGGAAGGTGTGGCTGCCGTCAATCACCAACAACAACAGGTGTGGTAGCGGTCAATCACCAACCATGACAAGTGTGGCAGCCGTCAATCACCAACTACAGCAGTTGTGGCAGCGGTCAATCACCAACAATGGCAGGTGTGGCAGCCGTCAATCACCAAACATGGCAGGTGTGGCAGCCGTCAATAACCAACCACAACAGGTGTGGCAGCGGTCATTCACGAACCATGGCAAGTGTGGCAGCCGTCAGACACCAACAATGGTTTTGTGGCAGAAGCAACCATGGCAGGTGTGGCAGCCATCAATCACCAACCATGGCAGGTGTGGCAGCCGTCAATCACAAATCACGACAGGTGTGGCAGCCGTCAATCACCAAGCACGGCAGGTGTGGCAGCCGTCATTCACCAACCACGGCAGGAGTAGCAGCGGTCAATTACCAACCGTGGCAGGTGTGGCAGCGGTCAATCACCAACCATAGCAGGTGTGGCAGCTGCCAATCATCAACCATGGCAAGTGTGGCAGCCGTCAATCACAAACCATAGCAATTGTGGCAGCCGTCAATCACCAACCACGGCAGGTGTGGCAGCGGTCAATCACCAACAATGGCAGGTGTGGAAGCCGTCAATCACCAACCACGACACGTGTGGCAGCGGTAAATCACCAGCCACAGCAGGTTTGGCAGCCGTCAATCACTAAAAATGGCAGGTGTTGCAGCCGTCAATCACCAACCCAGGCAGGTGTGGTAGCCGGCAATCACCAACCATGGCAGGTGTGGCAGCCGTTAATCACCAACCATGGCAGGTGTGGCAGTCGTTAATAACCAACCATTGCAGATGTGGTAGCGGTCAATCACCAACCAGGGCAGGTGTTTCAGCCGTCAATCACCAACCATGGCAGGTGTGGCAGCTATCAAGCATCAACCATGGCAGGTGTGGCAGCCGTAAATCACCAACCATTGCAGGTGTGGCAGCCGTTAGTCACCAACCACGGCAGGTGTGGCAGCCATCAATCACCAACCATGGCAGGTGTGGCAGTGGTCAATCACCAACCACAGCAGGTGTGGCAACCTTCAATCACCAACCATGGCGTTTGTGGCAGCCGTCAATCACCAACCACGGCAGGTGTGGCAGCCGTAAATCACCAACCACGGGAGGTGTGGCAGCCGTCCATCACCAACCACTGCAGGTGTGGCAGCCGTATATCACCAACCACGGCAGGTGTGGCAGCCGTCAATCACCAACCACGGCAGGTGTGGCAGCCGTCAATCACCAACCATGGCAGGTGTGGCACCCGTCAATTACCAACCATAGCAAGTGTGGCAGCCGTCAATCACCAACCACAACAAGTGTGGCCCTGGTCAATCACCAACCATGGCATGTGTGGCAGCTGTCAATCATCAACCATAGAAGGTGTGGCAGCCGTCAATCACCAACCCAGGCAGGTGTGGCAGCCGTCAATCACCAACCACGGCAGGTGTGACAGCCGTCAATCACCAACCATGGCAGGTGTGGCAGCCCTCAATCACCAACCATGGCAGGTATGGCAGCCGTCAATAACCAATCACGACAGGTGTGGCAGCCGTCAATCACCAAGCACGGCACGTGTGACAGCCGTCATTCACCAACCACGGCAAGAGTGGCAGCCGTCAATCACCATCCATGGCAGGTGTGGAAGCCGTCAATCACCAACCACGGCAGGTGTGGCAGCCGTAAATCACCAACCACGGCAGGTGTGGCAGCCGTCAATCACAAACCACGGCAGGTGTGGCAGGCGTCAATCGCCAACCACGGAAAGTGTGGCAGCCGTCAATCACCAACATTGGCAGGTGTGGCATCCGTCAATCACCAACCACGGCAGGTGTGGCAGCCTTCAATCACCAACCACGGCAGGTGTGGCAGCTGTCAATCACCAATCATAGCAGGTGTGGCAGCCGTCAATCACCAACAATGGCAGGTGTGGCAGCCGTCAATCACCAACCATGGTAGGTGTGGCAGCCGTCAATCACCAATCTCGGCAGGTGTGTCAGCTGTCAATCACTAACCACGGCAGGTGGCAGCAGTCAATCACCAACCATGGCAGGTGTGGCAGTCGTCAATCACGAACCATGACAGGTGTGGCAGCAATCAATCACGAACCATGATAGGTGTGGCAGCCGTCAATCACCAACTATAGCATGTGTTGCAGCCGTCAATCACCAACCAATGCAGGTGTGGCAGCCGCATATCACCAACCACGTCAGGTGTGGCAGCCGTCAATCACCAACAACGGCAGGTGTGGCAGCCGTATATCACCAACCACGGCAGGTGTGGCAGCCGTCAATCACCAACCACGGCAGGTGTGGCAGCCGTCAATCACCAACCATGGCAGGTGTGGCACCCGTCAATTACCAACCATAACAGGTGTGGCAGCCATCAATCACCAACCACAACAGGTGTGGCCCCGGTCAATCACCAACCATGGCATGTGTGGCAGCTGTCAATCATCAACCATAGCAGGTGTGGCAACCGTCAATCACCAACCCAGGCAGGTGTGGCAGCCGTCAATCACCAACCACGGCAGGTGTGACAGCCGTCAATCACCAACCATGGCAGGTGTGGCAGCCCTCAATCACCAACCATGGCAGGTGTGGCAGCCGTCAATCACCAATCACGACAGGTGTGGCAGCCGTCAATCACCAAGCACGGCAAGTGTGACAGCCGTCATTCACCAACCACGGCAAGAGTGGCAGCCGTCAATCACCAACCATGGCAGGTGTGGAAGCCGTCAATCACGAACCACGGCAGGTGTGGCAGCCGTCAATCACCAACCACGGCAAGTGTGGCAGCCGTCACTCACCAACCATGGCTGGTGTGGCAGCGTTCAGTCACTAACCATGGCAGGTGTGGCAGCGGTCAATCACCAACCATGGCAGGTGTAGCAGCAGTCAATCACCAACCATGGCAGGTGTGGCAGCCGTCAATCACCAACCATGGTAGGTGTGGCAGCCGTCAATCACCAATCTCGGCAGGTGTGTCAGCTGTCAATCACTAACCACGGCAGGTGGCAGCAGTCAATCACCAACCATGGCAGGTGTGGCAGACGTCAATCACGAACCATGACAGGTGTGGCAGCAATCAATCACGAACCATGATAGGTGTGGCAGCCGTCAATCACCAACAATAGCAGATGTGGCAAACGTCAATCTTCAACCATGGCAGGTTTGGCAGCCGTCAATCACCAACCACAACAGGTGTGGTAGCGGTCAATCACCAACCATGGCAAGTGTGGCAGCCGTTAATCACCAACTACAGCAGTTGTGGCAGCGGTCAATCACCAACAACGGCAGGTGTGGCAGCCGTCAATCACCAAACATGGCAGGTGTGGCAGCCTTCACTCACCAACCAAGGCAGGTGTGGCAGCCGTCAATCACCAATCATGGCAAGTGTTTCACCCGTCAATCACCAACCACGGCATATGTGACAGCCGTCAATCACAAACCACGGCATGTGTGGCATCCGTCAATAACCAACCATGGCAGGTGTGGCTGTCGTCAATCACCAACCATGGCAGGTGTGGCAGCCGTCAATCACCAACCACGGCAGGTGTGGCAGCCGTCAATCACCAACCACGGCACGTGTGACAGCGGTCAATCACCAACCACGGCAGGTTTGGCAGCTGTCAATCACCAACCATGGCAGGTGTGGCAGCCGTCAATCACCAATCACGGCAGGTGTGGCAGCCGTCAATCACCTACCACGGTATGTGTGTCAGCCGTCAATCACCAACCATGGCATGTGTGGCAGTCGTCAATCACCAACCATGTCAGGTGTGGCAGCCGTCAATCACCAACCATGGCAGGTGTGGCAGCAGTCAATCACCAACCATGGCAGGTGTGGCAGCTGTCAATCACCAACCAAGGCAGGTGTGGCCGCCGTCAATCACCAATCATGGCAAGTGTTGCAGCCATTAATTACCAACCATGGCAGGTGTGGCCGCCGTCAATCACCAACCATGGCAGGTGTGGCAGCCATGAAAAAAACAACCATGGCATGTGTGGCAGCCGTCAATCACCAACCACGGCAGGTGTGGCAGCCGTCAATCACAAACCACGGCATGTGTGGTAGCAGTCGATCACCAACCATGGCAGGTGTGGCAGCCGTCAATCGCCAACCACGGAAAGTGTGGTAGCAGTCAATCACCAACAATGGCAGGTGTGGCAGCCGTCAATCACCAACTACGGCAGGTGTGGCAGCCGTCAATCACCTACCACGGCATGTGTGGTAGCGGTCAATCACCAACCACTGCAGGTGTGGCAGCTGTCAATCACCAACCATATCAGGTGTGGCAGCCGTCAATCACCAACCATGGCTGGTGTGGCAGCCGTCAATCACCAACCACGGCATGTGTGGCAGCCGTCAATCACCAACCACGGCAGGTGTGGCAGCCGTCAATCACAAACCACGGCATGTGTGGCATCCGTCAATCACCAACCATGGTAGGTGTGGCTATCGTCAATCACCAACCATGGCAGGTGTGGCAGCCGTCAATCACCAACCATGGCAGGTGTGGCAGCTGTCAATCACCAACCAAGGCAGGTGTGG
>WNGS01162737.1:1551-14914 GCA_020271785.1 Procambarus virginalis
CCCAATTTAATTCTACTTCAGTACAGACATTTACACATTGAGTTTGGGATGATCATGATGCTCATTGCTGTGTTGGTGTTGTAACGTACGTTTATGTTACGTTGTTGGGTTGATTAGATACTTAGTGTTTAGTGAGTTTCATATTTATTTAGTAGTCCTGGATACAGCAGTGTCGTAGACGTTGAGACGAAGCCTGGAGCAGAGCAGAGAGCTGAGTGAGGCCGGAGTCGTGGAGCTCTATGCGGGAGACCGTGGTGGATCGATTGGGAATTGCGAGTGTCTGAACTCGGGGAGCGAGAGCGTTGCAGCTGGATGCGGTTGTAGTCTGCTGTCTGCTTTGTGTCGAAGCTGTAGCGTCTTGGGTCCATTAGAACTGCCCATGCCAAGTGCTACATTCTTGACTGGAGATTGTACTGTCCGCTATTCATCAAATCGCTTGCTTAAATACGGTGACTACACCTCACAGTAAGATAGGAGGGTGAAAAACCGTTACCTGTAATAGGGATAGGATTATAGCTCGTGTAATTAGTTATGCCAGTAAGATGATGAGATAATGGAGCGAGTATAAGCTTACTCGCTACAGGACTCCCCCTGCCAGGAAATGGAAGAAATAATATAACAACAAATACGAGGCTACTGTTCCCGGGTCGCTGTGGAACATGTAGTCCGGTACCAAAAGATGGAGGCAGTGTGTGGACAAACTCTGTGCAGCAGGAGAGAAGAATGTGCATGATTGTTGCATCCTTGGTCGGGTGGAGCATTTAGATCCGGGCGGATGGGCTCGGGCACCAGGATAATAGGAGGTAATGTAGGCACGTAGTTAGGACAACGAGGGAATCACTGCTAGAGCTGAATTGTCCTGGAGGCGACAAAGAGTCGGAAACGCAAGCTGTAAGTCCTGTACTGCGCAAAGTGCTTGAGTCGGCAGAGTATCAGAATGCAGTGAACGTGTAGATGAATCTGACGAAAGAGCAGCTGTCGTGGGAGTCCCTGTAGAACAAGCAGTGCCCTGGCAGCGACGGAGAAGCGGCAGGACAGGCTGAAGATCCCACATGATGTAGTTGCTGATGAAACTGTCAGATGAGTGAGTAACGATCGTAGAGCATCAAGCCGTAGCAGATGAAAATGCAGAGATGATCATGATGAAAATCATAGCTGTGTCGAGGGTATTGGCAGCGTTCCATGACAGGTGGCTGCGGTCCACAGCAGGCAGCAGCAGTAGTGAAGGTCCAGTGAGAATCCATGTTGTAGTCAGTCGTGGCTGGGTATCGTCAAAACTCTCTGGGGTCACCAATGTAACGTACGATTATGTTACGTTGATGGGTTGATTAGATACACAGTGTTTAGTAAGTTTCATATTTATTTAGATACAGCAGTGTCGTAGACGTTGAGACGAAGCCTGGAGCAGAGCAGAGAGCTGAGTGAGGCGGAGTCGTGGAGCTCTATGCGGGAGAGCATGGCGGCTCGATTGGAATTGCGAGTGTCTGAACTCGGGAGCGAGAGCGTTGTAGCTGGATGCGGTCATAGTTTGCTGTCTGCTCTGTGTCGAAGCCGTCGTCTTGGGTCGATTAGAACTGCCCACGCCGAGTACTACATTCTTGACTGGAGATTGTACTGTCCGCTATTCATTGATTGATAAAGATTAAGCCACCAAAGAGGTGGCACGGGCATGAATAGCCCGTATCCGCTATTCATCAAATCGCTTGCTTAAATACGGTGACTACACCTCACAGTAAGATAGGAGGGTGAAAAATCGTTACCTGTAAATAGGGATAGGATTATAGCTCGTGTAATTAGTTATGCCAGTAAGATGAAGAGATAATGGAGCGAGTATAAGCTTACTCACTACAGTGTCTAGTAACTCAACAGTTACAAGTCACAGCGACCCTAGACAGTGACCTCACTGTAGTATCGAAGTCTCCTTGATCTTGAATGACCCAATGATTAATATTTCTTAATTACTGTATAATAATGTAGATTACAACTTATACCCAGTACTATCTGTTCTTGAGAATATTTTCTGAGTGTGCAGACCAGTTCAGCGACTAAGTAATGCAATTATTACACGTCACAGCGACCCTAGTCGTTGAGTCTACTGTAAACTTTAGAAAGTTCTTGATTATAGATGACTTAATCATTCAATATTTTCAATATTTAATTCATGTTCCCATAATGACTTTTGAGTCAGATCTGCTGTAGCACATTCGGGACAATCGTTAGGTGAGTACTAACCTACTAACCTACTAACCCACGAATATAATTCAGGATTGAAAGACGGTGCACGTTAGTACTAAGACTTGAACTACGACCTGAGTTCTCTCCCCCCGGAGTTATATTGGAAATTATCCAACCATTATACATAATTTTTGTATAATAATACATCCTTATTGTATTAACCATAGTAATTACTAATCTTACTAATTCGTAGAATTTATCTAATTATTGTTTTCTATTGTGAAGCCTTTTTTTCCAAATTCTTCCTAGTATTAATGACGCAGCTACGTGTTGCGACAGGAAGTCACATGAAATATCTCCACATTTAGCTGAATCTAAACCGAATCCAGTTAATTACTTTCCTTTACTTAGGATAAGAGTTATTTAGTTGTTTTATTTATATAGCATATTACTGCTTACTGAACTCGCTCATTTACGTGAATTAATAACTACAATGGAAAATATTGCAATGTAAAACAAATCAAAATAACATTCCTTTCTTTATTTTGTGCAGTCTTAATAGCTGACTTGCGTTATGCAAAAATATATTGCATCTTAATACATTTATTCGTGACATTAGTACTTGTCACAACTCCTAACTTCCCCAATTAATTGCGAGTAAGTAAAATCCTTTACGCTCGAGATTACTTTGAGCGTTCTGCGCATGTGTATCGCAGCCAGAGAGGAAGGAGACGATTCCTACTAGTGACGCCATATTAGCAGCGTGCAAGAGAGAGGTGCCATTGCAAGGAACTTGCTTAGTGTCATTTTATTCGCTCCTACCACCACGAGAGCCATGCCACGTTATTTCGACACATAACGGCAGTGTCCGTGGAATTAATTAATTATCTGGCCCGTAATATAGTTGACGTCTTAGCAACAGCAATTCAAGACGGAGGACTGGAATCGTTCCCTAGACCAACGGACACATGGCCCAGCAACTTTTAATTACCTTTTATTTAACAATGGGATCACATGTTAATATTTAGGCTAGTTGTCATTAGGCCATTTATTTACAACAAAATCCAGTACGTTTACTCTCTAGCCATATTCCGTAATTTATATAGGACTATATTTCATTAATGTCTGTAGAAGAATTCTAATGTCAGATATATCGTTTAAACCATATAAGGACGAATTCCATATTATTAGATATATCTTTTATAATTTACGTAGAAGATTCCTACATTGTAATTGCCTTACAGCTCCCGAGTCCACGTCAACCGAGGAGTTAGGCTACTCCACCTTCACGTGCAACAATTTCCCCAACACAACACATCGTCAGTGGAGCGTGGCAACCGATTTCACATCTCTTATTTTCACAGCTAAGCTGTTAATTGTTGTTTGTAGAGAAATAACTTAGCTACCTTAATGATCTAATGAGATCAATACTACTAACCCATTGATTTGATTTGTGGAGTTAATTGTTGTTTGTAGAGAAATGTTAATTGTTAGCTGTTACTAGCTGTTAATTGTTGTTTGTAGAGAAATAACTTAGCTACCTTAATGATCTAATGAGATCAAACTACTAACCCATTGATTTGACTATAAATTTTACCATATTACTGTAGTATCTTGAGGTACATTTGCCTTTAATTATTATTATATAATCCATTTAATTTTAATTTGCATTTAGTTACTTCAGCACTGAAATCATGCTTGGGATATATTAATCTTTTGGCATGTAACCCCCCATTTTGGGTGAGTGAATTTGACTCATAATATACAGTCCATTTAATATTCAATACATTATTAAATAAGAACATCCATAGGACACTAGTTCATGGAATTAATATCAAACCACTTGCTCTACCTAGTTTTTCACTTTTTCACAAAAAGTGGTGGCCCTTCGTAGCTATCGAAAAATAGTATCAAGAACATAAGAACATAAGAACAAAGGCAACTGCAGAAGGCCTATTGGCCCATACGAGGCAGCTCCTATTTATAACCACCCAATCCCACTCATATACATGTCCAACCCATGCTTGAAACAATCGAGGGACCCGACCTCCACAATGTTACGTGGCAATTGGTTCCACAAATCAACAACCCTGTTACTGAACCAGTATTTACCCAAGTCTTTCCTAAATCTAAACTTATCCAATTTATACCCATTGTTTCGCGTTCTGTCCTGTGTTGATACTTTTAATACCCTATTAATATCCCCTTTGTTATGTCCATTCATCCACTTGTAAACCTCTATCATGTCACCCCTAACTCTTCGCCTTTCCAGTGAATGCAACTTAAGCTTTGTTAATCTTTCTTCATATGAAAGATTTCTAATTTGGGGAATTAACTTAGTCATCCTACGCTGGATACATTCAAGTGAATTTATATCCATTCTATAATATGGCGACCAAAACTGAACTGCATAATCTAAATGGGGCCTAACAAGAGCAAGATATAGCTTGAGAACCACACCAGGTGTCTTGTTACTAACGCTGCGATTAATAAATCCGAGTGTCCAATTTGCCTTATTACGAACATTCATGCATTGATCCTTTTGTTTTAAATTCTTACTAATTATAACTCCCAGATCCCTTTCGCAATCCGACTTCGCAATCTCAACACCATCTAGCTCGTATCTTGTAACTCTATCATCATTACCTAGCCTCAGAACTTTACATTTATCAGCATTAAACTGCATCTGCCAGTCCTTTGACCATTTCAAAACCCTATCTAGATCAACTTGAAGTGATAGTGAGTCCTCCTCCGAATTAATTTCCCTACCGATTTTCGTATCGTCGGCAAATTTGCAAATGTTGCTACTCAAACCTACTTCTAAATCATTTATATATATTATAAACAACAGAGGTCCCAGGACAGAGCCTTGAGGCACTCCACTTACAACATTTTCCCACTCTGACTTGACTCCATTTATACTAACTCTCTGTTTCCTTTGGTATAGCCATGCCCTAATCCAGCTTAATATAGCACCCCCAATACCATGAGCCTCTATCTTTTTAATCAGTCTTTCATGTGGCACTGTATCAAAAGCTTTGCTAAAGTCAAGGTACACAACATCACAATCCTTACCACTATCAACTGCCTCAACTATGCTAGAATAAAAAGATAACAAATTTGTTAAACATGAACGGCCATTTATAAAACCATGTTGCGACTCAATTATCAATTTATGTTTTTCAAGATGAAGACGAATTTTATTTGCTATTATAGATTCGAGTAACTTTCCCACAATAGACGTTAGGCTAATTGGTCGATAGTTAGACGCAAGTGATCTATCTCCTTTCTTAAAAACTGCTATCACATTAGCAACTTTCCAAAACTCTGGCACTCTGCCTGACTCTATTGATTTATTAAATATGATTGACAGTGGGTCACATAGCTCCCCTTTGCATTCTTTAAGCACCCTGGCAAACACTTCATCCGGCCCTGCGGATTTGTTTGGTTTGAGTTTTTCTATTTAAGTTAATTCCCAAATTAGAAATCTTTCATATGAAGAAAGATTAACAAAGCTTAAGTTGCATTCACTGGAAAGGCGAAGAGTTAGGGGTGACATGATAGAGGTTTACAATCAACACTAGTTTGTCAGTCTCCGTGCTGTAGTGGTAAGACACTCGCCTGGCGTTCCGCGAGCGCTATGTCATGGGTTCGTATCCTGGCCGGGGAGGATTTACTGGGCGCAATTCCTTAACTGTAGCCTCTGTTTAACGCAACAGTAAAATGTGTACTTGGATGAAAAAACGATTCTTCGCGGCGGGGATCGTATTCCAGGGACCTGCCCGAAACGCTACGCGTACTAGTGGCTGTACAAGAATGTAACAACTCTTGTATATATCTAAAAAAAAAAAAAAAAAATGTTTAAGAACATCCTCCCTGGTAACTGCTAAACTCGTCAACCTGTCCTCGTTCCCACCCACATAGACTTGTTCGGCTGAAGGCATATTGTTAAGTTCCTCTTTAGTAAATACAGATACAAAATATTTATTAAAAATACTACTCATCTCTTCATCACTATCTGTTATTTGACCTGTCTCAGTTTTTAATGGACCTATCCTTTCCCTAGTCTTAGTTCGATATAACTGAAAAAACCCTTTAGGATTTGTTTTTGCTTGCCCTGCTATACGAACTTCATAGCTTTTTTTTGCTTTCCTTATCT
Organism: Procambarus virginalis; assembly: GCA_020271785.1. Taxonomy (NCBI): domain Eukaryota; kingdom Metazoa; phylum Arthropoda; class Malacostraca; order Decapoda; family Cambaridae; genus Procambarus; species Procambarus virginalis. Next base: position 7,886 of record WNGS01162737.1, read on the forward strand.
CTTTTTTAACATTTTTAACCAGTTGAACGAATTCTTGTTCTAAAGTGACCTCCCCATTTTTAATCCTTTTGTACCAAGCTCTCTTTTTACCTATAAGGTTTTTCAAATTCTTTGTTATCCACTTTGGGTCATTAGTATTCGATCTTTTCAATTTGTGTGGTATACTGCGTTCTTGTGCTTTGTTTAGAATATTCTTGAATAAGTTATATATTGAATCCACATCGAAATCCCCATTTACATCAATTTAAATGAATTACACGAGTCAAGTTTTCCCACAGCTTCCAGTGCTGACCGTTCGTGGTGCTGCTGACACTAATCTTAACAAAGTGGGCAACCACTCCAGACGCAATTGCAGCTCGTCATAACTGCAGCAAGCAATAATAAGGCACAGTGAAACGACAACGGACAGACTTGTCACTGAGACCAGTCTTCCGTGCATCACTCAGTTAATTACATTACACGATGACAGACAGATGACAATTGAACACTCAGTTAATTATGTTAACACAATGTCAGCCAGATGACAATTGAACTAATCAATCTCAATCAAAACAATTACAGATGTTTACGTTACGTTCCAATTACGGTAATGTCTCCAAGACATTCTAATCAAAACAATGCAAACTACGTTAACACACTCTGTCAACAGACAGCCTAGACAATCAACAAGTCGATGAAGTCAACAAGGATTATGGGTAATTAGCAATCCCTGAGTAACCGCTCAAGGTTCTGTCACAACTTGACTCATGAAGAATTACGCTACAGCTCGGCAGTCACCGAGGCCGCTTACCGAACGCTGATTAGTCAGCACGATGGTTAATCACCACGTATTAATCAAACGATAATCAATTACGTTAAATCAATACACTGACTTCAAGAATAATGAACACTAAGTCACACTGACTTTTCCAGTTAAATTAACACTGAGTACACTGACTCCTCAAGGTAAATTAACACTGAGTACACTGACTCCTCAAGGTAAATGAACAATGAGTACACTGACTTATCTTGAAGTGAATACTGAGTACACTGACTTCTCAAGAAAATGAACACTGAGTTGAACAACATGGGGTCACCGAGACCAATGCAAACAATTCACAATAATAACAGAGTGACAAAACAACACGGGGTCACAAAGACAGACACAATAAGGACACTAAACCAAAGAACACCAGGTCACAGGGACCAACTCAATTACAGTACACCAAACAGTGCGTAACCACAACACTGAACAACACAATACACTTGACACTCGTGTCAAAATAAACCAAATAAAGGAATAACACCAATAATCTTACTTGTTAATTACAGCATATCCTCAGGAAGTAATGAATAGAACGGCATGGACATGGGTTAAACACACAGTGATGGTATAATATTGAAATTCTCACTGAACACAATAAAACACACAAAAACACAATGCACAACACAAAGTCGCTAAATGTGCAATAATGTAGTGTAAGTTGACAAACAACGCATGAAGTTCAGCTACAGTACTCGCACAAAATAACTGAAGTAGGACATTACCTATCGTGCTTTCTCGGGAACTGAACTCGGTCCCGTAGAGGGATTATGGAGAACGAACACCGGTCGGCTGATAAAATCAACACTAGGAATTTGGCATGTACGAATGATACAGAGAAAACAATGCTTGAGTACTCACATTAAATGTACCAGTATGACACTTCACCCTCATTAGCATTCACACTCATTGACACTGCTGTTCATTGTAGCTGGAGCTGGAGGAGTGAGGTGAGTTTCAGGCGGCGAGATGCTGCCCCCCCCCCCCCCGGTAGCTGAGTGAGAGGTGAGGTGCGGCTAGGTGAGGCGTGGTTAGGCCCTGGGCCTCAGGTAGCGAGTGTGGCGGGGTGATGTTGGGCCCGTGCGCGCATCACTAGAGGCGAGAGTCGCCTAGTTTTCTCACTAATGGACTAGGAAATGCGCTCACAATTATACACCGGTTTATACACTAGCGTGTTTATTGTTGAAGGCTGACTGAATGCACGCTGGAATATTTCTGAAGCACCACGAGAGGTGCACTGAGGAACAATGGAGTGGACGGAAAATAAACAGAGTCCACAACTCCCTCAATTTGAAGATTTAAGTACGATCTTCACTCAAACATTTGGAATCGCATTTCCCAGTTTCTTTCTCACAGTTTACTGAGCAATAAAATGACGGAGCGCTCACACATAAGCCAATGGTACACAATTACTTGATCACAGTCCAATTGCACCTGTGGGTAACGCATGTGATGGCTAAGATTTCACTCGTATCTTCGTTAAATTGACTTCTAGCGGCACCCTGCGACTACCGGATTCTGCAATGGAAGTGTGGGGGCGGCGTAGAACCAATTCAGCTAGCTGAACTTTGATATAGACGGGAATAGGTCCCTGCTCTGGCCGGAACAGCGGCGTGCACGTCTATTCAGCTCAACCAGGCACTTCAGAATGCCGTACCGACGCGGGAAACCTGGGCCCCCGGCATTTTGGCGGTAGAGAATTAGGCGGCGGCTCCCCTTGGTGTGCCAGGCTCGACCAATCAGGTTCGAGCGTCGGCGGAGGCTTCGTGCCACTTCCAATCAAAGCAAACCTGCCGGTGACGTGACGTCACGGCGACTGTTGGCTTTCCAAGTGCCGACCGAGGGCCTCTTCTCTCTCTCTCCTGTTGCTATGTGCCTACATTACAGAATTCAGGCAAAGCCTGTAGCTATTCACGGTGAATTGCTACAGCAACAAGGGATGGTTCTTTGGAATGCTGAAGGCATCCCTTTTTCAAAGACACCCAATTTCGACCTTCTACATTTTATACCCAGGGAGATAGCTTTATGTGCACACCCGTGCACATCCCAGAAATGTTCTAAGGCCAAAATATCAATTTTCTCTTTCTATTACTAAGTGTAAGCTAGCTCAGAGGTCAACATCTGACAAGCTGCATACTCCAGGATTGGTCTTACATGAGTGGTATACAATGTTCTGAACGATTCCTTACACAAGTTTCTAAAGACAGTTCTTATGTTGGCCAGTCTAGCATATGCCACTGATGATATCCTTTTGATGTGGGCCTCTGGGAACAGGTTCGGTGCGATATCAACCCCCAGATCTTTCTCTCTATTTGACTCTTACAGGATATCACCTCCCAGATAGTACATTGTGTTCAGCCTTCTACTCCCTTCGACTAATTTCATGACTTTACACTTTCCTGAGTTGAACTTTAGAAGCCATTTTCTAGACCATTCCACCAGTTTGTCCAAGTCGTCCTGTAGTCTGTGTCTATCTTCATCTGTCTTGATTATACCCACACACACACACACAACACAACACACACACACACAGATCCTGTTGTTGGAGACCGGCCCAGCTTCGGTAGGGGTCGGACGTGTGTGCGCGGCGCTCCGGCTGTTGGAGTGTTTCCATAATTGGCCGGTTGGGGGCAGGTGTGTCTGCCTGCCTGTGTTGACGTGGCGTTAACGATGGGGGTCCCCCTTCCACCTATACTGCGGGCTCAGTCTGTGGGATTTGAATTTTCCAGCCGGGCTGGGTACCCGGAGATGGCGCAAGTGTGTGAGATGCTGCATGTTCCTGTGCTTGACATTTACGGAGTCGAGCTGGTGACAGCTCGTCGAGTGATCGTGAAGTTCACTGAGGAGTTGGCTTATCGCGACTTTCTCCGTCGTTACGAGGGGCGGACATTACCCCTGCCGGATGGTGGGGGCACTGTTTCTATCTCTGATAGGAGTGGTGCCCTCACATACGTTAGCGTGCATGGAGCTCCATTGGAGTTTCCGGAGGGTCTGCTAAGGCGGTACTTCGGCCGTTTTGGCGCGGTGGTTAGTGTACGGGTGAACGTGGTCACTTCAAGCCCCCTAAAAGGTGTGAGGACGAACATTCGTACCCTGGGCATGAGGCTCCTGGAGGATATTCCGTCCTCTGTGCGCCTGATGGGGTACACAGTTCGCGTGTTTTACGCCCGACAGCCTCGGACATGTTATCGTTGTGGGCTGTTGGGCCATCAGGCTGCTGATTGTTCTGCGCCGGCCATTGCTCCCGTGAACCTATTCAGTGAGGAGGATTTTCCTCCGCTTCCTGTGGAGGAGGATTCTGTGGATGTAGACGCCTCTCCCGCCGCGGATATGCCCCCTGTGTCGCCTGATGCGCCCTCTGTGGTGGTGGCTTCTCCTCCGGAGGTTGTGTCATCGCCTGGTGATCGTCCTGCTCCGCCTAGTGTATCTGGAGTTCTTCAGTCTACGACTCCCCCGTCTTCCTCTGCTGCATCTGACCCTGTCCCTGCACCCTCGACGTTTGTTCCGGCTGTACTGGGTGCTGGGGTGGATCCGGCGCTTCCTTCTGTGTCTGGCCTGGTACCCCATGTGGTGGAGGATGCTGCAGTGTTGCGGCGTGCGTCGTTTCGGCCGGCTTGTGTTGAGCGTATGTCTGAGTCGGCCTCCGGATCTGATGATCTGCGGCCCGAGCCTAAGCGTTCCCGGCGTGCGTCGCCTGCATGGGTAGACGTTGGTGATTTCGACGCATGTGAGTCTGCCGGCGACGGAGGGGTGGCTACAGTTGCGTTGCGTACTACGGTGACGGCGGAGGTGCATTTGCCAGAGGATGAATGTGCCGGTATTTCGGCTTCCACTTCCGATCTCGTGTCTGCGGTTCCTGCTTCGGGAGCATCGCCTGCCTCGGATGGATCCGGTTCTTCGTGGGGGGTGGTGCCCCCTGCTGAAGTCCGTAGTGAGCGGGGTGGCCTGGTGATGCTGTTGAAAAAGACTGCTCGCTCTGGTGATTCTGTGATGACTGCATCGGTCCCTGTTTCATCGTCTGCGGTTTTGACGACTCTTCCATCTACGACATTTTCTTCAGTGTCCCCTGTGATCTCGGTGGAGGTATTGCCTTCTCGTCGCTTGTCCCCTGCTCCTGTGCTTCCGGCGGCGCGACCGTCTCGACAGCCCTCGTACGATTCATCGGTGTCATCTGCTACGTCAGGGGGCGTGGCGCGCGCTCCCAAGCCTCGTTATGCGACTTGTCCTTTTGAACTTCGGGACTGGCCGCTTCCGCCTGATCTGGTGATTCCAGAGTTTATGTCGGGCCCGCGGGCGCTGGGGGTCGTCCCCCCACCATGCAGGAGTATATGATTTGGGAGGCCTATAAAGGAAATATCCTAAGGAGAAGTTCCCTGATAAGTATCTCCCTGGTCAGTTTCTTCCTGTGGAAATTCCGCGAGACCGATGAGTCCTGTCTGTACTGTGGGTTGTGTAGAGTGCATGTGATTAATTTATAATGTTTTGTGTTTTGTGTTTTGTGTGTATGTTTGTGTGGTGCTGAGTGCCCTTCAGGCTGTTGGAGGGGCTCGGTCTGGTGTATGCTTTTGTCATGGTTTACCGGTTTGTTGTATACTTGTATTCCTTTCTTATTATTATTGTTCTTATTATTGTTCTTTTTACGTTTTATGTTGGTGCCTCTCCGTGTGTTTTTGCGGTGCTGGTAGCCTTGTTCTGTTTATTACATGTTTTGGTATCGATTCTGGTTTTGTTTTCAGCTATGTGTGGCTCTATTGTTGTCATTTGTTTATATTTATTGTTGTAGTTTGTTCTGTAATTGTTATAATTTGTTTTGTGCTTATTGTAATTTGTTTTGTACTTATTGTTATTGTGTGATCGGCCCTTCCGGCCGGCGTTTTTTGTGTTTATGTCCTTTCTGTTTTTGCACGTTCTGTTGTTTGCGTTTGTATTGTTTTATTGTACTTATAAGCATGCTTGCATGTAAAAATATAAATAAAAAAAAAAAAAAACTGCTGCTGCTGATGGTATTAATATTTGGGCAGTCTCCGTGGGTCAGTGTGTGTGTGTGTGTGTGTACAAGAATGTCGCACATGGAAATGTGTACATGCCATTTTAATAATAGTATACCATCCATGAAGAAAATGGCTAACTATGTGTCAGTCCATTGTCTCTCTCTGCCGGCCTACCTACCTACCTACTACCTACCTAACTGCTTAAACTTGTCCACTCAATATGCTGTTGAATATCTATCTCCAGTGATCACTTACCCTTAATTCATACATTATTAACCAAATGATCTCATTAACAAATCTCTACACATTTCAACCACCTACCTTCCTGCTAACATCAATCACAACAACTAATACACTCAACTCAGTCCCAAACACTTTTCTTATTCCTTCCTCAACACTTCGCCGCCCTATATAACCTATCTCAAAAAATTACATTTAAATACCTAACTCCCACCCTACCTCCCCCCCCCCACACCACTTCCCACGGTAGCTCCCCGGACCCCCCTCCCCTGCCCCCGGCCCCCTCCCTTTCCACCCCCACCCCCTACAATGGAGGCCGCCGTACCCCTACCCCCCATACAAACCCTCCATCACCCCCCCCGACCCAACACAGAAATGGCGGCCACAACGCTATATTTAACCAGCCAAACCCTTCGGTCCTTCGCCTATGTACTATTTATTCTTGAAATAAAACGAGAAAAAAACAAACTGGATTTTCCTTCCCTAGTAAAACATATACAGTATTTTACAGAACGAGGCCTAAAATAGCACATATTAGATATTGGATTGCTTGTTTACCATTCACAAACTCATTTGAAAACACCACACTAATTATTAATTAATACATACTTTTAAACACACACACACACACACACACACACACACATGTCAGTTAGCCTAATTCTCCAATATTTCATTCATAAAACTGCCTCACGGGACTGCAACCTCATCAAACAAAGCTGTTAGGTATTTCTAACTGTCAACAAAATTAACAACTTCCATGTCAATCATTGCAACAGTTGATAAAAGACACTAACTAACTAACCTGCTACACATAAATACAAGTGCCAATTTTGTTTCAGAAGGCAACTCCAGCGTGCCTAGTCGGATAGAACATGTTCTTAATCCGGATAGACCTGCGTCGTCGAGCCTGTCGAACGGTTGCAAGTACAGGGCACAGATTTCTCTGTGTGTCCCCTCCTGTAGGAGCATCAGTTTCGATAGACTCTCTGGATA
>WNGS01162738.1:10607-20845 GCA_020271785.1 Procambarus virginalis
CTAGCGAGTGTTATCTTATTAACATAGGAACTCTCTCTTCTCTCTTTTCTCATCTCTTCTCTATCTCTCTGTCTTTCTCTCCTTCTCTCCTCTCCTCCCCCTCTCCTCTATCTCCCCTATATGATCTCAATCACAAACAATTGAGGTCAATCACAGCCAATCACAATCATAATTACTGTACTTCCTTTCTGCAACTTGTTCCAATCCAGTTCGACACTATCAAAAGCCAAACTACTTTAACGCTTCAGTATATTGGTGGTCAAACTTTGATCCAGAGACCAAACTTGTGCTCTCTCCCTCTCTCTCCGCGCTTACTATTACTAGTATTAGTGTCCAGGAGAGAGAAAGAATGTGTTCTTGAAATTATGTTGTCTTCCTGAAGAATATTTATAGTATCATTGAGAGTGTACATGTCTCAGGGATCAGTAATGTCACAACACTGCCAGAGCCATTAGGGACAAGTGGGTAGCCCACTAGAAGCGCAACAACTAGATAAGTCAAACAATCTGGCCACAGATCGTCACAACTTTGTTATTAATGCCGTTAAGAGCAACGTTGAAATAGTGGAAATAATAAGTGGGAAAGTTGGCTTCGCAAACTGCTTTTGAGTGAAAGTTAAAATAGCGTTTGTTTTAGAATTCTCCGCGGGAGAATAATTTGTGAAGTACAGAGTTTAAGAGGAATAAAATGTTATGATGAGTGTGGAGGCCAAGTGCCTTCATGGCCACATTCTGTACGTCAACATAACTACTCTTCCAGTCCGTGTTCAAGCCTAACTCAGTCTCACTAAACCAAACCTATTTAACACATTTTATGGAGCCTGAAGCATGTTGCTAAATGATTTGTGTTGTTAAAGTAATCAACATCTTCGGAGGCAAGGAGAAAGGTGAATATAAATTGTCAGAGGTGATATAGTCTCAGTCCACTGTGGGACTATATGTAGGCCTACACTGTGGGACTATATGTAGGACTCCACTGTGGGACTATATGTAGGACTCCACTGTGGGACTATATGTAGGACTCCACTGTGGGACTATATGTAGGCCTACAGGGGGACTATATGTAGGACTCCACTGTGGACTATATGTAGGACTCCACTGTGGGGACTATATGTAGGACTCCACTGTGGGACTATATGTAGGACTCCACTGTGGGACTATATGTAGGACTCCACTGTGGGACTATATGTAGGACTACACTGTAGGAGGGAGAGCGATGAGATGTTATACCTGGCTGGATTGAGTTATGTTCTCCTGTACTCTATGGTCGAGTAAAGCAGTAGGTGGGTGTTATTGATGGTAGTGTAGTAGGTGGGTGTTAGCTGGTGCGTGACAGTTGGACTGATGGTTGCTGGACATCAATGACGATAAGTACAGAGTAACGAGAAGGGTACAGTAACAAGAAGGCCAGAGGGGCAATACGTAATAAAAGGTAGGCCTATACTAGGGCCTGTGAGACGAGCACATCTTAGGAGTACATGGAGCGACTGACCCATCTTGGGAGGTACTCCACACAGTCAACCCACCCTTCATAATCCTTCATACAGCATGTGTTTGGTGACTGTATGCAGGCCCAGCCTTCAGGTCCAGCCTTCAGGTCCAGCCTTCAGGCCCAGCCTTCAGGCCCAGCCTTCAGGCCCAGCCTTCAGGCCCAGCCTTCAGGCCCAGCCTTCAGGCCCAGCCTTCAGGCCCAGCCTTCAGGCCCAGCCTTCAGGCCCAGCCTTCAGGCTCAGCCTTCAGGCCCAGCCTTCAGGCCCAGCCTTCAGGCCCAGCCTTCAGGCCCAGCCTGGAAAGGCACAAAGGGAATACAGAGGAACCACTGATGATTATTTACTAGTCCCTGGCTTAAGACGGGTGAGCTACTAAGGTAAACTGAAGGAGGTAAACTTCATACTGGATTAAGAGAGTGGTGATCTAGCTGCTGGAACTGTAAAGAGGAATCAGTGAACATGTATAGTTTTAGCTTAAAGGGCACCATAATGTGCATGTCTAGACGTTACACACAATTGAGTTACTTGGACGAGAGGAAACTATTCTTCAGTGTACGGGTAAAATCACATGTGAAAAACAAAGGTATTGGGAGTAATTACACTAAAGACCTAAGTGTTTAGACCAGTGGGTGATTGTTCAGATCTGTGGGTGCTTGTTTAGACCAGTGGGTGCTTATTTTGACGTGTGGGTGCTGTTTAGACCAGTGGGTGCTTGTTTAGAACTGTGGGTGCTTGTTTTGACGTGTGGGTGCTTGTTTAGACCTGTGGTGCTTGTTTTGACGTGGGGGTGCTTGTTTAGACCTGTGGGTGCTTGTTTGACGTGTGGGTGCTTGTTCAGATCTGTGGGTGCTTGTCAGACCAGTGGGTGCTTGGTCAGACCTGTGGGTGCTTGTTTTGAACTATGGGTGCTTCGTCAGACCTGTGGGTGCTTCGTCAGACCTGTGGGTGCTTGTTTAGACCTGTGGGTGCTTGGTCAGACCTGTGGGTGCTTGGTCAGACCTGTGGGTGCTTGTTCAGACCTGTGGGTGCTTGATCAGACCTGTGGGTGCTTGGTCAGACCTGGGGTGCTTGTTTTGACCTGTGGGTGCTTGTTTTGACCTGTGGGTGCTTCGTCAGACCTGTGGGTGCTTGGTCAGACCTGTGGGTGCTTGGTCAGACCTGTGGGTGCTTGTTTAGACCTGTGGGTGCTTGGTCAGACCTGTGGGTGCTTGTTTAGACCTGTGGGTGCTTGGTCAGATCTGTGGGTGCTTGGTCAGACCTGTGGGTGCTTGGTCAGACCTGTGGGTGCTTGGTCAGACGTGTGGGTGCTTGGTCAGACCTGTGGGTGCTTCGTCAGACCTGTGGGTGCTTGTTTTCACCTGTGGGTGCTTCGTCAGACCTGTGGGTGCTTCGTCAGACCTGTGGGTGCTTCGTCAGCCATGTGGGTGCTTGTTTAGACCTGTGGGTGCTTGATCAGACCTGTGGGTGCTTGATCAGACCTGTGGGTGCTTGATCAGACTTGTGGGTGCTTCGTCAGACCTGTTGGTGCTTGTTTTGACCTGTGGGTGCTTGATCACACCTGTGGGTGCTTGGTCAGACCTGTGGGTGCTTGGTCAGACCTGTGGGTGCTAGGTCAGACCTGTGGGTGCTTGGTAAGACCTGTGGGTGCTTGTCAGACCTGTGGGTGCTTGGTCAGACCTGTGGGTGCTTGGTCAGACCTGTGGGTGCTTGTTTGACCTGTGGGTACTTCGTCAGACCTGTGGGTGCTTGTTTAGACCTGTGGGTGCTTGGTCAGACCTGTGGGTGCTTGGTCAGACCTGTGGGTGCTTGGTCAGACCTGTGGGTGCTTGGTCAGACCTGTGGGTGCGGTCAGACCTGTGGGTGCTTGTTTGACCTGTGGGTGCTTCGTCAGACCTGTGGGTGCTTGTTNTTACATTCATTTCTTTAAACTTGGCGGCTTGTTTACACTCATGTCTTCATCTCACTGAACGCTGCTGGAGCTGTCTCCTCCGTGCTAAAGACACTGATATCAACATTGAGAGCCCAAGGCTTTGTAGCATCCTCTATGCAAATGCGAACTTGCTTAGCACCTCAAAAGGGTACCTGATCAATCGGGCTGTGATGCATACGTTAGACTCCATAATACAGGGTACAAAACACAATCAAATGTGCCCATAGTAGGAAAACAGAATGTAAAGGATTTGGGAATAATGATGTCCGACGACCTAACGTTTAGGGAGCATAACCAAGCAAATATTGCGACAGCCAGAAAAATGATAGGATGGATTACGAGAATCTTCAAATCCAGGGATCCCATCACAATGGTTGTACTCTTCAAGTCACTTGTGCTGTCCCGTCTTGAGTACGCTCAGTACTCACTTCCCCTTCAGAGCAGGAGAGATTGCTGAAATAGAGGGAATACAGAGAACATATACGGCACGCATAGACGCGATAAAGCACCTAAATTATAGGGATCGTCTCAAAGCTCTTCAAATGTACTCACTAAAAAAGAGATGAGAGAGATACCAAATAATATACACGTGAGAAATACTGGAGGGCCAAGTCCTTAATCTACACAGTAAAATAACAACGTACTGGAGTGAACGATATGGAAGCAAATGCAGAATAGAACCAGTGAAGAGCAGAGGTGCCATAGGCACAATCAGAGAGCACTATATAAACATCAGAGGTCCGCGGTTGTTCAACGTCCTCCCAGCAAGCATAAGAAATATTGCCGGAACAACCGTGGACATCTTCAAGAGAAAACTAGATTGTTTTCTAAAAAAAAAAAGTGCCGGACCAACCGGGCTGTGTGGGTATGTGGGCTGCGGGCCCTCCAAGCAACAGCCTGGTGGACCAAACTCTCACAAGTCAAGCCTGGCCTCGGGCCGGGCTTGGGGAGTAGAAGAACTCCAGAACCCCATCAACAGGTATCAAGCAGACTGCGAGCAGCGGCGTCTAATAGTCTGGTTGACCTGACCACCAACCAGTTAATTGAGACCTTGTCAGGAATATGGACTTGAATAAAAGTAATCCTCATATTGCTGCATGCTGCTTTATTGGTGTCCATCCTTACCCCCAATTTTATTGTGGCTGTTTATTGCTCTTCTCGTAACCCTCATCTTACTGTCTGTCACTTTATTACGAGCCATGTGCCTCGCCTTCCTTCCTCTTTATCACACATTCTGGGCTTTATTCTTTCCATTTCATGTACGAAATTTTTTTCTCTGTGTATTATTACCAAGTAACTCCGTAGCGCAACTCTGCGGATATTTGTGTGATTATAGATATGCTGGATAGACTTAAGGTCTGGTCGTGGGAAGTAACCAGGATAGGTAAAGCTTGGTCGCTGAGGTAACCAGGATAGGTACAGCTTGGTCGCTGAGGTAACCAGGATAGGTAAAGCTTGGTCGCTGAGGTAACCAGGATAGGTACAGCTTGGTCGCTGAGGTAACCAGGATAGGTAAAGCTTGGTCGCTGAGGTAACTAGGATAGGTAAAGCTTGGTCGCTGAGGTAACTAGGATTGGTAAAGCTTGGTCGCTGAGGTAACCAGGATAGGTAAAGCTTGGTCGCTGAGGTAACTAGATAGGTAAAGCTTGGTCGCTGAGGTAACTAGGATAGGTAAAGCTTGGTCGCTGAGGTAACCAGGATAGGTAAAGCTTGGTCGCTGAGGTAACCAGGATAGGTAAAGCTTGGTCGCTGAGGGTAACCAGGATAGGTAAAGCTTGGTCGCTGAGGTAACTAGGATAGGTAAAGCTTGGTCGCTGAGGTAACTAGGATAGGTAAAGCTTGGTCGCTGAGGTAACCAGGATAGGTAAAGCTTGGTCGCTGAGGTAACCAGGATAGGTAAAGCTTGGTCGCTGAGGTAACTAGGATAGGTTAAATGTGGAATTGGGGATCGCAAGATAAGGTCAAAGGTTAGAAAAGGGAATGAGTGGGAGCGTCAGCCTCAGGAACTCTTACCCGACCCACCATGGAGCAGCACTTTTCCATCTCCCCTCACCCTCTCCTCTCACCCCTCTCCTCTCACCCCTCTCCTCTCACCCCTCTCCTCTCCACCTCTCTCCTCTCACCCCTCTCCTCCACCCCTCTCCTCTCACCCTCTCCTCTCACCTCTCTCCTCTCACCCCTCTCCTCTCACCCTCACACTCCACTCACCCCTCACTCTCTTCCCTCACCCCTCTCCTCTCACCCCTCACTCTCTTCACTCACCCTCACCCTCTACCCTCACCCTCTACCCTCACCCTTAAACCTCCCTCCTCCCACAGTCTTTCCTCTTTGACAGGACCTCCAAGTCACCCCGTCTCTCTCCCACAGTCCTCCAGCCGTCTTCAGAATCTTGAAGACATTCGGTTTCAAACATTTAACACCGGTCTCCCCGCGCGTGTGTTTCTCCAGGCGTGAATATCTCCTAAGCAACGCGATGCTGGGATTTATCCCGGAAAGGGAAGATGTTTCTGGAGGATTTGCTGCTTTCTTGACAGACATTCTTAAGACTTTCACTTGGATGGTCAGATGTGACTGGTGAACGCTTGCCTCACACGCTCAGACCTTCAGGCTGGGCCTGTGTTGGCTACTTTATTATTGAGTTTAAGAATATATGATAACATTTCCTATTTTATATATTTGTAAAATGTATTTAGGTAGTCCAAGAATGCAGATTCGATCCCATTACGTGGGATCGAACCTGTATTTCCTGTACGAAATATGTAATGAACTATGCGTTTAAAAAGTCGCCAGAAAGTCGAAAGTAGAAAACGTTAAAAAAAAAAATGAAAAAAGAAAAGAAAAAAGGGGGGGGGAAGGAAAGGAAAGGAACTATCAGGGAGAGCGCCAAGCCATTACGACTATATAGCACTGGGAAGGGATCAGGATAAGGATTTGGGATGGGACGGAGGGGGGGGGGGAAAGGAATGGTGCCCAACTACTTGGACGGTCGGGAATTGAACGCCGACCTGCATGAAGCGAGACCGTCGCTCTACCGTCCAGCGTAAGTGGTTGGACGGGTAGGGGGGGGGGAAGGGAACTATCAAGGGAAAGCGCCAAGCTATTACAACTATATAGCACTGGGAAGGGATAAGGATTTGGGATTGGACGGGGGAAGGAATGGTGTATGGTTCGGGCGCAGGAGCAGAAAACTGGAGAAGGATCTAAAACCTGGAATCTGCATGAATATAGTGCCGTCATAGTGACGTCACGCACCCCGTGTACACCATAGGTAACACATAACAGGCGCTGCTGGCTGAGTGGACAGCAAGCTGGATACGTAATCCTGTGGGCCGGGGTTCGATTCCCAGCGGAAACAGATGGGCGGAGTTTCTTTCACCCTGATGCCCCTGTTACCGAGGAGTAAATAGGTGCCTGGGAGTTAGACAGCTGTTACGGGCTGCTTCCTGTGTGTGTGTACTCACCTATTTGTGCTTGCGGGGGTTGAACTTTGGCTCTTTAGTCTCGCCTCTCAACTGTAATGTGTGTGTGTGTGTGTGTGTGTGTAAGAAAATTAGTTAATAGTTAGTAACAGTTGATTGACAGTTGAGAGGCGGGCCGAAAGACCAGAGCTCAACCCCCGCAAGCACAACTAGGTGAATACACATTTAATATGCCATACATAGACGCGAATAATGTACATTTCATTTTCGTTAGATTAGGTTAGGTTAGGTTAGGTTCATGTGTACAGGAGTGATGACGTAAAAGGGTACATATTTTCGTCATGTTTTAGACCCTACTCAAGATGGAGATGGTATCAGTAGGGACCCCCCGCGGTGGGGGGGGGCACTCGTCTTGAGAGTGTTTTCACACCTGTCTTAACACACCTGTCTTAACACACCTGTCTTAACACACCTGTCTTAACACCTTTTAGCACACCATTACCTGGCGCAGAGATAACACACCTGGGTGTAGCGGGCCACACTGCCCGCCACACCTGGGTGTAGTGGGCCACACTGCCCGCCACACCTGAGTGTAGCGGGCCACACTGCCCGCCACACCTGGGTGTAGTGGGCCACACTGCCCGCCACACCTGAGTGTAGCGGGCCACACTGCCCACCACACCTGGGTGTAGCGGGCCATACTATACTCACCTAGATGTGCTTGCGGGGGTTGAGCTCTGGCTCTTTGGTCCCGCCTCTCAACCGTCAATCAACTGGTGTACAGGTTCCTGAGCCTACTGGGCTCCATCGTATCTCAGCCCAGCCTCTTGTTTTGGTAGTACATATAGTAACGGTGAGGACCATAGCACATATATCGACGTACAACGCAATTACAAAGTTGAAATCGGTGCTATTGAATTTGGACAAATCAAAAAAGGTTCTATATTTAATGCAACGTAACATAAACCTAACTAACCTAAACTAACCTCTCTAGGCTTAATATACGCTGTATGAGGCTAATATAGTGTATATGAGCTATAGTAGGCCTAGTCATATTCAAGGTTTGTTAATATATTTTTTGCTTCATTTTTCGGTCTCTATAAAGGGAATAGTACGAAATTATACTATCTAATTGCTTAGTACGTCATTATTCATACTACGGTGTACATAGTTACAAATACTAGTATGTAAACAGGTGTGTGGGTTGTATGTCTACAGTTGACACTGTGTATGGAGTCAACACCTCACTGCTTTATGCATTCCATTTGTTAACTATCCTGACACTGAAAAACTAATTCTCATGTCTCTGTGGCTCATTGGGTACTACGTTTCCACCTGTGGAATTTAGGGGGGGGGGGAGACATGGTGAGTCAAGTGATCCGATCTATCGTGTCAGGAATGATCGTTACTTCTCCCACTAAATAGACAATAATTCCAGTTAAATAATTATGTTGTACGTAATATTCCATTGAACAGACTTCTGCACAGAATATATTGCCTTAACTTAATATATATCACAAAGGTATGAAATATTAGTAATATAATAATATTGGTAAACCATATTTACCGTAATTGTTCTAATAGCCTATGATTCCTATAACTTGACTATATAATTATATAGTAATTATTAATTACATAATGATTATAATAATTTGTGACATAATTTCAGTGTTTTTTCGCTGTTATTTGCAAGCAACTTTAATATGGTTCTTCATCCCACAGCCGTGAAACTTAACCCGACTCCTTCCACACATTAAGGACGTCCTTTCTTCTCCTTGGCGGAGCCGAATTCAATTCTCCTTACTCGGGTTTCAATCCTGTTTGGTTAGGGGTAGAGGAGAACCCACTAATAGGATCGGGTAGTCGAGTCTTTCATAAATGGATTCCGAACATATCAACGGAGATTACAGTCCTCTGCTTGAACTAACTCCCTCCCCACCGTCGGGCTTCTTTTGATAAGATTATTTTCCTCAGTGATATCTGAGGCTAGAGTCTTGTTAAGGAGGTTTTCTTCTTTGTCTGATGAAGAAGACTTTTTTTTTAAATTAATACATATAATTTTATATTTATTTGCCAAGTATATGTTTTTAGGAATGAATATCTTGGTGTTAATAATATTAGCGTTTGACTCAGACTGAACAGTATTTCATAATGCTTTGCTGTAGTATTAATTTTTAAACAAATAAAGTAAAATATTATGAACTTAAGAAATGCGCACACACACACACACACACACACACCACACACACACACACACACACCACACACACACCACACACACACACACACACACACACACACACACACACACGTGTGTACTCACCTAATTGTACTCACCTAGTTGTGTTTGCGGGGGTTGAGCTCTGGCTCTTTGGTCCCCGCCTCTCAACGTCAATCAACTGGTGTACAGATTCCTGAGCCTACTGGGCTCTATCATATCTACATTTGAAACTGTGTATGATCAGCCTCCACCACATCACTGCCTAATGCATTCCATCCGTTAACCCTCTGACACTGAAAAAGTTCCTTCTAACGTCTCTGTGGCTCATGTGGTACTCAGTTTCCACCTGTGTCCCCTTGTTCGCGTCCACCAGTGTTGAATAGTGTCCGTGTGTGTGTGGTGTGTGTGTGTGTGTGTGTGTGTGTGTGTGTGTGTTGTGTGTGTGTGTGTGTGTGTGTACGGTCAGGGACTCACTTTTCTCGTGGTGAATCAGTCGTACCTTGTCTGTACTTAAGACAGGTATGATAAATCTAAAGATGGGGTTACGAGTACATAATCAAGATTTAAATGATGTTTACTTAAAAATAAGTATTACCATAATATAAATTCATTATATACATTAAGACTACAGTGTAACACAGAGGTGCTGTATCTCTTAGCACAGTACAGTGTAACACAGAGGTGCTGTATCTCATCACAGTACAGTGTAACACAGAGGTGCTGTATCTCTCAGCACAGTACAGTGTAACACAGAGGTGCTGTATCTCTTAGCACAGTACAGTGTAACACAGAGGTTGTTCTCAGCACAGTACAGTGTAACACAGAGGTGCTGTATCTCAGCACAGTACAGTGTAACACAGAGGTGCTGTATCTCAGCACAGTACAGTGTAACACAGAGGTGCTGTATCTCAGCACAGTACAGTGTAACACAGAGGTGCTGTATCTCAGCACAGTACAGTGTAACACAGAGGTGCTGTATCTCAGCACAGTACAGTGTACACAGAGATGCTGTATCTCAGCACAGTACAGTGTAACACAGAGGGTGCTGTATCTCAGCACAGTACAGTGTAACACAGATCACTGCCTAACTCTAAGCATTCCATCCGTTAACTACTCTGACACTGAAAAAGTTCCTTCTAACGTCTCTGTGGCTCATGTGGGTACTCAGTTTCCACCTGT
>WNGS01162739.1:0-19071 GCA_020271785.1 Procambarus virginalis
GATTATATTAACATAGGACGAACATCGGAAGTGGACTATGAGAACGATATTGCAATAAAACCGAAAAAACAACCTAAGCTACTCACAGTCATATAAGAAGAAAAATGTCGGTGAACGACCAAGTGACAAGGACTAAGGAAGGCAGAGGGGGCATATACTGAAGAGTGACAAGGAAACTGGGAGGCACTGAATGCCCGTTCCATGGAGTGTTCACTACCGGCCCGAGCAGCTCCCATTGTTGGAAGGGTTACCCTAGATTAAAGACTATCAGATATAGCGGTGACAGTAAGGAGTAATGAAACGTTGACAAACTGATGCATCTAAAGCGGTAGACCAACAAAGTATCACCGTGGATACTAAAAAGGAACAGCGCAGGCCCTCAGCGTGCCCTCTGGCAATGATCTTTAATGAGTCTACTTATGTCGGGAATTGCCCAGTGCGCTGGAAGGGCAAATCGTCCGATTTTCAAGAAAGCGATAGGGGGAAGGCACTTTAACTATAGACGTTATCATTTATTATTTATTTATTTATTCATATACAAGAAGGTACATTGGGAATGTGAGAATATCATAATATGGTAATTACAATCTTGTAAAGCCACTAGTACGCGCAGCGGTTCGGGCCGGTCCTTAATCTAAGAAATTTTTAGTAGGTAAATACTAGGAAAAATATAAAAAGAAATGATAACAGTTACATGGCAAGAAAGAGAAAAAAGAAAAAAAAAAAGATGAGAAGAAATTGTAGGTACAGTATAATAAAGCACTTAGGTAGCTAAGATTGATTGCAATGAAAGCTGTAATGGTAGTTGACAAAATTTGGTAGGCACAAATACAGCAAAATGGCAGCACATAAAGGAAGGACAGCAATGAACACAATGATAAGGTTGTTTGGGTTTAAATGCATAAGAATTAGGAGATTGGGTAACACTAGATACAGAGCAAAATAAAGCTCAGTGTAGGAACTAAGAGATGAAATTAAGTACTTTTTGGTTTTGTTTTTAAATAAGGCAAAAGTTTACAGTTTTTCAATTCACTAGGGAGTGAGTTCCATAGACTAGGTCCCCTTATTTGCATAGATGTGTTTACACAGATTAAGTTTGCCCCTGGGGATATGCAAAGAGATATTTATTCTGGTGTGGTGACTAATGGGTCCTATTACATCTGTCCAGAGAGAGTTCAGAGCATGGTGTTGCATTTAAAACCAGGGTTTTGTAGATGTAGTTGACACAGGAGAATTTGGGAGGGAGTTAATATTAGCAAGTTAAGGGATTTTAAACAGGGAGACTGAGTGTTGTCTGAAGCAGAGTTAGTTATTATTTGATAGCAGATTTTGCTGGGGATGAGGGCTTAAGGTGGTTTGCAGTGGTAACCCCCATGCACAGATACCATAATTAAGATAGGGGTAGATTAGGCATAATTGAGAGAGAGGAGAGCAGAGTTAGGAACATAATATCTGATTTTGGAGAGTATACCAACTGTCTAGAGACTTTCTTAGTTATGTGTGTTGAATGTGGGTGCTGAGTTGAGTCTCTTGTCTAGGAATAGGCCAAGAAACTTGCCATCATTTTTATTACTGATGTTAATGTTGTCTATCTGTAGCTGAATTGCATTTGATGATTTGCTTCCAAATAAGATGTAGTAAGTCTTTTCGATGTTTTTGTTAGTTTTGTTGTTGACATCCATAAGTGGACTTTTTTTAATTCATTATTCACAACATTATTTAGTGTATGTGGGTTGAGGTCTGAATAGATAGAGTAGTATCGTCAGCAAACAATATAAGTTTGAGAATATTAGAGACATTATCACTGACAAGCATCCCCTGTAAAATACTGGAAAGATTGATATTAGGCTATGACTGGTTGCACACCTGGAGAACATTAGTTTGTGAACAAGCATCAACATGGGTTCTGGACAGGGAAATCGTGCCTAACAACCTTCTGGAATTCTATGATAAAATAACGAGGATAAGACAGGACAGAGATGGTTGGGCAGACTGCATATTTCTGGACTGCCAAAAAGCCTTTGATACAGTACCGCACATGAGACTGCTATTCAAACTCGAGAGGCAGGCGGGGTAGGGGGAAAGGTCCTAGCATGGATAAGGAACTACCTAACAGGAAGGAGCCAAAGAGTTACGGTAAGGGCGAGAAGTCGGACTGGCGAACAGTAACAAGTGGAGTACCACAAGGATCGGTGCTGGGACCAATTCTATTTCTTGTATATGTTAACGACATGTTTACGGGTGTAGAGTCCTACATGTCGATGTTTGCGGATGACGCAAAGTTGATGAGAAGAGTTGTGACAGATGAGGATTGCAGGATCCTCCAAGAGGACCTGAACAGGTTGCAGAGATGGTCAGAGAAATGGCTACTGGAATTCAACACGAGCAAATGTAAAGTTATGGAAATGGGACTAGGAGATAGGAGACCAAAGGGACAGTACACAATGAAGGGGAACAGCCTACCTGTGACGACGCCAGAAAGACCTGGGTGTGGACGTAACACCTAATCTATCTCCTGAGGCACATATAAATAGGATAACGACAGCAGCGTACTCTACACTGGCAAAAGTTAGAACATCATTCAGAAACCTAAGTAAGGAGGCATTTAGGGCTCTTACACTGCCTACGTGAGGCCAGTCTTAGAGTATGCCGCCTCATCATGGAGTCCCCATCTGAAGAAGCATATAATGAAACTGGAAAAGGTTCAGAGGTTTGCAACGAGACTCGTCCCAGAGCTACGAGGGATGGGTATGAGGAGCGCCTGGGGAACTATGCCTTACGACACTAGAAAGAAGAAGGGAGAGGGGGACATGATAGGAACGTATAAAATACTCAGAGGGATTGACAGAGTGGACATAGACGAAATGTTCACACGGAATAGTAACAGAACGAGGGGACATGGATGGAAGTTAGAAACTCAGATGAGTCACAGAGATGTTAGGAAGTTTTCTTTTAGCGTGAGAGTAGTGGGAAAATGGAATGCACTTAAGGACAGGTTGTGGAAGCAAATACTATTCATAATTTTAAAACCAGGTATGATAGGGAAATGGGACAGGAGTCATTGCTGTAAACAACTGATGCTCGAAAGGCGGGATCCAAGAGTCAATGCTCGATCCTGCAGACACATATAGGTGAGTACACACACAAGGGAACAAACGTGACAGGTAAACGCACCTCTGGCACAGGGAAAAGTCAGAGTGACTGATTGAAGGAGATGCTCGACCAAGCTTGGGTGGGTATCATCAAGGAGATGAAAGAAATGAGGGATGCATTCAGCAACCTGCATAAAGAGCTGTTAGCAGCAAATGAGGAGATAAGAAGGCTCAAAGAAAACAATACTCAGGCTCAGCTCCAGATAACCATATCAAGAGAAGATGGAAATGCTTCGGTGGAAGAGACTGCCACTGTACAAGCATCATTTGCTGAGATACTTAAAAATAGTCCAGATGTAATGGCCACAGTGAGGGAGGCAGCCATGAAAGCAGCTACCTCACAGAAAGCAGCAAGGTGCATTAGTCAGCTGTTGGAGAGGAAATGATCAGTGGTAGTAGTGGGCATTAAAGAACAGGAAGGCTCCAGTGAGATAGAATGGATTGGTAAGGACAATGAGGCAATGCGAGTGATCCTACAGGGGTTACAGATGGAAGGGGCTGGGCCATGCACAGTGAAGGTTTTTCAGGGTAGGCTGTTACAACAAGGACAGAGATCGCCTGATAAAGATAGTGTTTACAAACCTGTATGCAAAGGAAGCAATTCTAGCAAGGAAGATCCTTCTGTACCATGTGGGAGGTTACTTGAAAGTATTCCTCCAGAGGGACATGACGTGGGAAGAGAAAGTAAAGGTAGAAGAAGCGAGGAGGAAGCACAGGGGGAGACGAAAGCACCAGGGAACCACAGACCCCAACTCAAGAGCCCCAGAGGGAAGTGGGGAACTCCCAACCAGCACCCCACCAACCCCAGAGGAGAGGACAACACCCCCATCTTCCACCCCATAGAAATCCCCCCCTTTCACTGGACCCACCTGTGGTGTTCTGTGTTGCTGTGAAGTCTTGGATGTAGGGTTGAAATAAAACCATTGCTTGGTTACTGACCTTTGTGAGGGAATGGTTCACCAGCTCACTTACAATAGTGCTCTCCTGCCTGTGGGAGCCTGTACACTTGTTAAGTGCACTTGTTAAGTGCATGGACTGGAGTTTGGTAACCAGCAACCGAAACATCTAGTGTTTGGGCTCATGTGAGAGCCCCAGTCATTAGCATTCCAGAAATGTTACCCTGGCCCGGGGTAGCACGTCTGTGGATAGTGATAGAGCCGATAGCATCATTCTATTGTATGGCTTGGAGCGATTTACACAAGATTTGTGCGGGAACAAGCTAGGCCGCATGCGTGGGTGAGCTGTGGGTCTACCGCTCTAGCCATTTGACTCGTCGTCATGGCAACAGCCGCCATCTTAGTAAACACCTTGAGCCGCCATGTTGGTCGGCCATCTTGAAGTTGCCCTAGGAGCCATGCTACACCATCGCTGATTGGTTGAGAGGGATGGGCCGCTGTGTGCCTTCCTCTCATTGATTATTTCGAGGAGGATGCAGGAATTGCCGGTGTCCCTCCCTGGAGACGCCATTCTGAACACAGCCGCCACCTTGTCCTGACGCTCCCTGTACTCATTAAATAAATAAATAAATAAATATGTTTATTCAGGTACTTCAGGTAAGGTACATACATACAGTTAGTTAGTTAGGTAAGTTATTCAGGTAAGGTACATACATACAAGGGATGTTACATTAATGGATCGATTTATAGATAGAGCTAGTACATACAATGCCTAAATCCACTATTACGCAATGCGTTTCGGGCAGTGGCCAAATTAGGCCAAATTGAGTATAGGGCGTCGTGGTGGCTTGACTACTCAACTGCTTCACCTCCTGCTTCATCTACGACGGCGGTCGCAGCAGAATCCGGCCGAAGTCGTCGTTCGAAGGGGAGAAAGACATTGTGTACAGTGGGTAGAGATCTAGTGATCTGGGATAGTGGGGTAATATGCATACGAGCAGTAACAGACGCGTGGATCCTCATATCAGTGATTATAGACGTTCAAATTCCTGCTAGTGCTCTGTAGCAGTCGATAGGAACGGGGAAATCGTGCCAAGTGTTCAGGGGCAGTATTCTCATAGAAATTCGTGGAAAATCTTGAGTCAGTGTTTTTGGCGCCAAAGTGTTGGGAGCGCTAAGCTGCTGGGGAAGGGTGGGGGAGGTCTCCCCTTAAGCCTACCACCCACCACCTAGCGTACCGCCACCTACACCACCTACCATTGCTGTGAGCCAGCCACACCGCAGGGTGCCTGATTGTATGGTAGGACGATTTAGTGCGTGTGAGGCCGGCAGTATAAATGAGTAAGCACCTATGTGAGTATTTCTGGTGATTATATTCTCTAAAGTCTGAATTCGAAGTCAGGTGTTCGTCGCATTGTCATTAAGCACCTGTAGAGGTGAAGTGAAGTGTGGACGAGGAGATAATCACCCTTGTTGTCATCTTGTCAGTCCAGAGGGACTTACGTCTTTTGTACACAGACGTACAGTGTGTGTGTGTGTGTGTGTAGGTACACACGGGAACATAGTATACATAGATTATTGTGGAGTGATACCAGAGTGTGGTGTTAATTTCTTGTTTTGTTCCCAGGGTCGTGACAAGTGTGATTTACATATATATATATATATATATATATATATATATATATATATATATATATATATATATATATATATATATATATATATATATATATATATATATATATATTAGTATATTTTGGTAGCAGTCTTTCCTGTAGACATATGTTATTAAATATGACCGAAAAAGTAAGATTAATAATTCTAACACGAATTTTCTCAATTTTCCTTATGTTTGTTTTTACTGATGACGGTAAATTAAAAATCAATTCTCCAAAATTCATTCTTTATTTCTTAGTCTGACGCGACACTTGAGCGCGTTTCGTAAAACTTATTACATTTTCAAAGACTTTAGTTACACACACACAGAACAACTATAACTGAACAGAGTTTAAATACCTGCATTTGGGTGAGGTGACATGTTACAATGGTTTGGGGTGAGGTGAGAACAAACACAGAACACGAAACAATGGGTATAAGGGAAGAATAGATCTGTAACTGCAGAAGGCCTATTGGCCCGTATTTCTTGATGTTTCTATATTGGAGCGGAGTCTTGAAGTGGGTAGAATATAGTAGTGCGTTAACGCACTACTATATTCTACCCACTTCAAGACTCCGCTCCAATATAGAAACATCAAGAAATACGGGCCAATAGGCCTTCTGCAGTTACAGATCTATTCTTCCCTTATACCCATTGTTTCGTGTTCTGTGTTTGTTCTCACCTCACCCCAAACCATTGTAACATGTCACCTCACCCAAATGCAGGTATTTAAACTCTGTTCAGTTATAGTTGTTCTGTGTGTGTGTAACTAAAGTCTTTGAAAATGTAATAAGTTTTACGAAACGCGCTCAAGTGTCGCGTCAGACTAAGAAATAAAGAATGAATTTTGGAGAATTGATTTTTAATTTACCGTCATCAGTAAAAACAAACATAAGGAAAATTGAGAAAATTCGTGTTAGAATTATTAATCTTACTTTTTCGGTCATATTTAATAACATATATATATATATATATATATATATATATATATATATATATATATATATATATATATATATATATATATATATATATATATATATATATTGTGGTTGCAGTATTAACGTAATTTTGGTAGAATTTAGTGAGTGACGAGGCTGTCTGCAGTGACATCCGTCGCTCTGTCGAGTAACGTAATTCTCGGAAGTGTTTATCGGCATGCGGGATCCATGAATCACTCACCCATGTGATTTAAGGAGTGCGAGATCTTATTGTACCCAGTAACATTTGATAGCTGTAGGCTACATGTGTCAGCAGTAATTATATAAATATGATCGTAGTGTCACGGTGCCCAGTGTTATTGTGTTATTAACTGTGGTGATTGCAATGTGTGGACCAGTGTTCTAAGGGGTTATTTAGAGCGCACTGTTGGTGATTTGCAACACTAAGTGTTGTGCAGTATTCTAATACTGGGAAATTAGAGTACTTGTCGTGTGTGTTATTGCAAAGATGTTGCCATTGATGGTGATTGTTGCAAGTGTTGAGAAAACACTGTATGTGATTGCAGTTCAGTAAAGTCATTGTGGGGCAGTGTTCTAGAGGGTTCATGTCCTGTATGTTATTTTACTAGGTTCTGCAGTATTGTCATTGCAACCGGATTGTAACGTAAATCACTGTGATTTGTTAGTGTGATTTGTCATTGTCGTGGGTGAACTCGGCTGTAGACGAGTACTTGGGTTTATATTCTCCTGTTTATCTGGTAGGACATCGAAGTCCAGTATTCAGTGAGGTGATTGCGAGGCAATTAATATAACGTAACCAAGGGAACGCCCATTGCTTTAAGAGAATTTGTTCTTTGACAATTTGAGTAACGTAGAATACGTTTGGGTTAATTACTTTCCTGCAAGCAGCTACGGTAGTCTCAGGGTAGTCTAGCCATCAGCCAGATAAGAATTAGAGTATTGTCTGTCGTAATTAACGGTCAGTGGGCCGGGTAATTGACGTGTTTCAGGAAGTCAAAATAATTAATCTGGATCCTTGTTTGATCGACTCACACGAAGGCCCCATGGTTCCATTAACGTAACGTCGTTATTTATGTCCGGAAGTACCGGCACTTGATTGACTCGTGGGATGAGTAACGTCATTTTAGAATAACGTAAACGTGGTGCCTAATTACTGTTATTAGCTACCTGAATTGGTCTGAGTATGGAAGGCTCAGACGGAATTCACACCTTAATGTAAATTGCTGAGCCAGTGTGAAAGGTTGCGTATTTAACTGTTTAATTATTGATCTTGAGGATAGTAATTAATTACTCTAAAGGTAATCACGAGTGATTACCGTTCTCTTAGCACCTTGGACATTGTAAATCAGAGTTTACCATCGCTGAGTGATTAGTAACCGATTAACGTAAATTAACGTAACTAGTAAAGAGATAAATCAACTGTCTAGAAGTACAGGGATTGATGAGATTTTCTCACTGAATGCTCGACGGGTAGAGCGTTGTGCAATTTCCGCGTTACTAGTGACAGTTGTAAGAGTTATTAAATTAACGAAAATGTTATTTTGTTATTAACGTAAATGTTATTGTGTTATTAACGTAAATCAATTGTTATTGATTGTTGATCGTCCGATGGACGGAGTGTTAACCTAAGGATTAATTTGAGGAAGGGTGCTGGAGTTGCCAGTGAACCCATTAGTCATTGATGTCATTGAAAGGCTACAGATTTGATTGCATTGCAACCGCTATTGCAGGTGTAGACTGCACTGAGGCGTAGAACAGTTAGGAGGTTACTGGAGACGTGTTTCAGAACCCACTGTGTTATTTGTTGTAATTGTGATTATAGATCTGTTAGTTCTTGTTTCTTGTTGATTCCTCTGTGTTCACGCTTATGTTCGAGTTAGTTCATTATGCAGTCCGAGGGCTGGTGTCTAGCTGTCATTGATAGTGTCACAGGAAGGATTTCGAGTAACGTCTTTAATATTTATTTTGTTTTGTTGTAGTAGTTAGTACTTAATTAAATAAACTAAATTGTTATGTTTAACACTGTCTTTTCGTTACACCCCCACACATTATAATTGTTATGCAAGTGTTCTGACACACTCAACTAATCGAATTGTGAGAGCCCAGGACCTACTCGTTAGATTCGCTTCGGCGAATAGCGAAGGTCGACGGCCTAGTGGAGGGGATTTAAATTTTTATTGGGGTCTCGGCGTTTGCTCGCGCCTAGTCAATTGTTCATATATGGTCCCAAAGTGAGGAATGAGCTCCTTACTACACTGGTGTGTTAGCTAAGCAAGTCCTTCCTCAGGCGACCTAGTTGAATATCACGACAGGAATAAAGGTTAAAGAATAAAGAAAATTCTTATTAATTTTCCGAGCTCAATTCCTTATACCTATTTCATTTATTCCCACTTAATCAAGTCACACTAAACTCTCACAACTTTGTCTTCTTTTAGGACCAAGCTAAGTGTTCGTGGACTGCCCAAGGTAAAACTACCTTTCTCAGTACAATGGCCTCCACACGTCATTTCTGGGACATAAAAACGTCATTAGTTAGATGGACAGGACACTGGGGAAACCATGAAGTAGCACTTATTCACTGGAGAGTTGACATTACGCCCGTAGCACAACATAGATGGCGCTGATCTTGATACGGCACCCACCAGAAGTCACCATCATCGATCTCGCATTCTAACTGAGGCAGGAAACCAGAGCCATTTATCGCTGCCACGCCACCACCAACAGATGGCATTGTCCACATAGAGTCCGATACCAGGGGAGTTTGAGTGCAGATCCATAGATGGCGCTGAAATTGCCACTCTACACACTGACGATGGAGACGATACCATAACACCCCCTCACCCCATTTCCACCCTGCTACCCCTTCCCTACTCCCACCCTGTCCCCCTCCCCCCTTTCCCTCCCTGTTCTCCCTCCCCTTTCATCCCATACCTTCCCTGCCCCCCCCCCTTCACGTGATCCCCCCACCCTCACTCCAGTATTCTCTGAGACCCCGTTACCCACCCCACAAATCTTCACACTCATGGAACAGCTTCACCCACCAGCAGAACACTCACCAAGATAGGGACATGAGAAGGGACAGAAGAAAGTGAGTCTCAAGGCAATGTACACTAACATAGATGGAATTACAAATAAAACAAATGAACTTGGAAAATGGGCACTAGAAGAAACCCCAAATATAATAGCACTCACAAAAACAAAGCTAACGAAACCTATAACAAATGCAGTTTTCCCACAGGACTACTGTGTTGTGAGGAAAGAGAGAGAAGGAAGAGAAGGAGGTGGTGTAGCTCTGCTGGTAAGAAAAGGCTGTGATTTTGAGGAGATGGTTATTCAAGGCTGTGAAGGTTTCAGGGACTACATAACAGGTACCATAGCAACTGGAGGACCGAAAATTATAGTCGTAGTCATCTATAATCCACCACCAAATGACAGAAGACCCAGACAGGAATATGATAGAAACAACATGGTCACCATCAACATAATAGAGAGCAGCTTCTGTTGCTAACAAGAATGGATCTGGACTACTAATCACGAGAGACTTCAACCACGGGAAGATAGATTGGGAGAACAAAGACCCGCATGGAGGACCAGATACATGGAGAGCTAAGCTGCTGGACGTGGCAACAAGAAATTTTCTAAGCCAGCACATCAAGGAACCAACAAGAATGAGAGGAGAGGATGAACCAGCCTTGCTCGATCTGATATTTACCCTAAATGAGTCGGATATAAGGGAAGTTAAGTTGGAAACACTCTTGGGAATGAGTGATCACAGTGTATTGAGCTTGGAGTACCTGGTAGAGCTAGGAATTATCTCCCCCGAAAAGAACTTGGAAACAAAAGGCTGGCGTACCGAAAGGGGAATTATGAGGGGATGAGAAGTTTCCTAAGGGATATACCGTGGGATACAGACCTCAGAACTAAGTCTGTACAAGATATGATGGACTATGTCACCTAAAAGTGTCAGGAGGTAGTAAACAGGTTTATCCCGGCCCAAAAGGAAAACTCCGAGAATCAAAAGAAGAATCCATGATTTAATACGGCATGTATGGAGGCAAAGGAACTGAACTTAAGGGTGTGGAGGAACTTCCGGAATAACAGAACACCAGAAAGCAGAGAGAGAGAGAGATTCCAGAGAACCAGGAATGAGTATGTCAGGGTGAGAAGAGAAGCAGAGAAAAATTATGAAAATGAAATAACAAACAAAGCCAAGACCGAACCAAAGCTACTCCACAGTCACAGCAGGAGGAAAATAACGGTGAAAGACCCGGTACTGAAACTTAGAACAGGCGAGGACAGGTATACAGAGAATGACAAATAGGTGTGCGAAGAACTCAACAGAGGTTCCAGTTCCAGGAGGCCTTCACAATAGAACAAGGAGAGGTCACTGTGCTTGGAGAGGAGGCAGTGAACCAGGCTGCCTTGGAAGGGTTCGAAATTACGAGAGATGAGGTCAAGAGGCACCTATTGGATCTGGATGTGAGAAAGGCTGTTGGGCCGGACGGAATCTCCCCATGGGTACTAAAAGAGTGTGCAGAGGTACTTTGTTTGCCACTCTCCATAGTGTATAGTAGGTCATGGGTGACCTATCAGAAATATGGAAGAAGGCGATTGTGGTCCCATTATACAAAAAGGGTGACAGGCAAGAGGCACTGAACTACAGGCCAGTGTCCTTAACTTGTATACCATGCAAAGTGATGGAGAAGATCGTGAGAAAAAACCTAGTAACACATCTGGAGAGAAGGGACTTCGTGACAAATCGCCAACATGGGTTCAGGGAGGGTAAATCTTGCCTGACAGGCTTAATAGAATTCTACGACCAGGTGACAAAGATCAAGCAAGAAAGAGAAGGCTGGACGGACTGCATTTTCTTGGATTGTCGGTAAGCCTTTGACACAGTACCCCATAAAAGGTTGATGCATAAGCGTGAGTAACAAGCAGGAGTAACTGGTAGAGCTCTCCAGTGGATAAGGGAGTATCTGAGCAATAGGAAACAGAGAGTTACAGTGAGGGGTGAGACCTCAGATTGGCGTGAAGTCACCAGTGGAGTCCCACAGGGCTCTGTACTTGGACCTAACCTGTTTCTGATATACGTAAATGATCTCCCGGAGGGTATAGACTCATTCCTCTCAATGTTTGCTGACGACGCCAAAATTATGAGGATGATTAAGACAGAAGAGGACTGCTTGAGGCTTCAAGAAGACCTAGATAAACTGAAGGAATGGTCGAACAAATGGTTGTTAGAGTTTAACCTAGGCCAATGTAATGTAATGAAGATGGGTGTAGGGAGCAGGAGGCCAGTTACAAGGTATCATTTGGGAGATGAAATTCTTTAAGAGTCAGAAAGAGAAAAAGACTTGGGGGATGATATCACGCCAGACCTGTCCCCTGAAGCTCATATCAAGAGGATAACATCAGCGGCATATGCCAGGTTGGCCACATAAGAACGGCATTTAGAAACTTGTGTAAGGAATCATTCAGAACTTTGTATACCACATATGTCAGACTAATCCTGGAGTATGTTGCCCCAGCATGGAGTCCATATCTAGTCAAGGATAAGACTAAACTGGAAAAGGTTTAAAGGTTTGCCACCAGACTAGTACCCGAGCTGAGAGGTATGAGCTACGAGGAGAGACTACGGGAATTAAACCTCATGTCGCTGGAAGACAGAAGAGTTAGGTGGGACATGATCACCGCATTCAAGATTCTCAAGGGAATCGATAGGGTAGATAAAGACAGGCTATTTAACACAAGGGGCACACGCACTAGGGGACACAGGTGGAAACTGAGTGCCCAAATGAGCCACAGAGATATTAGAAAGAACTTTTTTAATGTCAGAGTGGTTGACAAATGGAATGCATTAGGCAGTGATGTGGTGGAGGCTGACTCCATACACAGTTTCAAGTGTAGATATGATAGAGCCCAATAGGCTCAGGAACCTGTACACCTGTTGATTGACAGTTGAGAGGCGGGACCAAAGAGCCAGAGCACAACCCCCGCAAGCACAAATAGGTGAGTACAGAAATAGGCCATGAACAAATCCACAAGGGCCGTGATGAGGATTCGAACCTACGTCCGGGATGATCCTAGACGCGCCTTGGTCGACTGCGCCACAACATGGTCAAAAGAATTGCAACCGAGAGTGCTACTGACCTCTCACGGAACCTGCAGCCTCTCAGAGACACAAACCGGGTTTTACACAATTCCCCCATGCACCCGGGTTCTGTTAACAAGCTGTTCTACCTCTTCGCCCTCACTTCAGTACACTCAGAAATTGTGATTTGTAATCACAAACTGTGATTGTTGTGATTGTTGAAATTGTGATCACAAACTATTGTGATTTCTGTGTGTGTGTTGGCCCAACCACTTGGGGTGGACGGTAGAGCGACGGTCTCGCTTCATGCAGGTCGACGTTTAATCCCTTACCGTCCAAGTGGTTGAGGCACCATTACTTCCCCTCGTCCCATCCCAAATCCTTAACCTGACCTCTTCCAAGTGCTATATAGTCGTAATGGCTTGGTGCTTTCCTCCTGATAGTTCCCTTCCCTCTGTGTGTATTGAAGTAAGGGCGAAGACGGAGAACATTTGGTTGACATGCAGTGGCCGGGTGCCTGAGGGGGGGGGGGGGTGGACTGTGTAAAGTAGTCTCATGTTGGTGAATGATAATACATAATGAGAGACTGGTGATATATAACTCATACTTAGTGATATATATAACTCATACTTAGTGATATATATAACTCATACTTAGTGATATATAACACATGCTTAGTGATATATATAACTCATACTTAGTGATATATATAACTCATACTTAGTGATATATATAACTCATACTTAGTGATATATAACTCATACTTAGTGATATATAACTCATACTTAGCGATATATATAACTCATACTTAGTGATATATAACACATGCTTAGTGATATATATAACTCATACTTAGTGATATATATAACTCATACTTAGTGATATATATAACTCATACTTAGTGATATATAACACATGCTTAGTGATATATATAACTCATACTTAGTGATATATATAACACATACTTAGTGATATATATAACTCATACTTAGTGATATATATAACACATACTTAGTGATATATAACTCATACTTAGTGATATATAACTCATACTTAGTGATATATAACTCATACTTAGTGATATATAACTCATACTTAGCGATATATATAACTCATACTTAGTGATATATTACACATACTTAGTGATATATATAACACATACTTAGTGATATATAACACATACTTAGTGATATATAACACATACTTAGTGATATATAACACATACTTAGTGATATATAACACATACTTAGTGATATATAACACATACTTAGTGATATATAACTCATACATAGTGATATATAACTCATACTTAATGATATATAACACATACTTAGTGATATATAACACATACTTAGTGATATATAACACATGCTTAGTGATATATAAAACACATACTTAGTGATATATAACTCATACTTAGTGATATATAACTCATACTTAATGATATATAACACATACTTAGTGATATATAACACATACTTAGTGATATATAACACATACTTAGTGATATATAACACATACTTAGTGATATATAACACATACTTAGTGATATATAACTCATACTTAGTGATATATAACTCATACTTAATGATATATAACACATACTTAGTGATATATATAACACATACTTAGTGATATATAACTCATACTTAGTGATATATAACACATACTTAGTGATATATAACACATACTTAGTGATATATAACACATACTTAGTGATATATATAACTCATACTTAGTGATATATATAACTCATACTTAGTGATATATAACACATACTTAGTGATATATAACTCATACTTAGTGATATATAACTCATACTTAGTGATATATATAACACATACTTAGTGATATATAACTCATACTTAGTGATATATAACACATACTTAGTGATATATAACACATACTTAGTGATATATAACACATACTTAGTGATATATATAACTCATACTTAGTGATATATATAACTTATACTTAGTGATATATAACACATACTTAGTGATATATAACTCATTCTTAGTGATATATAACTCATACTTAGTGATATATAACTCATACTTAGTGATATATAACACATACTTAGTGATATATAACACATGCTTAGTGATATATATAACTCATACTTAGTGATATATTACACATACTTAGTGATATATTACACATACTTAGTGATATATTACACATACTTAGTGATATATAACTCATACATAGTGATATATAACACATGCTAAGTGATATATATAACTCATACTTAGTGATATATTACACATACTTAGTGATATATTACACATACTTAGTGATATATTACACATACTTAGTGATATATAACTCATACTTAGTGATAGACACCAATGTGTAGCCATCAATAATATAACCTCTCCCACTCTACCAATAACTGTTGGAGTGCCACAGGGCAGCATCTTGGGACCTCTTCTATTTCTTATATGCATCAATGATCTGCCTAATGTCTCTAACTTTCTGAAACCTATTTTGTTTGCTGATGATACTACCCTCATCTACTCCAACCCCAACCCACATACACTAAATAACGTTGTTAATAATGAACTACAAAAAGTCCACTTATGGATGTCAACCAACAAACTAACACTTAACATAGAAAAGACCTACTACATCTTATTTGGAAGCAAATCTACAAATGCAATTCAGCTTCAGATAGACAATGTAAACATTAGCAATAAAAATGATGGAAAGTTTCTTGGCCTGTACCTAGACAAGAGACTCAACTTCAGTACCCACATACAACACATAACTAAGAAAGTCTCTAAAACAGTTGGTATACTCTCCAAAATCAGATATTGTGTACCTAACTCTGCTCTCATCTCTCTATATTATGCACTAATCTATCCCTATCTCAACTATGGTATCTGTGCATGGGGTTCAACCACTGCAAACCACCTCAAGTCCATCATCACCCAGCAAAAATCTGCTATCAGAATAATATCAAATTCTGCTTTCAGACAACACTCAGCCCCCTTGTTTAACTCCCTAAACATGCTAAACATAATCTCACTCCACAAATTCTCGTGTGTCAACTACATTTACAAAACCTTGTTCTTAAATGCAAATCCTACTCTGAAACTCTCCCTGGACAGATGTAATAGGACCCATTATCACCACACCAGAAATAAATATCTTTTTGATATCCCCAGAGTTAAACTTAATCTGTGTAAACACTCTATGCAAATAAAGGGACCCAGTTTATGGAACTCACTCCCTGTTGAATTGAAAAGCTGTCCAACATTTACGTCATTCAAAATCAATACTAAAAAGTACCTAATTTCATCTTCAGAGTTTTTCACCTTTTGCCTTAAAATTGCACTGTATCTATTGCTACCCAATCTCCCAACCTTTATGTTTCCCAATTTGAACATCTTCACCGTTGTGATCATTGCTGTCTTCTTATATGTGCTGCCAATCTGCTGTATGGTGTTTATTATTCTTGTTTATCTGTATCTATTGCTACCCAGTCTCCCAATCTTTATGTATCCAATCTGAACATCTTTACCATAGTGATCATTGCTGTCTTATATGTGCTGTCAATCTGCTGTATGGTGTCTATTAATCTTGTTTAAATTACCAATCAAGTTGTCAATGTAATCAATCAGAGCTTTAATATACCAATGTGCTTTAATATACTTACTAAGCTCTCTCATCTCATTTTACTCTTGCAATGTATTTATTAGCATTTATCAATTCTGATAGAAATTACCTACTTAAAATTATCTGTTAGATTAAGGACCTGCCCGAAACGCTGCGCGTACTAGTGGCTTTACAAGATTGTAAATACTGTACTATTCAGTGTATTCTCACAAACCCAATGTACCTTCTTGTATATATATTGTGACGATAATCTCTTATCAGAGATTTAGCCTGCTATTTCTGCGAATCACTCCTGTCCTCATCAATATACAAGATACGTTTTGTAGTGGCTAAACGTATATGATAGCCACACGTACCAGCAACTCCCTCCTCCCCCCACTCCAGCACCTGGTCGACGCGCCGAACCCTTCCACTGCCTAACTAGCGACTTGCGACCATCCAGCTTCCTCATTGGCCGCCAACCAACACTCCACTCCGGCTCCCCGCCAATCACAAGACCTCACCAGTTATTGTTGGAGTCCCTTGCGTTTCTGCCAGCCAGAATATTGTGTGCTCGCAAGCTGTGAACTCCTAAGTGACTCACCTTGTGTGGTCAAATAGAGGTTTATAGTTAGTGCATATATTCCAGCATTCATATTTTACTTACTTTTGTATGTCAATTCTCCTCCCCATTAACGTAATCTATTTTCATGTTTATATTGTTTATTATTTTTACCAGTAAGCCAAGATTTTGCATTTGTTTCAATTTGTGTTTTTTTTATTGTTATTAAAATCCAGTTTTTATTATTGTCTTTCGTATTTCCGACCTTACCACAGATTACCAATCACGCAGTCATTCTTTTTTTTTCTCTTTTTTTTCCTTTTCTTTTTTTATATATTATATGTGGCCCAGCACTGACACCTGCTAGTTGGAAGACTGCCGACCACCATTTCCAACTCGTTACCGTCACATATTAAATGGGGGCCTGTCCACGGAGCTTCACTCAGGTAATGGTAATTATGGTAAGCACACTTGGCTCTTATTTCCCTTGCTTCCATTATTCACATTAATCATTCTTTATTTTATATGGTGCTGTGTATATTGTACATTACGGGAATAGCATATGGTGAGAGTGAGACAACTTTGGATTACGTGGTGACTGTAGGCCGCAGTCATACTCTTAATTGGTCGTCTCCCCCTTCCGTGTTATCCTCCGTGTTTAACATCTTTGTCCCCCAATATTTCTCACTTTTTGACAGATTATCACATAGGTACCCTGGTACTGTGGTCTGTCTCCGGGTCAATAGCACCCAAGTCCTGCAATCCGACTCTAGGAGGAAAAAGAGGGCTTTAGATCCTCTAGCACGAACTATTATTGGCGAACTGGGACCTCGCCGATAGTTCTCGTCACCAGTTGACACATCGCACCCCTACTCGTCGGTCAGACTGATGGTATTTACCAAAAGGTAGGGAATTGGCGTTCTTTCTTTAGAGCACAAAAGTTCGCTAATTCTGTAAATACCATATTCAATTTCAGTGGGTACCATTGCTTATGTTCTATAGTGACTTGGCAAGGTATGACTACGTTTTTTGGACTACCTCATTTATTTTGAAGCCATTTAGTGTTTCACTTGTATTTTAAACTTAGTTTTCACTAATTAATAGGATTTTCTTGCCTTTATCCTCCCATAGTGAGTACCAGGTACAAGATTTCCTGCGACCTTATTCATTTACCATCTTGAATTTACTTTAATTATTAATAATTCCCCACAGGATAGGTATCAGTTGCCACGTTTCCTGTTTCTGACACTCACCATATTCTCACTATATTCATCTCCTTTGTTTTGCTATATTTTCACCATGTTCCGCTTACAAGCTTTCATAGCAAATCCAGAAAGAGAAATAGGGACCTTACGTCAAGCTAAGAGGGTCGATTTGTTAACTCTTGCACATGAGTATCACTTAGAAGTTCCTGATGGAGCCAACAAATTTGCCATTAATAATATGATAATGGATCACCTTGCTGAGGAAGATATTATAGATTCTTCTACTCATGAACAGTACATTATTTCAGATAAAGATGACTTGAGAGCGATAAAGCTCAGATTGGAACTTGCCAAGATCGAGCTACAGCAACAACAAGAAGCAGCTGCAATCAGAAAGGAAGAACAAACGCGTGAAGCTGCAATCAGAGAGCGTGAAGCTGCCCTCAGAAAGGAAGAACAAACGCGTGAAGCTGCCCTCAGAAAGGAAGAACAAACGCGTGAAGCTGCCCTCAGAAAGGAAGAAGCTGCCATCCGGAAGGAAGAAAGTGAAAGGGAGGCCCTACTCCTCAAAGGACAGCAAGAACGTGAGTTGGCCTTATACAAACAGCGACTAGAGATACAACGGGAACACGACCAACGACAGGCAGAAGCAATGCTAAACCGAGAACTCACGAGGGACGCTGCACACCAAGCTCAACTCCAACAAGCGGCAGCTAGTCTTCCTCCCAGTTTCAATATCTCCCATGCAAGTAAGTTAATGCCCCCGTTCCTCGAAACGGAGGTTGATGTGTTCTTTACCACTTTGAGACCCTTGCTGTTCAACTTAAATGGCCTGACGACCAATGGGCTACCCTTCTCAGAGTACATTTAACAGGTAGAGCAGCAGTCACACTCAGCACTTTGGCTTCGGAAAACGACTACACCACCCTGAAACAAGCTGTGT
>WNGS01162740.1:47822-71041 GCA_020271785.1 Procambarus virginalis
TCGTGCTTTAACTTTTACCCACTCCTGTAGTTACTGTTCCTCTTCACCACCTCCCTCTTTCTGTTCCGGTTATCTTGCTTACAGGATTCAATTTCAGTTGTATATTCTAATGTTTCTCACTCGTATTGTTCCTTACCTTGCCCCCATGGAGAGTCCACCTTCCGAAGTTTTGTACTCCTTGACCTGCATCACTAAGAGCTTTTGCCCCTTCTACAGTTCTGAAAAGCCTTTTCCTTGAACGTTTTTCTTCGCACTCCAGCTCCGTTTCCATCTCACCGGTAAGTCTAAGTCTGTGGACGGTGTAGGCTACTCTTATTTTCCTGACCGCACTTGTGGGTCGCCTACTCGGAGACTAGCATCTTCACAGCCGAACTTTATTCTATTCTCTATGCTCTTTCTCTCCTGCTTTCTAGTTGTCAATCTTCCTTTGTGGTTATCGTTGACTCTCGTAGTGCCCTTATGACTCTGGGGTCCTTTAATCCGGTCCATCCAGTGGTCGTAGATTCACCATTGGCCGTTTCTATTCCAGTAAATTTTAAGTCGGTTGAGTTTTGCTGGATTTCCAGCCCATGTTGGTCTCTTCTTTAAATGAGAGTGCAGACACTGCGGCTAGGAAAGTAAGTAAGTAATATTAAAAAGAAGCACCAAACCGGAAGGCATGTAGCACCATCAAAGTGTGGAATAATCATAGGGCGCTAAATTATCACCAAAGATGCCAATATCGAGAACAAAAACGCATAAGGCCGAACGATATAAAAAATATCCGAGTCACCAAGAATTCATCCGAGGGACAAGTGACCGCGAGGGCGGTCGAAAGCAAGACACACGCTGTCCCGAATCAGGACATTCAAGAAGGCATGCACACGTAAGAGGACAATGCAATTAGGACAATAAGGAGCGGGCGGCGCTCCATCAAGTGACCATGGGTAAAGAGTATGGCCAATACAACCTCGCCAGAGCATGTTTCCCACTCTGGTTACGGTGTAGGAGGACGCCACGAGGAACACTCAACTTAAGAGTACGGAGTTTGTTACCAGTAACAGACGACCAAGAGCCTGCCAAGGGTAAGGATGGAGGATTAACGGATAAAAGTCGGATAGGAATACTTTACAGAGAGATGGGACAAAGTGGACTTCCTGTGGCAGCATCCACGCTCATTTAAAGACACCAATATGGCTGGACCAACAAAACTCAACCGACTTAAACTTACTGTGACAAGAAACAGCCAATGATGGATCTCGACAACTACTGGATGAACGAATTAAAGGACCCGAGCCATGAGGGCACTACGAGAGTCAAAAACTACCACAAAAGAAGATGACAAGAGAAAGCAGAGACGAAGAGCATAAGAATAGCAAAGCTCGCGTAAAGAGCTAGTCTCGGAGGTAAGCGACACATATAAGTGACAGGAAAAACAACAGAGTAGCCAACACCTTCGCAGACTAGACCATCGGTGAAGACAGAACGAGCGGGAGTGGAAGAAAGGTTCAAGGAAAAGGCGTTTAGAACCGTAGGAGGGTAAAAGCTTTAGTGAGCAGGGTCAAGATGTACAAAAATGCGGAAGGGGGACTCTCCACGGGGGCAAAGAAGAACAACACGAGGAGAAACATTAGAAACCGAACGGAAAGAGAATCTGTAAGCGAGAAACGAAAGAAAGAGGAGGGGTGAAGAGGAACAGAACGCAGGAGGGGAAAAGTTAAAGCACGACAGAGGGAGAGGAAGGATGTTTTAAGGACCGCCAGATAGGAAGACAGTAGCGATCACGCGGTCCTGGAGAGACAGGAAGCCAGTGTCAACATACAAGCTAAGGACGGGAGTCGAACGAAAGGCACCAGAACTGATGGCGCAGAAACCAGTAGTGGTGTCAAAGCATGCTGGGTTCTCACTTTTCTTCTGTTAGCTCTGGTCTTCATCTTCCCCAATCTTTCCTTCTTCGTAAACCTGTCCTTGAGTCTCGTCCTTTAGATTTCTGCACTCGTCTTCGACTTTCCTATAACGATCCTTCTCTCTCTCTGAACTTCGTTCTGCCCTGGCCTTCTGCGGTTCTACCGCGGCAGGCTCGATGGTATTCATTATCAGATGCGCCATCTCCCTCCGTGCCACGTCTCATATTTACTAAGTCTGTATAATCGGATCTGGGAGTCGTCGTCAGTCCCTGAAGACTGGCTCGATGCCGTTGTCCTCCCTGTTCGCAAACCAGGGTCTCTGGGAACTACCCCTAAGGACTTTCGCCCTATTGCCCTCACAAGTTGTGTCTGCAAACTCTTTGAACATATGGTTAACGTTTGTCTGATGTGGTTCCTGGAACGCCATCACCTCCTCTCCCCTTCTCATTTGGTTTCCGCAAGTGCCGCAGCACGACAGATGTCCTGGTGAACTGGAGGTCTATATTCGTACTGCTTTTGCTGCGAGGACCTCCGTTGTTGCCGTCCTTTTTGACCTGGAAAAGGCTTACGACACCACTTGGCGATATCATATTCTATCCCAGCTTCATTCTTTTGGCCTTCGTGGTCATCTCCTTCTCTTTCTCCGCAGCTTCCTCTCTCGTCTCTGCCTCTTTTCAGCAATACTTAGGTGTGTCCCAGGGTAGTGTTCTGAGCACTACTCTTTTTCTGGTTGCCCTCAATGGTCTTCTTTCCTCTCTTCCTTCAGTTGTCTACTCCGCTCTCTATGTCGATGATCTTACCCTTTGCTGTCAGGGTGATGATTCGCCTCTCCTTCAGCGCCGGCTTCAACTTGCGATTGATGCCATGTCGTCTTGGGCCACTGATCATGGCGTCAAGTTCTCTCCTTCTAAGATTTGTGCCATGTCTTTTACTCAGAAATGGGTTGTTCTTCATCCCTTTTTGTCACTTTATGGCCATTCCCTTGAGTACAAAGATTCCGCAAAGCTTTTGGGGTTATTCCTTGACACTCGTTTGTC
The DNA here is from genome assembly GCA_020271785.1 of Procambarus virginalis. Lineage (NCBI taxonomy): Eukaryota > Metazoa > Arthropoda > Malacostraca > Decapoda > Cambaridae > Procambarus > Procambarus virginalis. The sequence goes on from WNGS01162740.1 coordinate 50,746, forward strand.
TTGGTCTCCCCATATCTCTTACCTCCATGTTGAGTGCTCTAAGGCCCTTACCCTCCTTCGAGTATTGTCCCATACTTCTTGGGGAGCGGATAGGCGCCTTCTTGCTTTACATTCCTCTCTCGTCCTGTCTAAGCTCGATTATGGTTGCCCTGCTTACTTGTCTGCTTCTCCTTCTGCTCTTCGCCGTCTTGATGCTTTGCACCATACTGGGTTGCGCCATAGTTCTGGTGCCTTTCGTTCGACTCCCGTCCTCAGCTTGTATGTTGACACTGGCTTCCTGTCTCTCCAGGACCACTGTGATCGCTACTGTCTTCACTATCTTGCGCGGTCCTTGCAACATCCTTCCTCTCGCCTCTGTCGTGCTTTAACTTTTACCCCTCCTGCGGTTCCTGTTCCTCTTCACCACCTCCCTCTTTCTGTCCTGTTATCTCGCTTGCAGGATTCTCTTTCCGTTCGTGTTTCTAATGTTTCTCCTCGTGTTGTTCCTTCTTTGCCCCCGTGGAGAGTCCCCCCTTCCGCAGTTTTGTACATCCTTGACCCTCATCACTAAAGCTTTTACCCCTCCTACGGTTCTAAAACGCCTTTTCCTGGAGTACTTTTCTTCTCACTCCCGCTTTGTTTCTGTCTTCACCGATGGGTCGAAGTCTGCGCATGATGTTGGCTACTCTGTTGTTTTTCCTGATCACACTTATATGTGTCGCTTACCTCCGGAGACTAGCATCTTTACAGCGGAGCTTTATGCTATTCTCTATGCTCTTCGTCTCCTGCTTTCTCGTTGTCAGTCTTCCTTTGTGGTTGTTGTTGACTCTCGTAGTGCCCTCATGGCTCTCGGGTCCTTTAATCCGGTTCATCCAGTAGTTGTCGAGATCCAGCATTGGCTGTTTCTTGTTCACAGTAAATTTAAGTCGGTTGAGTTTTGTTGGGTTCCCAGCTATATTGGTGTGTCTTTAAATGAGCATGCATATGCTGCCGCCAAGGAAGCTGTCCGCTCTTGTCCCATCTCTCGTAAAGGTATTACATATTCCGACTTTTACCTGGTTATCCAATCCTCCATCCTTACCCGTTGGCAGGCTTCTTGGTCGTCTGTTACTGGTAACAAACTCCGTACTCTTAAATGTTGTGTTTCCTGTGGCCGTCCTCCTACCACTGTAACCGGCGATGGGAAACAGTTCTGGCGAGGTTGTGTATTGGCCATACTTGCTTTACCCATGGTCACTTGATGGAGTGCCGCCCGGCTCCTTATTGTCCTAATTGCATTGTCCCTCTTACGGTTGTGCATGTCCCTCTTGAATGTCCTGACTTCCGGGACGAGCGTGTGTCTTGCTTTCTGACCGCCCCTCGCGGTCACCTGTCCCTCAATAGAATTCTTGGTGACTCGGATACTTTTGATATCGTTCGCCTTATGCATTTTTGTTCTCATATTGGCATCCTTGGTGATATTTAGTGCCTGGTTGATACCTGGTTGATGGGGTTCTGGGAGTTCTTCTACTCCCCAAGCCTGGCCCGAGGCCAGGCTCGACTTGTGAGAGATTGGTCCACCAGGCTGTTGCTTGGAGCGGCCCGCAGGCCCACATACCCTCCACAGGCTGGCTGGTCCAGAACTTCTCTTAAAAAACAGTCCAGTTTTCTCTTGAAGATGTCCACGGTTGTTCTGGCATATTTCTTATATTCGCTGGGACGACGTTGAACAACCGCGGACCTCTGATGTTTATACAGTGCTCTCTGATTGTGCCTATGGCACCTCTGCCCTTCACTGGATCAATCTTGCATTTTCTTCCATATCGTTCACTCCAGTACGTTGTTATTTTACTGTGCAGATTTGGGACCTGGCCCTCCAGTATTTTCCATGTGTATATTATTTGGTATCTCTCTCGTCTCCTTTCTAGAGAGTACATTTGGAGAGCTTTGAGACGATCCCAATAATTTAGGTGCTTTATCTCGTCTATGCGTGCCGTATATGTTCTCTGTATTCCCTCTATTTCAGCAATCTCTCCTGCTCTGAAGGGGGAAGTGAGTACTGAGCAGTACTCGAGACGGGACAACACAAGTGACTTGAAGAGTACAACCATTGTGATGGAATCCCTGGATTTGAAAGTTCTCGTAATCCATCCGATCATTTTTCTGGCTGACGCAATATTTGCTTGGTTATGCTCCCTAAACGTTAGATCGTCTGACATCATTATTCCCAAATCCTTGACATGCTGTTTTTCTACTATGGGAAGATTCGATTGTGTTTTGTACCCTGTATTATGTTTCAGATCCTCATTTTTGCCGTACCTGAGTACCTGAAATTTATCACTGTTAAACATCATGTTATTTTCTGCTGCCCAATCGAAAACTTTGTTGACATCTGCTTGTAGTTTTTCAATGTCTTCAGCAGAGGTAATTTTCATGCTGATTTTTGTGTCATCTGCAAAGGACGACACGAAGCTGTGACGTGTATTTTTGTCTATATCAGATATGAGAATAAGGAACAGTAGTGGTGCAAGGACTGTACCTTGAGGTACAGAGCTTTTAACATCGCTTGGACTCGATTTTATCTGATTGACTGTTACTCTTTGTGTTCTGTTCGACAGGAAATTGAGTATCCAGCGTCCTACTTTTCCAGTTATTCCCATTGACCTCATTTTGTGAGCTATCACCCCATGGTCACATTTGTCGAAAGCCTTTGCAAAGTCTGTGTATACAACATCTGCATTTTGCTTTTCTTCTAGGGCTTCTGTGATTTTGTCATAGTGGTTGAGTAACTGTGACAGACAGGATCTTCCCGCTCTAAATCCATGTTGTCCTGGGTTGTGCAATTCATTGTTTTCCATAAAACTAGAAATTTGATTCCTAATCACTCTTTCAAACACTTTTATTATGTGTGATGTTAGTGCAACTGGCCTATAATTTTTTGCCAAGGCTTTACTCCCCCCCTTGTGCAACGGAGCTATATCTGCAGATTTAAGTGCTGCTGGTATCTCCCCTGTATCCAGGCTCTTTCTCCATATTACGCTGAGTGCTCTCGCTACTGGTACTTTACATTTCTTTATGAATATTGAATTCCATGAGTCAGGCCCAGGAGCTGAGTGCATAGGCATATTGTCAATTTCTCTTTCAAAGTCTTCCGAGTTTGTGGTAATATCCGTTATATTATCTGCAGCTTGAATGTCATTCATAAAGAAGCTGTCTGGGTCATCAACTTTCATGTTGTTTATTGGTGTGCTAAACATAGCCTCATACTGGCTTCTTAGAATTTCACTAATCTCTTTGTCGTCCTCTGTGTACGTACCTTCATTTGTAATTAACGGTCCAATACTGGTCGAGGTTTTGGATTTTGATTTTGCGTATGTGAAAAAATATTTAGGATTTTTCCTTATCTCTTGTATAGCTTTCTGTTCCAATTCCATTTCCTCACTCATATGATCGCTTCAACGTTTGTTCTATTTCTTCGATCTCCCTGCTTAGGCTTATTTTCCTTGCTTGTGATAGTTGTGTCTGCCGAAGCATTTCCGTTATTTTTTTCCTTCTCCTGTACAGTCGTCTGCGTTCTCTTTCTAGAGTGGTCCTCTTTCTGCCCCTCCTCATAGGCACGTGCTTCAAGCAGACCTTGTAAGCTTCAGCTGTCAGTTGAGCTATTCCCTGTGTGGGAGTTTTGTCGCTTAAGACCGTCTCCCATTGAATGGTTGCAAGGTCTACATTTATTTTTTCCCAGTCGATCCTCTTATTGTTGAAATTGAATTGATTGAATATTCCTTCTCGCTTGTTGGGTCTCTTAGACCTAGTACCGTTATTTATGCTAGTTCGCACTTCAATGAGCTTATGGTCTGAGTATGAAGTATCTGAGATTGTGATGTCTCTGATTAGTTCATCATTGTTTGTGAATATCAAGTCTAGTGTGTTTTCGTTCCTAGTTGGTTCTGTAATCTGTTGATTGAGCGAGAATTTGTCACAGAATCTCAAAAGTTCTCTGACCTGTGGTTGGTTATTTCCCGGGTCATTCCCTGCTATGATATTTGTGTTTGCCATTCTCCATCTTAGACTCGGTAAATTGAAATCTCCAAGGAAGATAATATCTGGAGCTGGGTTTGCTAGGTTATCAAGTATGTTCTCTATTTTGTGCATCTGCTCTGTGAATTCCTCAACCGTTGTATCTGGCGGTTTATATATTAGAATAATAATTAGGTTTAGTTTCTCTACCTTAATTCCAAGTACCTCTACCACCTCATTAGTTGAGTTTAGTAGTTCTGTGCATACCAGGTCCTCTTTAATATACAGACCTACTCCTCCATTTGACCTAGTTTTTCTATCACATCTATATAAATTATAATTTGGAATCCAGATTTCACCATCCATGTAATCTTTTATGAGTTTCCGTGAATGCCCCAAATATTGAGTTTGACTCTAATAGGAGGCCATTTATGAACTTAACTTTATTTCTTGACTTTGGCTTTAAACCTTGAATGTTTGCAAATATGAATGATTGTCCATATTGTGTGTCACTTCTGGAAGGTTTTGGTAGTTCTCCCTCCTCTCTACCCTGACCCAGGGTGTGTTGTTGTGGCAATGGTTTGTCCAGTTTTGGAAGTGATACTGGGGAGTGTGGTAGTCTCTGTGTAGTTGGGGGGTGTAGTATGTGTGGGCTTGATGACGAACCGTAGTCCAGTCTTGGGTATTCCCCCCTCTCCATCCGTATTCCTGCCACGTTTCTGCCTGTCTGTTTCTCCCTCTGTTTCTGCCTGCCTCTAAAAAATTTCAGGGCTATTATATTGGACTTCCTCTCTTATATAGCGCTGTGTACCTCTGACGTGGAAATCAGGGCAATGAAGATCATAGCATTTCCTCTCATTAACTGAGAGTTTGCATAGCTTAGGGTGAAAATATCTACATTCTGTATCAAAACGACATCTGCCTTTCCCTAACCAGTTTCGACATTTCCGTGGGTGCATGAATGAGCATTCCGTGCCTCTGGGCCCATATATGCACTGTCCTTTTGCATAATACCTGCAAATATTTTCAACTGTGATTGTATTATTCTTGTTTGTACCCGTGCACGACTTGGCTACCTCTGCGTTTTTTGTTACAACTTTCTCATTTCTGCATTCTTTCTCGGTATTGCCCTTATCTTTCTCCTTGTTGCTTTCGTCTTTCTCATTTGTGTTCTCATTCGTCTCATTTTTTCCCTCCTTATTCATATCACCAGTTTGCTCTACAATTCTGCCTTCATTTTTGTGTACCTCGACACTATGTCCTTCTACATTGCCACTTTGGCTCTCTAAATTCTCAGTCCCTGGGTTGTGCTCAGAGTTCGTTGCTGTCTTTATATACTCTGCATATATTTCTGGTAGTTTTTGTGTGAATTGTAGCCTGTGTACTTCAGGAATGTTATTCATTAGTTTGGTGATGTTTTCCCACATCAGTCTATCATTGTGACAGATCCAGTAGGTACCTTGTCTGTTTGCATATTGTGTAGGTAATCCTGTACAACTCAGGTGAAATCTTATGTTACAAATGTTACATACAATGCCTACAACAGTCTTCCGAAGTGACTTAAGGCAGCCTCCACACACCTCCATGTTGGGTTTGTGGTGTTATAATATTATATGCATATATTTATAATATATATGTATGTATATATAATATGTATACAGTATATTTATAATATTACATATGTTTATTTGGTCAAGTTTATGTGGGGGTACTTATCGCCTTGTGGAGAAGTATGGGTCCCCTGGGGACCATACAGTTGACCGTTGTTTGTCCCAGGTCGGGGGCAGGATGCCACCGGTTGCCAGTTACTTGATTTATACACTGATTATTTGCCTGTAATACCCTAAGGGAATTTCTGCTTTCTTCTGGCTTGCAATGTTATTCACTTACTCTATTACTATATCCTAGATCCACTTTCCCGTGTTACAATATATATTGCTGGTATATTATCACTGAGGGAGTATACTGTTACGTTACTGAGGGACGTCCCCTACACTGTGTAGGCCTCGTGGCTGTGGTGTAAACACAAGTGTGATGCCTCCTGCCACAACTTTACATTTATACTTTTTCTATGTACAATTCTCTAACACTATCCACTAATTTATATGTTGTGTTACACGATCCACTTCACTGTTCAACGTATCACTGCTCGCTATATTTGATATATATCGCTTATGCCTGTACACATGAGCCTGGTGGCACTGGCTGACCACGTGGTCCCACGTTTATTCTGTATTTAACTCAAAGTTCCATTGTTAATTTCTGTATTCAACTTTCCTACGGGTCACTATGCACTTGGTGATCACTGTGGGCCGTAATCCATGGTTGTAATACTAAAAAAGCCCGGTTTATTCCAGTGTTTTCACGGAGCGCGACGACGACACGTCCGTCCCCTAACCTGCGAACTAACTCTGACTAACTAACTAACGCCCTCTGATTATTCCGCACATTTGATGGTGCTACATAGCCTTCCCGGTTTGGTGCCTTCTTTTGATAATTACTTACTTGTAATTGCTCTACTTAATAAATGAATGAGAATAGGGTTGCAATTATAGTGAGTTATATATATTTAAATTCTCATCAAATAATAATTAATATGAAGTGTGTTCTTATTAAACGAGAAATGGAGAGAATTTTCTGTTTCCTCCATGTTAGTTTAAGATAACAGATAAACTGTTATATAGTGATCTTTTAGTTGATAACTCGTTGTTATTAGATCACTAGTTGTTATATTATCAGATATTAATTCTTGTAAAGAATACTAACAAAAGGCGAGAATATTATTCAATTCTCTGGCATGTTGACAATAATTATACCTTGTTGGGTATTATCTGATGCAATACTGTCCCTCTATGTGGGAAGAATTTGGTAAATGACGCGCGGATAGGAAAATATTGATTTATGTTAATTCTACAAATTAGTAGGATTAGTATATACTATGCCTAGAATACATTGGTAATTAAATGTTGGTTTATTTCCAACAACCTGTGAGATGGTAGCCATACTATCATGCTGGACAAAATCTGTGATGATATTCGTACCATCATACTGGACTACACCAATGTGAGATCATATCCATACCATCATACTTGACAACACCTGCGACATGGTATCCATACAATCATTCTGGACAAAATTTGTGAGATGGAATCAATGCCATGATGCTGGACAACACCATGTGAGATGGTATCCATGCCATCATGGTTGAAAAAAACTGTGAAATGGTATTCATACCATCATACTTGACAACTATGTGAGATTGTATTCATACTATCATGCAGGACAAAACCTGTGAGATAGTATCCATGCCGTCATGTTGGGTAACACTTTTGAGATGGTATCCATACCATCATGCTAGACAACACATGTGAGATGGAATCCATATCATCATGCTAGAAAACACCTGAGAGATGGTATCCTTTCCATCATGCTGGACAACACATGCGAGATGGAATCGATTCCATCATGCTGGACAACACTTGCGAGATGGTATTCATACCATCATACATGACAACTATGTGAGATGGTATCCATACTATCATGCACGAGAACACCTGTGAGATGGTATCCGTACCATAATACTGGACAATACCTATGAGATGGTAAACATACCATTATGCTGAACAACACCTGTGAGATGGTATACTTACCATCATGTTGGAAAACGCATGCGAAATGGCATCCATGCTATCATTCTGAACAACACGTGTGAGATGGTGTCCATACCATCAAGATGGCGAAATACCTGTGAGATGGTATCCATACCGTCATTCTTAACAATACCTGTGAGATGGTATGCATACCATCATGCTGTACCACACATGTAAGATGGTATCTATACCATCATTCTGGACAACACCTTTTAGATGGTATCCATTCAATATTTCTAGACAACACCTAAGAGATGGTAGCCATACCATCATACTGGACAACATGTCAGCACTGTGGAGAAATGCCCGACAGACCACTGGAACATTATCTAACACAGTGCACAGTTAGAAACCCATTAAGATTTCAACTTAGATTCAACAAGGCAGAAGTTGTTAAACACATATGGCAAAATCTTATTGTAGCGACCATACGAGTCATAAATACTCATACTCCGCCCAAGTAAAACAAACAAGCAACACTTAGTGGGCCAGCCAGAGGCTTAGGGCCCGTGCAGGAATATCCCTGCAAAAAAAAAAAAATACTGGACAAAACGTGTGAGATGGTATCCATACCATCATGCTGGACAACACCTGTGAGATGGTATCTATACTATCATGCTGGACAGAATTTTTGAGATAGAATCCATGTTATCATGCTGGACAACGTCTGTGACATGGTATGCATACCATCATTCATAACAACACCATGTGAGATAGTATGCATACCATCATGCTGGATAACATGTATGAGAGGGTATCTGCTTGATACCTGCTTGATGGGGTTCTGGGAGTTCTTCTACTCCCCAAGCCCGGCCCGAGGCCAGGCTCGACGTGTGAGAGCTTGGTCTACCAGGCTGTTGCTTGGAGCGGCCCGCAGGGCCACATACCCACCACAGCCCGGCTGGTCCGGAACTTCTCTTAGAAAACAGTCCAGTTTTCTCTTGAAGATGTCCACGGTTGTTCCGGCAATATTTCTTATAGTCGCTGGGAGGACGTTGAACAACCACGGACCTCTGATGTTTATACAGTGCTCTCTGATTGTGCCTTTGGCAACTCTGCTCTTCACTGGTTCAATCTTGCATTTTCTTCCATATCGTTCACTCCAGTACGTTGTTATTTTACTGTGCAGATTTGGGACCTGGCCCTCCAGTATTTTCCATGTGTATATTATTTGGTATCTCTCTCGTCTCCTTTCTAGAGAGTACATTTGGAGAGCTTTGAGACGATCCCAATAATTTAGGTGTTTTATCTCGTCTATGCATGCCGTATATGTTCTCTGTATTCCCTCTATTTCAGCAATCTCTCCTGCTCTGAAGGGGGAAGTGAGTACTGAGCAGTACTCCAGACGGAACAACACAAGTGACTTGAAGAGTACAACCATTGTGCTGGGATCCCTGGATTTGAAAGTTCTCGTAATCCATCCGATCATTTTTTTGGTTGACGCAATATTTGCTTGGTTATGCTCCCTAAATCTCCTATCTATACCATCATGCTGGACAACACCTGTGAGATGGTATCCATACCATCATTCAGGACAACACCTGTAAGATAATATCCATACCATTACGCTGGACAACACATGTAAGATGGTATCCATACAATCATGTTGGACATGGACAACACCTGTGAGATGGTATCCATACAATCATGCTGGACATCACCTGTTACATGATATTCATACCATCATACGTAACAACTATGTGAGATGGTATCCTTATCATGCAGGACAACACCTGTGAGATAGGATTCATATGATCATGCTAGATAACACCTGTGAGATGGAATCCATGTCATTATTCTGAAAAACACTCGTGAGATGGTATTCATACCATAATTCTAGACAACACCTGTGATGTGATATCCATACTATCATGTTGAACAACACCTGTGAGATGGTATTCATACCATCATGTTGGAAAACACGTGTGAGATTGCATCCATACTAACATTCTGGACAACACGTGCGAGATGGTATCTGTGGTGTTCGTGTGTAGCTGAGGAAGTCTTGGTTGTAGGGTTGATATAAAGTCATGGCTTGGTTACTGACTTTAATACTTATAAACGATTACATGACCAGTAGCTCCCAATCTGGTAGCGTCCTGTACGCTACCGCAACACATACAAACGGATGGTACTGTTTTCTATGAACATGACATCCCTCCTTTTCTTTAAAAAGAATGAATACAAGATGTCTACCATGCTTGTAGCACAAAGCAAAGTTATTGTCACAAAGTAAGTTATTAACATATCAAGAGATATTGCATACATTTAACATTAATTAAGCACACAAAGAATTTAAACAATTTAATCTTTACCACAAAGGATTTCAATGTTAAAAATACAAATGCAATGTTAAACAAAAATAAAAGAAACTGTAATACAAAGTTACAAAATATTGAATGAGAGATCTGCATTATTCAAACAATATTAAATTTAGTTTAGCATAATAAGTAAATACTTTGCATTACATAGAAACACAATCATCAAATCGTGTAGGGCGTTTAACATGACGTTTAGGACGAGAGTCTTTAAGTACAAGAATATCCCTCGATGAATTGTTTATCTTGTTATAACTCATTTTTTCTTTTTCTTTTGCACGACTTTGCACTTCATCATTTTCTACACTAGTTGGAATCACTTTGAAATAAGCCATATTACGTGTTATACTATGATCTCTATTACTCACTGTTACCATAGTTCCTTTTACACTAATCACTTTATATGGTTTTGTATCATACGGCATATCTAACTTTCCCTCTTTTTTCTTTTTAACAAGAACAGTGTCTCCAACCTTTATGAATTGTTCCTTTGCACGTTGATCATGAGCAATTTTCATTTTGCCCTTGGCTAGTGCATCCTTCTGAGCGACACGTTTATCCGTTACCTTGGCTGGCATGACAGGTAGTGCGATCCTCATAGAACGTCCAAATAAAAGTTCGCCAGGAGACTTGCCCAGTGTTCCATGCAGTGTTGCACGGTAGTTCCTGAGAAAAGCATACATAGCTTGTTTCCAGGATCGTCCTTCGGCATGAGCACAGCGTACCGCTTTCATGAGAGGTTGCATGAATCTCTCTACTTCTCCATTTGCTTGAGGATGTAGTGGCATCACACGGCGGTGTTTGAATCCAATATGCTCAGCAAAGTTGACGAAGTCTTGTCCATTGAATGGCGGTCCATTGTCCGTCTTGACAACTTCAGGAATGCCAAAGTTTGAAAAGATCTTGTCGAGCTTCGGGATGACAGCCTTTGCAGATGTGGAAGTGATGATTTCTACTTCTGGATAACGTGAGTGATCATCAATGACTACCATCAAGTACTCTCCAGTTGGTAGCGGTCCGCAGAAGTCCATCGATACTTCCGTCCATGGTGCAGCAGGTAGTGGTGAAGGTTGTAGAGGTGTTGGTCTTGAAGTATCCACTGCAGCTTGGCAAGGGACACAGGCATCATGCATATCCTTTGCTTGACGATCAGTGCCAAGAAACCACACCTATTCTCGTAGCAGCTGTTTGCTCCTAACAAAACCTTGGTGTCCTTGATGTGCAAGCTTCAGAGCACGTTGCTGGAGAACAGCTGGAATGACGATACGAGTACCTTGCAGCACGGTGTCGCGTTGTTGCGTAACACTTAATTCTGTCTGGATGCGTTCAAGTGCTTTGAATGCATCTTGGTCAACTCCTGAGGGTGGGATGCGTGGAAACTTTTTCTTCATCAATGCATCCACTGTTGCTTGCAGAGTTGGGTCCTCTAGAGTTGCAGTACGGATTTCATCAATAGTGAGAGCCTTAGGGACTGCATCACAGGTTACAGAGTGTACATATTCCTCGGCAACTTGCTGATGCTTGGTGATGGTGAAACTGTTGGCAGGATGTCGACTGATGTAATCAGCGGGATTGCCTGCACCCGGCTTGTATTTCACCGTAAAGTTATATGGTTGCAGACGAAGAGCCCATCTCTCAATGCGAGCTGGTGGTTTGGACTTTGGATTATTGAAGATGGTCTCCAACGGTTTGTGGTCAGTGACTATCGTGGTAAAGGGTGCACCAAGCAGATACACATTGAAGTGTTCACAGCCCCATACAAGAGCAAGAGCTTCCTTCTCTGTCTGACTGTATCGTTGCTCAACATCTGTGAGAGAACGGCTGGCGTAGGCAATTACTACTCTGGAATCTGGTTGACCAGGTTTGTGTTGGGCTAACACAGCACCTAAACCAACAGGACTAGCATCCACCGTTAATTCAGTGTCCATTGATGGATCAAAGTACGCAGCAGTTGCATTTTCTACTAGTGCATCTTTCACAGCATCAAATGCATTTTGCTCGATATCGCTCCAGTACCATGATGCATTTTTCTTCAGGAGCTCACGTAGAGGCTTCGTAATGGTAGCAAAATCTGGAATGAAGCGAGAACAGTAGTTTGCCATTCCCAGAAAACTATGTACTTCAGTGGATGTTGAAGGAGGTGCAGCATTCTTGATATCTGCAACTTTCTTAGGATCTGGAGACAGACCTTTGTCACTAAGTATATGTCCAAAGAATTCAATTTTATGTTGATTGAATTCACACTTTGCTCGGCTTAGCGTCAAATTCTTTTCTCGTAAACGTTGCAATGTTGCACGAAGAGCTTTGTCGTGTTCAGCTTGGGTACGGCCATAAACAATGATGTCATCAGACATGTTGTCAGCATTAGGTATATCTTGCAATACCTGGCTGATGATGTGCTGGAATACCTCAGCAGCACTGTTAATACCAAAACTCAGGCGCTTGTACCTATACAGACCTCGATGTGTCGTAAACGTTGTGATGAATCGACTCTCATCATCAAGTTCAAGCTGATGATAGCCCTTGTTTAAATCTAACTTGCTGTATACAGTTGCACCATTCAAGCGGTAGATCATATCATCTACAGTGGGTGTAGGATGGCGTTCACGCATTATTGCCTTGTTGGGAACACGCATGTCTACACAAATGCGTATCTCATCTGGATTCTTCGGCTTTGGTGGAGTGACAATTGGGCTTACCCATGGTGTTGGGCCTGTTACCGGTTCAATGATATCTAGTTCTATCAGCCTATCCAGTTCGGCATCGACTTTGTTGCGAGTATGGAATGGTTGTCGGCGATGTGGTTGGGCAACTGGAATTACATCTGGGTTGATATGCAGATGTACTTTGCTATCAGTATAACAACCTATGGATTCAAATCGATCAAAAAATTCAGCAACAATACCATCAACATTGTTTGCAGATTCCACTGCTACAGCATTAGAAAGCTGAAGTAGCCATAATTTGGTTGAAGTCTTGTAACTGAGTAAAGACTCCTTTGCATTCCTAACAACATGGAATGTAGTAATGAGCATTGCATTCTTTGACTTAATCTCTGCAGTGAAAGTTCCAATCACTGGCAAGGCTACCTTTGAAGCATAGGCAGTGGCTTTACCATTGTAGTTTTCAAGCTTTGGGAACTGTTTTTTAAATTTTTCATAGTGGCACTCAGCAATGGTGTCAATGTTTGATCCAGTGTCAATGAGAACTTTGAGACAAATGCCAGCAATGTATACTATAGTCTCTGGGTTGTTTGGAAGATCATTCCATTCTGTGATTGCTTGTACTCCACAAATGTAATCACATTCACTGTCATCTGAGACTGGTTGTAATGAAATGTTGTCTTGTATATTATTAACATTCTGGATATGTGGTGCAATATTGTATTTGCCACCTCGACTCCTATGACTTGATTCTCGTACATTGCTTTTATTTATTGATTGTGGTTTCTTTAGTGGGAAACGACACATAACACCAAAATGACCTAGTTTTCTACACTCATAGCACCTCTTACCTTGTGCAGGACAAACATTACCTTGGTGTGGGAGTCTCCTCCACAATTGTAATATTTATTGTTGACACCCTCTGATGTGAGTCGGTGTGACTGCTTGAGTCTTGTTCTATGACTCCAGTTGTGATGTGGTTCTCAGCTCAATTTGCTGTTAGGTTTGACATGATATCTTCTATGATCATGGTTTCCTCCCTGAACCTTACATACCTCATCACTGTTAGTAACAGCGGCAGAACCGTTGTTGGCACTGCACTCCATGACACGAGCATCACGTGCAGCATCTTCCATTCGACGAGCAATATCCAGTATCTTGGTAAGAGAACTGTCATCATCAACAAGTTCTAGAGCTCTTCGACAGAGATGTGTAGATGTGCATGTTTCAATTATTTGCTGTTTGATTTCTTTGTCAACATCAGCAAACTCACAATGGGCTGCTAAACCCTGCAGACGTGTATGGTATTGATCAACAGTTTCATTAGAGAGTTGTTTCGCTCTCCTGAAATGCATAATTTCCATAGCAGTATTTTGCCTTGGTTTGAAGTGCTCAGTTAATTTGGCTTTGGCAGTGTCATAATCTTTGGCATCACCAGTGTCTTTCAGTGAATCAAAGATGTCACAAACTCTATCACCTGCATAATGAAGTAGAAAGGCACGCTTTCTTTCAGCACTTTTGATGTCAGAAACTATCAACAAATTTTCAAACCTTTTAAGCCATTTGACCCACCTCTGTGACAGGTTTGTCTGGTCACAGTCAGGATCAAATGCAGGAAACTGAGGTATATTTGCTATTTTTACTGAATAAATGTAAACTTATCACTTAAAATGTTCCTCAGAATATATAACACTTACTGCACTGTATATGCTAGTCAAGAATTCACTGTAATTACTTTAATTTTGAAAAGCACACAAGCATTTTAATGCAAAAGTTCACAACAGTGCACAACACAGCAGCAACTGATTTCTTACCTAGCCCTTGTGTACATGTGTTGTTCCTACTCACAGCACCACAGCAGTTGGCACAGCAGTAGTTAGCAGTTGGCACAGCAGTTGTCAGCAGTTGGTACAGCAGTTGTCAGCAGTTGGCACAGCAGTTGTCAGCAGTTGGCACAGCAGTCAGTTCACAGCGTGAAGAATTGTAGCACATTGCACGTTTCGTACCCAAAACATCATGTTTTGTACACTGCATCAAAGCGTCGTTTCGTACACAGCGTCGGCAGATTACTCTATACTGGTGTAGAAGTAGACTTCCAGTGCAGAGGCATTGAAGGTGAAGGAAAAAGGCAGTTCCACTGCTATGCAGGGGAGTCACGTGACACTAATCATCACTGAAAAGCCCCAGGTATTTGACTCATCAGTGGAAAATCTTATCTTGCCATTTTTTAAGGAAGAGGTCCAAGCAACAGATGCTTCTGATGACCAGCTGTCCCTCAAGATTCTCTGAACGTGCCACCGAATCTCATCATGCTGGAGTTCCATAAGTTGCAGAGAGAGGATCCATCCTTATTCTTTCAGGCTGAGACACAATCAGACAGTATCCCTGGGTTCTTTGTCGAGAACCAAATACTCTTATCGTAAATATAGACCCAGCAAATTGAAGGAGGACGACGATTGGGCCAACGTCAACAACTGGTAGTTGCCTCCAGCCTACGGCTGGACATCTTGCATCTGGCCCATGGACCACTCTCACACTGCAGCTTTAACAAGGTGCGGACCTACCACACCCTTAGACAGGACTACTATTGGCCAGGTATGGTAAGAGATGTAAAAACCATTGTACAAGATTGTCATACATGTCAGATGGCAGGAAAGCCCAACATTTCTATTCGCAAGCACCTCTGATTCCTATTCCAGTGCCTTTGGAACCCTTTAGTAAATTAATTATCGACTGTGTTGGTCCATTACCCAGGACCAGTTCTGGTAACATCTATATTATCACTGTCCTATGTCCAACTTCCCCATAGCAGTTCCTGTAAAGAACATTATGACTACTACAGGTGTAAAACAACTCCTGAAGATATTCACCCAGTATGGATTTCCAAAGGAAATACAGAGTGATTGCGGCCCCAACGTTACAAGTGATCTCTTCAAGAAAATGTTGGACGAATTTTACATAAATCAGGTACTGTCCAGCGCCTATCATCCTGCCTCACAGGGATCCCTAGAACGTAGTCATCAGAATATAAAGTCACTCCTGAAGAAATGTTGCATTGATACCAAGAAAAACTGGGATAAACAACTTGATCTTATCATGTGTATTTTCAGAAGTCTCCTTAATGAGTCCCTAGGAGTGTCTCCTTATTAGATGCTCTACGGCCGTAAGTGTCATACACCCCTCAAAGTCTCAGAATAAAATGAAAATCCTTTTAACAAGTAAAGTAAGATTGGAAAGTTTTAATGTGGGAGACTGCGCCCTAGCATATTTTCCTATCCCAGGTTTCCGTTCCAAAGTAAATTCTCAGGCCCCTGCATCAAGGAATGCAGGAACAACTACAAATACGTTCTAGAGACTCTAGATAGGCAGCGGGAGATCCAGCTGTGCCACATCAATCTCTTGAAGCAGTATCTAGGTACACCTCACACTGTGTTAATGTCCCTCTCCACCTACATTCACAGTGAGACCTTTCCTGCTTCTCCTCCCGAATGTACTGACTCTGATTCCGTGCCATCCAACTCGGAAATCATAAAAGATCTTCCCAACTATTTTCAGGACTCGCACAGAGCTCTCATCCGAGTCTTCCACCAACATCTGGAGTTGTTCAAAGATGTCCCACAGGAGTGTATGATCGTCCCAGACAGCTACTTCCTGGTACGATGCCTATATGCCAACCATCTTACTGCATCAGCCAGAAGAAGGAAGCTATGCTAGCTGAAGTACAGTACATCCTTGATAATGGGCTGGCCACACCTTGTGAGTCCCCTTGGGCCTCATCCTGCATTTTGATGCCTAAACCTCACGGTAAGGTGTGACTCTACTGATTTTCGCAAATTAAATGCTGTCACCATCAAGGACTCCTACCCCTTGCCACGAATTGACGATATCCTTGACGCTATGCCACTTATCTTTTGCAGATTGAATTGTTGAAGGGCTACTATCTAATTAGTCTGACTGAGCAGTCTAAGGAGATGTCTGACTTCACCACTCCCTTTGGCCTGTTTAGGTACGAGCAACTTTCTTTTGGACTATGTATGCAAGACCTTGACAATACCTACGCCTACTTGGATGACATCGTTGTGGCAACCATCACCTGGAACGAACATCTGCTCCAGATACAGCGGTTGTTCACCAAGCTCCTCAAAGCCAGCCTCACTATTAACTTGGGCAAGTCCACCTTCACCAAAGGTAAAGTACGCTACCTTGGTCATGTGATAGGCAGTGGGAGCCTAGCTCCATTAAATGTCCATCAACAAACCATTCAGCATTACCGTCATCCTACCACTAGGAAACAGCTCATGCGCTTCCTAGGTCTAGTGTCATATTATCATAGATTCGTTAAGAATTTTAGTACAGTGGCGACACCTCTAATTAACTTGACCATCCCTAAACAACGATGTCATTGGACAACTTCACAGTCGGCTGCTTTTGAACAACTGTTGTCTCGTTTGTGTACTAATCCCATTCTCGCCTCGCCAGATGTTACGAAGCCCTTCGTCCTCAATGTCGACGCCAACGCCAGCAGCACCGGCATTGGGGGTGTTCTTATGCAACAGTGAGGTGAAGAGTTCCTTCTTGTCATCTACTACAGCTACAAGCCTCGACCTCATCAAAGGAATTACAGCACCATTGAGAAAGAGCTACTGGCGATCATCTTAAGCATAAGACATTATGAACCTTATTTACAAGGTTACTGGTCCACCACCATCTATTCAGACCATAATCCTCTCTGATTTCTGAAGTAGCCCAGTTCTCCAACCAGCGTCTGCTACGCTGGGCCCTGTATCTGCAGAACTACAACATCAACATCTTCTTTATCAAGGGCTCGGACAACGTTGTCGTCAACGAACTTTCCCGAGTCCACGAGGTGGAACATTCCACTCCAACTATTTTACACTCCGTTCCAGTCGAATAGGCAATAGGAGCAGGCTTCGGGGGAGAGCTGTCACTGTAATCTCTCTGAAAGGAGATTATGCCTGCTACATCATCACCTATTCTATCACACCACGTCTACATATTCAAGAACTCAAGATTTTACAGCAAGAACAACAACTAGTGTTCAGGCATCTAGACAGTGGTCTACTACCCCTACACTCCAGCACCTGTGACTCCCAGCACACCTGGATAAGGCAAGCTCACGCCATCAGCCGGGAACAAGCACTCTGCTAGTTTGAGCCGGCTCCCAGTTATCGTCACACAAGCACCACCAACATTGGTCCAGTCCCATATAAATAGAAGCCGGTCACCACCACCAGCAGAATACTCTCTAGTGCTCTAGCTGCTGGACCTGTCCTCAAACTACCTTGCGTGGTGATAGATCTGCACAACCTGGCACACAGTATTTTCAAGCACCATATATTTTATGTTCTCTAACGTAACGTTAAATTGTCTGTTTGATTGTTTTGCACCCTGTAAATAAGTCAAGTTTTAAGGATCTATTTTCAGTGTGTGATTTGTTAGTTAATTTTTTCATATTAAAGTATTCAAATTTTTCATGTTTATATGTTTTATCCTGAATTTCGCACACCATGAATAAGTCAACATAGCAGTTTTATTTTAATTTGTTTTCACTTTTTTTGTTTATATGTTCGAGGCATTCCATCTGCCCTAAGCCACTGCACTTAGTAATTTTTACCGTAACAGTATCCATACAATCATGCTGGACAACACCTGTGATATGATATCCATACCATCATGCTTAACAACACCTGTGTAAGATTGTATGCATACCATAATGCTGGACAACACCTATAAGATGGTATCCATATAATCATGCTGGAGAACACCTATGAGATGGTATCCATACCATCATGCTGGACAACACATGTCAGGTGGTATCCATACCATCATACATGACAACACCTGTCAGATGGTATTTATACCATCATGTAGGACCTCACGTGTGAGATGGTAACCATACTATCATTCTGGACAACACCTGTGAGATGGAATCCATACTATCATGCTGCAAAACACATGAGAGATGGTATCTATACCATCATGCTGGACAACACTTTTGAGATGGTATCCATACTATCATGCTGGACAACACCTGTGAGATGGTATCCATACTATCATGCTGTACAACACATGTGAGATTGTATCTCACCTGTCGGATACCTGTGAGATGACATCCATACCATCATGCTGGACAACACCTGTGAGATTGTATCCATACCATCAAGCTGAACGATACTTGAGATGGTATCCATACCATCATTCTGGACAACACCTGGTGAGATGGTATGTATACCATCATGCTGGACAACACGTGTGAGATGGTACATATTTCATCATTCTGGACAACACCTGTAAGATGGTGTCCATACCATCATACTGGAAAGCACCTGTGAGATGGTATCCATACCATCATGCTGGACAACACCTGTGAGATGATATCCATACCATCATGCTGGACAACTGCTATGAGATGGTGTCCATTTCATTGATTCGTGCTTTTGGTCTGTTGTTGATTGTATCTTGCTTCAGTCTGAAGAGATACCCAGTCTGACTTCTTGAACTTCATTGTTTGTGGTAAAATAATATATAACCAGTGCACCAGGGGTCCTGAGATCCTGTCCTTATCTAGGTCTGTGTGGTACTGGTGGCCTACTTTAAAGCAGCCTGATCAGTAAGAATGCACTGGATAACTGTAAATTGTATCTCTGAAATTTTAAGAGCCTTACAACTGCTAGAGCTTCACACTCTGTTGCACTATAATTTTTCTCTTCCTTGAACTATGTACAGCTGGCATGCTCTATTGTGTGATCTCTGTGACCTTCCGTTTGAAGTAATGCAGCACCTAAGCCTAGTCACTGGCATCTGTGACCCCTGTAAAAGGCTTAGAAAATCTGGGTACCTTAGTACAGTGACGAGTTTAATGCTTCTTTGAGTTTTCTGAAGATTGTTCTTGGTCTTCTTCCCAAACAAAGGGTTCTATTTTCTTTGCAACTTGTAAAGGGAGCAGCTATGTAGAGAATCCAGCAATAAATGAACGATAAAATCCTACAAGACCTGTAAACTGTCTCACGGATTCTGCAGTACCGGCGTTGGAAAATCACGGGCAGCAATAATTTTATTATTCATCAAGTTAATACCTGAAGAGTGACTGTATGACCTAAGAAATTAACGTCTTTAAAAATCAGCACTTTGATAATTTTACTTTTTAGTTGGCTTTTGCGAGCTTTGCAAGCACTTTCTCAAGGTTCTGAAAGTGTGTCTGAACATCTTGCGACATGATTATGAGATCATCAAGATACACCAAGAAGTACTACCTATTAATTAACCACATTAATTACACAAAGAAACAAAGGTGAAAAGGAACAGCACGTTAGTTAGAAATAACAGGAACAGGATCAGGGTCAGCGAATCAGGGTTAGGGGGCATGGTAAATGGGGAGTAAGGATGGAGGGAAGGGAGCGGGAGGACTGACCAGAGGCGCAGGAGCAGGATCCGGAGGAGGAGGGGGGGGGGGGACAGGGAGAGTCAAGGACAGCAGCAGGAGGAGGGGGAAGAAACCAGGGAGAGCACCTCAGGCAAGGGCACCCGAGAGGGAAGCTGGGGCCAAGGAAACCTCCATAGCTGGAATGGGTTGGGACCACCGTAACGGAAGGATTAAGCGAGAGTGTAAAGGTAGGGGGCGAGAAAGAAAGCGAAGCCTTTTTACTAGCCGGGGAGGAGGAAGGAAATTAGC
>WNGS01162740.1:77443-119137 GCA_020271785.1 Procambarus virginalis
TCTGAGTAGATGAGGGGTAGTATCATCAGCAAATTATGTAGGTTTAAAAATGTTAGAGACATTAGGCAGATCATTGATGTATATAAGAAATAGGAGAGGTCCTAGGATGCTGCCCTGTTGCACTCGTATGGATAATGGTAGAGTGGGAGAGGTTATATCATTGATGGCTACATATTTGTGTGTGTCACTAAGATATGATCGAATATAGTTCAGGGCAAGATCTCGGATTCCATAATATTGGAGTTTAAGTAAGAGGTAGCTGTGGTTAACAGAATCAAAGGCCTTTCTCAGGTCTTTTTCTTTCATCTTGTGAGTGGTAATTTATTGAGCACCCCATACTCATCTTATGAGTGATAGTTTATTGAGCACCCTCATACTCATCTTGTGAGTGGTATTTTACTGAGCACCCCATACTTATCTTGTGAGTTTTAGTTTATTGAACACCCCATACTCATCTTGTGAGTGATAGTTTTTTGAGCATCCCATTACTTACCCTATGTGTCTCCGTATATTTGCATCCCAATATGCAACCAGGTGCGGGTCGTCCGAGCGGACAGCACGCTGTACTGGGTTCGATCCCAGGCGCCGCCGAGAAACAGTGGGCAGAGTTTCTTTCACCCTATGCCCCTGTTACCTAGCAGTAAAATAGGTAACTGGGTGTTAGTCAGCTGTCACGGGCTGCTTCCTGGGGGTGGAGGCCTGGTCGAGGACCGGACCGCAGGGACACTAAAGCCCCGAAATCATCTCAAGATAACCTCGAGAAGATCCCATCCTCATCCTGTCAGTCTTAGTTTATTGACCCACCACATACTCATACTGTGAGCTGTAGTTTTTTGTTCAACCCATACTCATCTTGGGAATGGTAGTTTTTGTGCAACCTTACTCATCCTGTGAGAGTTTATGTTGCACCCCATACTCATCCTGTGAGTCATAGTTTATTGTGCATCCCATAGTCATCATGTCACCCCAGCCCGCATGTTTGTGGAGACTTATTTTATTATCAGTACTATTATTTATTATTCAGACTATTTGGGCAAGAAGCCCAAATAGTCTGAATATCCTCTGGCATAGATGGCGATATAAAAGTATTCTAGATATCATTCAGATTGTCAATATGAGAGCAGAAAGACATAGCTTGAGTGATGCCAATGGAATTAGATTGACAGACCGAACTGCGCTATTAATATTTGTATCTTCGTGACGATAAAGATACCACCGTTGTCGAGGGTAAGAAGACCTGATGTACCCAGTATACAAGTCGCACTAGCGTCCAGATAATATCCCAATATAAGCTGACAACTTCCTGTGGATTCCTTCCCATATTGGTCTCCGAATGCATGATAGAACTGATGAGTTGGCTAAGACTTTTGCTCGTAAAGAGGGAATTGATTACCAACTTGGACTGCCTTATGAGCAGCCTGAGGGCAGTAATATTCTGGGAACATCAACTAAATTTCGGAGACTTGAGGCAAAGTGAAATTCACACCAGTTACTCCATCTATCATCATTCTATTATGCAGGAAGTACCACAAGTTTATGGGTCATCCAATAAGGTTAGCAGACTTCTAGATATTACCACTGCTAGGCTTAGGCTTGGCTACATGTACCTCTGAGCATATGTAACATCTGCTGATGTAGATTTGACTAAATGTAAACTCTGTCAGCAGAACTATTCACATACTTTGCGTCGTTATATAATGGAATGTGAAAAAGTTACGGAATTTAGAGATAACACCATCAATAGTGTCCAAGAAATGTGTAAGTACTTCATTCATAATGATGTGCTGCCCGAAATCTTAGCGAAGTATCCAAAATTTGCTTACTGTAAGTAATGCATGCACATGACTGTAAAGCTGCCGCCCAGTTGGGTGGGTGTGCAGCAAGACTAGTAACTGTGCAACTCATCATAGTTGTAAAGTGCCTTGTATAGTGACTGTTGTGAGCCTCTTGTTGAATCACTTGACACAAAACATTATTGATGTGTATATTTGTGTGGGTGATTAAATATGTATGTGTATGTATATATGTATACGTATGTATATGTACATGTATGCATGAGTGTGTGTACATGTTGTTACGATAATCTCCTTCAAGAGAGATTTGGCCTGCTCTTTCCTATCATCATGTTACTTCAGTACATCTACAACATCTAAGTACTACCATCAAGAGTAGTACATTTTTAGTAGAATATGTTTCTACTGTGAGAATACGTACCAGATACGTAGCTCACTCCACTCCCCCCTCCTCGCGGTCAGCACTTCACCCCATTGATCACCAAACCACCACTTCCAGCCAGCACGCTTCCCATTGGTGAATCGGTGTCTGCACTCTACTGCAGCGCCATCTGCATAGCCAATGACTGAGCGTGCACTAGCCATTGTATTTAGAATATCCTGTGCTCCCAAAGCTGATACACCTATCTGATATACGCTCTGTTTATTAGTGGATGTTTTCAGCCAGCGCATTATTCTCAGCATCTTTTAATTCATTTTGTCTTGTTCATAGTAAAGTAACGTAACCATTATTTTATTTTATATTATTATTTTTTGACTTTGTAATCTTGTTTTTTCGCACTGTACATAGCCAAGGGATTATCTTTGTTCATATTTGTTTTCAAGTTAATTAAAATTTCATTGTTCATACTATGTGTTTTGCGTGTTTTTCCCTTATACTTGACCACAGGAGGCAACAGCCACGCAGTCATCTTTTTTTCAACTTTTTTTTTTGGTAAATGTGATTGGCATTGTCACCAGCCATTGGAAGGACTGCCGACCACCTACACACACTTTTTCTCCATTACAATGTATATATAACATTAATAATTTTGTAACTAGCGTCAAAAGATTGTTAATTGCTTAGCTAAACGCACTAGAGGGTTCAGTTCCTGAACCGATTTTGTGCCTCTGTAATCCTTTACTCCACCACCCACAGGCTGGGTATGGGGTGCATAATAAAGAAAGAAATTTAATTGAACTATAACCGAAATGTTTAAAACGTGATTATATATTTATCATGTATAAAATTTTTAGTGTAATTTTTTTCAGATATTCGGACTCTTTATTAACACCTTAAACCATATTGATGCTCTGTCCACAGATCATTCTCTCTCTCAAACCATATACACTGATATCCAATACCTCGCCACAGGAGCAGCTGCAAGTGCAGTTGTCCTGTCAATAGATGATGGGTTATATTTTTTGTGGGGAGTCCATATAAACAACTGGGCCTCTACCCATCAGACAGAACTATTTACAATGCTTTTTGCACTAAAATGTGTTCAAGTCTCCAAACTTGATGCATTAATTGTAAGCGATTCTCTATCATCCTTAATTACGCTTAACACTTTAAGACACAATTTTAACATGACCGTATCTAAAGCAAGACAAAAAAAAATCTAAATTTTTAGCGATGGTAACAGATTCCATTTCTTGTGATTTCTATCTTCCTTGGGCACACCACCTGGTATTGCGATCCTGGACGAGGTTATATGCATGGGTGTCAAGGGGAGACACATGAAATGGATTGAAGACTACCTCACAGGGAGGAAAGCCAAGGTCTGCTTCAACGGAGCAGTCTTAAGAACAATGAGTATGGAACTCCGAACCCCCCAAGGAGGGGTCTTAAGCCCCACACTATTTAACATACTTATGAACGCCATTGCAAATATTGAATTTTCGGAAGGAACTCAACAAGTGGGATATGCAGATGATGTCCTAATACAAGCTCCCACCTTGGGAAAAGCTAAGAAGTTCCTGGAACTCCTTAGAAGGAAATGTGTTGAACTCGGTTTCACTCTATCTGCAAATAAGACAAAAGCATACTCTCGTTATAAGCAGGGTGAAAGTAAAGAACTACAAATTAATGGTGTAACACTTGAATGGGTTGACCACTATCGGTACCTTGGCATCACTGTCGGCTCTAACAAGGGGAAGAAAGAGGAGCTCAACCAACTCACAGGAACATGCTAAAGTCGACTCAGGGCACTGAAAGCTATGGCCTGAAATGGGTGTGGAGCCTCTATTGCTGTGTTTAAAATGATGTACACTGCCTATGTGCGCTCTGTCATGGACTATGCTGCACCAGTTTTGAGCACCTATTCTCAAAGCGATATGAAAAAACTTGAAAGCATACAAAATGAAGCCATGACAATCATTCTTGGAGTCCCGTGAACTGCCAAAACATTTAATCTACGAGAGAAGTGTCCCTCCCCAGTGTTAAAAGCCGAATTCAGGAACTGAATGCTATGCTTGCAATTAAGATAGCCAGAGATCCCCATTACAATGATATTGCCAAGAAAAAACTGAGTTCTGTGCGACTTTCAGGGGGAAACAGGAGAAGCAAAAAATGGCATCACAGATCAGTCTGTTACCTCGAAGAACTTCACCTGTTTTAGTAAGCCTGTGAGCTCATCCCTGTAGGGAGGTTACATCCCTGGGTGGATGACCCATGCAGGATCATCATCAATGAAATGGCAACGAAAAAGTCCAACATGATAGCTCAAGAAATGAGGCACAATTATCTCGAGGAAATCTATAAAGAAGCCAGAAATGAGTTAGATCAAATCTACACTGATGGGCCATCTAACTCTGTCAATGGCAGGGGTGGTGCAGCATACACTGTAATTAGTAATAATGCCTTACAATGTGGAAATGAAGGAAAAGCCCGTATTGAGAACTATGCCTTTTCAACACTAGCGGAGTTAACTGCCATTGTTATGGCGTTAAGATTCATAGAACGAAGGACTTAACAATGCAGTAATCTGCACGGATTCTAAAGCAGCACTACAAAGCCTTACTAAAAATTGGGCAGAAAATCTTGCGATAGTCACTGAGATCAAGAGAGCTGTGAGAGTACTAACCAATCAGGGAAGAGTCGTCAAATTTCTGTGGATCCCCTCCCATGTTGGAATCGGTGGAAATGAATGAGCAGAAGTGCTGGCTGCTGTAGGCGCTGAAGGAGACCACATTGAGTACTTCATACCCAAGACTCCGCTACAAATTAGAGGTATCAGGCAATATCACCGCGGCAAGGTTACTGAGGAAAGGAGGATAGAGAAACAAATCAGTTAATCTGTACGCTGGTACAACATGCTTGCAGCTGGCAATCCTAATCATTATGGACAAAGAGGAGGTGGCCATGGGAAAGAATCAGTAATAGCAAGAATCCGTCTTTGATACAAATATCCTTGAAGATTCAGAATAGAAACAACAATTGAGCAAAGGAGTTGCAGAATCTGCGGTGAGAGATCGACACCACCTTGACCACTACCTGAGAGAGTGTGGACATCTAAGAGTCATTAGAAATATATGTAGAATAATAAATCCCACATTGTTTGAGTTAGGAAAACACCATTTGTCAAATATAGATAATGTTCTTAAAAGATTCCCCCAAATTGCATCCACAAGATAACGTAAAATTTTAAGGGTTGACGAATGTTAATCTTTTTGTTTGATGAGCAGTTCACTTGAGACAGTTAAGCAAGTCCCAACTGTGTCTGGGTACAATTTTATTATTATTATTTTCTACCACAGACGTGGCCACACATTTACAATGCTAACTAGCATATATACATTTTCTTCTGTCCTCCATGGACAGGGTTAGAGATGTGTTAAACATATAGTTCAGGGGTTTATTGAACAATCAACCACAGAAGGTGATTCGGTGCTTTTAAAATGCTAAGCTAACCTACATACGTAAATACATAGATACACAGATTTACGTATGGCCTACATAAAGTGTTCGATGTGTCTTTTACATAGTGTCGTTAATGTGCATTTACAAAGGTGAAATGTAATTCTGATCAGCTTCCATATATACTTTATACACATACATATACATACACACATATGTACATGTACATATATACATACATATATACATACACATGCATTCACATACATTTGTCTCTTTTACTCTGACAGGTGAGATAGCTGATAGAGAAATTAGTGTGCAATTAAGCACTTAATCACTGAAGGTGATTAAGGTGCTTTTACAAGCTCAGGTTATATAGTTACATCACATACATACATTGTATAATTAATACATTACATGGTCAATCTTGGGTACAAGTCCAATATGTCACTGGGTACAAGTGACAGGATGAACAACCCAGCGAGTTTTCTTCCTATTGGGGAGTGTTGTGCATGCTGCTAAGGCGGTGTGTCCACTCAGAGGATGAATGGCGCTGCCCAATAAACTTGCCACTTGGGGCAAAATTAAAAAAAAAATTAAAATCTTCTTTGGCTTCCGAATGCATGATGATAACACCTGTGAGATGGTGTCCATTCCATCATGCTGAACAACACATTTGAGATGGTATTCATACCATCATGCTTGACAACACCTGTGAGATGGTATCCATACAATGATGCTGTATAAAACTTGTGAGATTGTATCGACACCATCATTCTTGACAACACCTGTGAGATGGTATACATACCATCAACACCCGGGTGATGGTGTTTTTACCATAATGCAGGACAACACCTGTGAGATGGTATTCTTACCATCATACTGGACAGCACTATGTGAGATGGTATTCATTCTGTCATGCTGGACATCACGTTTGAGGGGGGAATCTATATCATCATGCTGGACAATACTTGTGAGATGGTACCCATACAATCATGCTGGACAACACATGTGAGATGGTATCTATACCATCATGCTGGATTACACATGTGATAGGGTATCTATACCATCATGCTGGACAGCAAATGTAAGATGGTATTAATACCATCATGTTGGACAACACCTGTTACATGGTATTCATACCATCATACCTGACACCTATATGAGTTTGTATCCATACTTTCATGCATGACATCACCTGTGATATGGTATCCATATTATCATACTGGAAAACACCTATGAGATAGTATCCATATCATCATACCATCATGCTGGACATCACATGTGAGATGGTATCTATACCATCATGCTTGACAACACCGGTGTCGTGAAGGAAAGCTAACTCTTAATATAATGATATTTAATTGATTAAATTGAATTACTCGAAGGCCACCCTATTTTTACTGAAAAGGGAAACATATAACTAGTGTAATAAAAAGGACTGAGATACCAGTGCCTGTGGATAATGTAATCATTAACAATTATTTATTGAATATTAATGGACTGTAAGAATAATTATTATTCAAGAGTTGAACCTTTCCAAACTTCACAATTGGGGGTTAATACTAGAAGCTGAGTTACTCCTAGTAACTCCTAGCAACTCCTAGGGGAGCCGGTCGGCTGAGCGGACAGCACACTGGACTTGTGATCCTGTGGTCCTGGGTTCGATCCCAGGTGCCGGCGAGAAACAATGGACACAGTTTCTTTCATCCTATGCCCCTGTTACCTAGCAGTAAAATAGGTACCTGGGTGTTAGTCAGCTGTCACGGGCTGCTTCCTGGGGGTGGGGCCTGCTTGAGGACCGGCCGCGGGGACACTAAAAGCCCCGAAATAATCTCAAGATAGTATACTTAATCGAGGCTGGTTCTTCCTGGAAAGAAAGTGATAAGATTTACTAAGAACTATAATTTGTATAAGTATTCAATAATTTGGTTAATAACAAGAGCATATAATAAATGTTAGAGAAGAAAATTGTTCCTGTCTAAACGTTCCTGAGGCTATAAGAAATATGATTATATTCCTAGCTCATGTAAATGAAGTATTAATTCAAGATATTATTAAATCTCAATGAATCATAAGTAGTTAATTAATAAATTAATAAATTAACGTAAGATCAGCGGCTTAGCTGTAACAGTGAATGGTAGCGTGATTGGGCGACGGCGTCATCTAGAACCTGCTGGAACACGTGACTCGCTAGCGTGGCGTGGGAATGGTCTCACCTCAGGCTGCTTCAACACATGCTGGAAACCCAATATGGTATAAAAATTGTTTACACACAGTAGATTATGTCATTATGAATTACTAGAAGGGCCAAATTAAGTTCACTGGGGACGTACTTGTAGTTAGAGGAGGGAGCATGGTGTAACGACGGACTAAGTGTAAGGTTTACATTTTGAGAGCTCTGAACACTACAAACTGAACCACTTAATGTAATTGTTGTCCCCTGACGCAATCTGTGGATCGGTGATGGAGTAATTATGCACTCCGGGGCCTATTAATAGCAAGGGCCGATTGTGTAACTTGCGAAAGCTTCACCTCTCTATACTTGTGGCTGTCACGGTGTTTCATAGCCAAGGTTTGGGCAACTTCTCCTGCTCTCCTTCTCCTCCCTCAACCCATCTCGCTGTGAATGCTCAACATATTTTAGTAGAAACAGAAAATTCTTTTCCTTGTAATTGCTCCCTCCTCCCCATCTGGCCCGTTGGCGCCGTGAGGCGGCTTCGTGGACGGCTGCCGGAGTGTGATGCTCTGTGGGACGGTCCTCTGTCCTTTTGTGGCCTTGCCCTCTTGCTGCTGTCTTCTCTAATTGTGCCGGATCGCTTTTCCTTTTCTTTATGTTTCGTTTTTCTCCCCCCTCTTCTCCTATCTGCTTGTCGTTTCCTGCCAACCTTTTGCTTGTTTTGGTTATTCCTTTGGACTTCTTCTATTTTGACACCCGGGTGCTTGAGGAGGCATACTCTTGCACCCGTAGAACTGTAGTACCCGACGTCTTGAGCGAGGGGAACCTTTTATTGTCAATCCCCCTTTCGTCGCTGAACCCGATCTCGACGGACTTGACGGTTCTTAAGGTGGCGTTTGTGGGGCGTATACTCACCACGCACCCCTAGGAGGCCCCAGCATGATCGGCGATAGCTTCCTGTTGGGTGTCTTGCCTCTAATTGTGGCTCCATGGTGGGTGTGGGGGCACATTCGTGGATGAATTTCTTTCTCTTCGTCTATATGTCAATGAATGTTTCTGTTGTACCCTCTCAGGCTCGTGGGGTGGGCGACCAAGCCCCCGAGTCGGCCTGTATTGGAAGACCAGGCTCTGTAGCCTCCGCTGTTGGGCCCCGACCTTGCTCCTCCTTTGACCATCCTGACTTCTTCCCCCAGCTCCCCTCCCTCTTCTGTGGTTGGGTCGAGCCTCCAGCCCCAGTGGTGACCACTTCGTCCCCTGGTGCGGCTAAGTCTCTCGTTGTGACTACTGCGCCTTTTGGCCCCTCTCTCTCTAGGGGTTCTCATGCCGTCCGCGCACGGCCGCCCGAACTGATGCTTCCCGTACTGATGCTTCCCGTACTGATGCGTATCAGGCTTTGTTTGGTCCCGCTTCATGGGCCAAATACTTTGATCTCCTCCCTCTTGATTGTGCACCTCTTGACGATTTCTCCCTCCATCGGCATCTTGTTGATTCAGTGGATGCGTCTGTTACCTTCAACCCCACTCGTCTCGGTACAATTGTCGTTGCTGCTCCTTCTCAGGATGCAGCTTCCCGCTTGGCTGCCTTTTCCTGCCTTGGCGAGATCCCTGTTCGGGTCTCAAAGAACGCTCGGTTGAATGCCAGTGCCCACCCCATGTTGCGACTGGTGTTCGGAATCTACAGGACTGCCACAATGACATTCGGCATATCCTTTATGCCCAAGGCCATTCTGTCCTCCAGGTGGACTCGTTCACTCGTCCCCCTCGTGGTCGTCGCCGTCAGCCCCTTCGGGTTGTGAAGATCACCTTTGATGGTAGGACCCTTCCATCCTCTGTCATTCTTGCTGGTGCCAGGTGCTCTGTCCAGGAGTATATTCCTTCTCCTCGGCTATGTAACAAGTGCTGGAGGTTTGGGCATGGTGCCCTCCACTGCTCTGGGACGGTCTCTCCCTGTCCTTTATGTGGGGGCGAAGGTCACTCGCCCCCACACAAAGTCGGAGTGCACTTTTCCCCAGGCTCGCTGCCTCAACTGCGGTGAGGCCCACCCTTCCTTCTCCCTTGCCTGTATCCATTACAAGATTGAGGCTGCCATCCTCAACTTGAAGCACCGGGAGCATTTATCTTTTCCCGAGGCGAGGCGCCAGGTTGCCAGCTCCCAATTTATGCTAACGTCTCTTATGCTCGCGTGTTGCGCTCTTCCTCTCCTCGTCCTTCCCTCCTTCCTCGGACTCACAACCGTTTCCGGGCCTTGGACCCTGATATGCCCACTGCCCACTCCTCCTCTGTTCCTTTGAGTTCTGTCCCGAAGGGTCCCCCTCCTGGTCCTCTGTCTGGGGTTCCCTTTCTTTCTACCCGGTCTGTCATGTCCCCTGTGTCTTCTTCCTCGTCTCCCTCCGATCCTCCTTCCATCCTTCTCCTCCATCTTTGACTCTCCCCGCCGCCTGTCGGTGCAGGCTGATGTCCATCGCTCTCCTAACGGCCGTCGTGTGTCCTCTCATTCTCGTCGCTGGAATCCGTTGCCCGTACTTAGTTGCTGGGACACCGGTCTCTTTAAGTCAGAGCGTAAGCCTGGCTCCTCTCCTTCCTCCTCCCCGGCGGGTAAGAAGGCTTCGCTTTCTTCCTCGCCCCCTACTACTGGCTCTATTGCTCCTTCCCCTCCCATTTCAGTGGTTGCGCCCCCTGTTCCTGCTATGGAGGTTTCTTTGGCCCCGCTTCCCTCTCGGTTGCTGCCCTTGCTGAGGTGCGCTCCCCTCTTTCTACTCCCCCTCTTCCTGCTGCTGTCCTTGACTGCTCCTCTCCGTTGTCTCCTCCTCCGGACCCCGCCCGCCCACCTCTGGTCTGTTCTCCCGCTTCCTTCCCTCCGTCTTTGCTCAGTTTACCCATGCCCCCTAACCCTGACTTTGCTGACCCTGATCCCGACCCTGATTTTCTTTACGTGCTATGTTGCTCTTTCGCCTTTGTTTCTTCCTTGTTCTCTGTTGTTGTCCTTTCTCTTCTCGTCGATGTCTATTCTTCAATGGAACGTTCGAGGTTATTACGCCAATTTCCTCGAACTCCAACTTCTGATTTCGCGGTTTTCGCCCCTTTGTGTCTGTCTCCAGGAGCCGATGCTTGGTGCTCGTCCTGGTCGTTTTCGTGGCTATTCCTTTCTCTCCCCCCCCCCCAGCTGTTGCTGGGGCTCCTAATTCTTCTGCTCTCTTGATTCGCGCTGATGTTCCCTTTGTTCCTTTACTTTTTCCTTTGCCTCTCCATTGTTCTGCTGCTCGTATCTTTGTGGGGAAATGGTACACAGTTTGTTCCATTTATCTCCCCCGAGTGTCCCGCTTTCTCTTCCTGATTTGAAACACCTCCTGGACTCCTTGCCGGAGCCTGTGCTCCTGCTGGGTGATTTCAATTGTCGTCATTCTCTTTGGGGGATGTTCTGACGAATACCCGAGGTCGCCTTCTTGAGCCGTTTCTCCTCTCTTCTTCCCTGTCTCTTCTGAATTCTGGTGAGCCCACTCATTTGGACTCTCGGACTCGCACCCTTTCCTGTCTTGATCTTTCTCTCTGCTCTTCTTCTCTTTACTTAGATTTCACGTGGCAGTTCTTGATGACCTCCATGGCAGTGATCATTTCCCCATCCTTGTTTCCTTTTTTCTTTTTCGCCCTTCCCTCTCTTTCCCTAGTGGCAGTTTGCTAAAGCGGACTGGAACCTATTTACCCTCAGTGCTGCTCTCTCTGACCTCTCCCTTCTGCCTCTCCCTCGCGCTCTCCTCCTTTTTCATGACACTGTCTTCGACGCTGCCCTCCGCTCTATTCCTCGCTCTTCCTCGGGGTCCACGGAAGTGCGTTCCCTGGTGGAATGCAGACTGTGCTCGGGCTGTCCGCTGTAAGCGTGCAGCCTGGAAGAGGCACCGCCGTCGGCAGACGACCGATTCTTTTCTTTTCTTTCGAAAGCGAGTGCGTGGCCCGTAGGGCCATCCGTACGGCTAAACGTGAATGTTGGGCTTCTTATGTCTCCACAATTACGTCCGAAACTCCCCTGCCACAGATCTGGAAGCGTATCCGCAAGATAGCGGGTAAGTTCGTTCCCGATGTTTCCCCGGTCCTTCACCTCCGTGGTACTCTTGTGGCGGACCCGTTGCAGGTCGCTACCGAACTGGGTTCTCACTTTTCTTCTGTTAGCTCTGGTCTTCATCTTCCCCAATCTTTCCTTCTTCGTAAACCTGTCCTTGAGTCTCGTCCTTTAGATTTCTGCACTCGTCTTCGACTTTCCTATAACGATCCCTTCTCTCTCTCTGAACTTCGTTCTGCCCCTGGCCCTCTGCGGTTCTACGGCGGCGGGCTCCGATGGTATTCATTATGAGATGCTTCGCCATCTCCCTCCGTGCACGTCTCAGTATTTACTGAGTCTGTATAATCGGATCTGGGAGTCGTCGTCAGTCCCTGAGGACTGGCTCGATGCCGTGTCCTCCCTGTTCGCAAACCAGGGTCTCTGGGACTTCCCCTAAGGACTTTCGCCCTATTGCCCTCACAAGTTGTGTCTGCAAACTCTTTGAACGTATGGTTAACGTTCGTCTGATGTGGTTCCTGGAACACCATCACCTCCTCTCCCCTTCTCAATTTGGTTTCCGCAAGTGCCGCAGCACGACAGATGTCCTGGTGAACTTGGAGGTCTATATTCGTACTGCTTTTGCTGCGAGGACCTCCGTTGTTGCCGTCCTTTTTGACCTGGAAAAGGCTTACGACACCACTTGGCGATATCATATTCTATCCCAGCTTCATTCTTTGGCCTTCGTGGTCATCTCCCTCTCTTTCTCCGCAGCTTCCTCTCTCCGTTCTCTTCTGCCTCTTTTCAGCAATACGAAGGTGTGCCCCAGGGTAGTGTTCTGAGCACTACTCTTTTTCTGGTTGCCCTCAATGGTCTTCTTTCCTCTCTTCCTTCAGGTGTCTTCTCCGCTCTCTATGTCGATGATCTTACCCTTTGCTGTCAGGGTGATGATTCGCCTCTCCTTCAGCGCCGGCTTCAACTTGCGATTGATGCCGTGTCGTCTTGGGCCACCGATCATGGCTTCAAGTTCTCTACTTCTAAGACTTGTGCCATGTCTTTTACTCGGAAACGGGTCGTTCTTCGTCCCTCTTTGTCACTTTATGGTCATCCCTTGAGTACAAAGATTCCGCGAAGCTTTTGGGGTTATTCCTTGACACTCGTTTGTCTTGGTCTCCCCATATCTCTTACCTCCGTGTTGAGTGCTCTAAGGCCCTTACCCTCCTTCGAGTATTGTCCCATACTTCTTGGGGAGCGGATAGGCGCACTCTCTTGCTTTGCATTCCTCTCTCGTCCTGTCTAAGCTCGATTATGGTTGCCCTGCTTACTCGTCTGCTTCTCCTTCTGCTCTTCGCCGTCTTGATGCTTTGCACCATACTGGGCTGCGCCTCAGTTCTGGTGCCTTTCGTTCGACTCCCGTCCTTAGCTTGTATGTTGACACTGGCTTCCTGTCTCTCCAGGACCGCCGTGATCGCTACTGTCTTCGCTATCTTGCGCGGTCCTTGCAACATCCTTCCTCTCGCCTCTGTCGTGCTTTAACTTTTACCCCTCCTGCGGTTCCTGTTCCTCTTCACCACCTCCCTCTTTCTGTCCGGTTATCTCGCTTACAGGATTCTCTTTCCGTTCGTGTTTCTAATGTTTCTCCTCGTGTTGTTCCTTCTTTGCCCCGTGGAGAGTCCCCCTTCCGCAGTTTTGTACATCCTTGACCCGCGTCACTAAAGCTTTTACCCCTCCTACGGTTCTAAAACGCCTTTTCCTTGAGCACTTTTCTTCTCACTCCCGCTCCGTTTCTGTCTTCACCGATGGGTCTAAGTCTGCGGACGGTGTTGGCTACTCTGTTGTTTTTCCTGATCGCACTTATATGTGTCGCTTACCTCCGGAGACTAGCATCTTTACAGCGGAGCTTTATGCTATTCTCTATGCTCTTCGTCTCCTGCTTTCTCGTTGTCAGTCTTCCTTTGTGGTTGTTGTTGACTCTCGTAGTGCCCTCATGGCTCTCGGGTCCTTTAATCCGGTTCATCCAGTAGTTGTCGAGATCCAGCATTGGCTGTTTCTTGTTCACAGTAAGTTTAAGTCGGTTGAGTTTTGTTGGGTTCCCAGCCATATTGGTGTGTCTTTAAATGAGCGTGCGGATGCTGCCGCCAAGGAAGCTGTCCGCTCTTGTCCCATCTCTCGTAAAGGTATTCCATATTCCGACTTTTACCCGGTTATCCATTCCTCCATCCTTACCCGTTGGCAGGCTTCTTGGTCGTCTGTTACTGGTAACAAACTCCGTACTCTTAAATGTTGTGTTTCCTCGTGGCCGTCCTCCTACCACCGTAACCGGCGATGGGAAACTGCTCTGGCGAGGTTGCGTATTGGCCATACTCGCTTAACCCATGGTCACTTGATGGAGCGCCGCCCTGCTCCTTATTGTCCTAATTGCATTCCCTCTTACGGTCGTGCATGTCCTTCTTGAATGTCCTGACTTCCGGGACGAGCGTGTGTCTTGCTTTCTGACCGCCCCTCGCGTCACCTGTCCCTCAATAGAATCTTGGTGACTCGGATACTTTGATATGTTCGCCTTAGGAATTTTGTTCTCATCTTGGCATCCTTGGTGATATTAGGGCCTGGTGATACCTGGTTGATGGGGTTCTGGGAGTTCTTCTACTCCCCAAGCCCGGCCCGAGGCCAGGCTCGACTTGTGAGAGTTTGTCCACCAGGCTGTTGCTTGGAGCGGCCCGCAGGCCCACATACCCACCACAGCCCGGCTGGTCCGGAACTTCTCTTAGAAAACAGTCCAGTTTTCTCTTGAAGATGTCCACGGTTGTTCCGGCATATTTCTTATAGTCGCTGGGAG
Organism: Procambarus virginalis; assembly: GCA_020271785.1. Taxonomy (NCBI): domain Eukaryota; kingdom Metazoa; phylum Arthropoda; class Malacostraca; order Decapoda; family Cambaridae; genus Procambarus; species Procambarus virginalis. The sequence continues at coordinate 92,119 of WNGS01162740.1, forward strand.
GACGTTGAACAACCGCGGACCTCTGATGTTTATACAGTGCTTCTCTGATTGTGCCTATGCACCTCTGCCCTTCACTGGATCAATCTTGCATTTTCTTCCATATCGTTCACTCCAGTACGTTGTTATTTTACTGTGCAGATTTGGGACCTGGCCCTCCAGTATTTCCATGTGTATATTATGGTATCTCTCTCGTCTCCTTTCTAGAGAGTACATTTGGAGAGCTTTGAGACGATCCCAATAATTTAGGTGCTTTATCTCGTCTATGCGTGCCGTATATGTTCTCTGTATTCCCTCTATTTCAGCAATCTCTCCTGCTCTGAAGGGGAAGTGAGTACTGAGCAGTACTCGAGACGGGACAACACAAGTGACTTGAAGAGTACAACCATTGTGATGGGATCCCTGGATTTGAAAGTTCTCGTAATCCATCCGATCATTTTTCTGCTGACGCAATATTTGCTTGGTTATGCTCCCTAAACGTTAGATCGTCTGACATCATTATTCCCAAATCCTTGACATGCTGTTTTTCTACTATGGGAAGATTCGATTGTGTTTTGTACCCTGTATTATGTTTCAGATCCTCATTTTTGCCGTACCTGAGTACCTGAAATTTATCACTGTTAAACATCATGTTATTTTCTGCTGCCCAATCGAAAACTTTGTTGACATCTGCTTGTAGTTTTTCAATGTCTTCAGCAGAGGTAATTTTCATGCTGATTTTTGTGTCATCTGCAAAGGATGACACGAAGCTGTGACGTGTTTTTTTGTCTATATCAGATATGAGAATAAGGAACAGTAGTGGTGCAAGGACTGTACCTTGAGGTACAGAGCTTTTAACATCGCTTGGACTCGATTTTATCTGATTGACTGTTACTCTTTGTGTTCTGTTCGACAGGAAATTGAGTATCCAGCGTCCTACTTTCCAGTTATTCCCATTGACCTCATTTTGTGAGCTATCACCCCATGGTCACATTTGTCGAACGCCTTTGCAAAGTCTGTGTATACAACATCTGCATTTTGCTTTTCTTCTAGGGCTTCTGTGATTTTGTCATAGTGGTTGAGTAACTGTGACAGACAGGATCTTCCCGCTCTAAATCCAGTTGTCCTGGGTTGTGCAATTATTGTTTTCCATAAAACTAGAAATTGATTCCTAATCACTCTTTCAAACACTTTTATTATGTGTGATGTTAGTGCAACTGGCCTATAATTTTTTGCCAAGGCTTTACTCCCCCCCTTGTGCAACGGAGCTATATCTGCAGATTTAAGTGCTGCTGGTATCTCCCCTGTATCCAGGCTCTTTCTCCATATTACGCTGAGTGCTCTCGCTACTGGTACTTTACATTTCTTTATGAATATTGAATTCCATGAGTCAGGCCCGGAGCTGAGAGCCTAGGAATCCACTCTTATTAAATCTGTATCTCTTCAATAATTGTCAAAACTCATTTCTTGCACACTATGCTTCTAGCAGAAGCCTTTGACACACACCATTCACCTACATAATAAAGGGAAATTGCATAATTTTTGCAATTAATCCAGGAATGGGAGATGATTCAGGAACGCAGGTATCGTGTGCACCTCTGTGGCCAAACTGCAAAAAAGCTAGGCATCTTCTAGTTAAATGCTGATTTGTTCAGTTTTCGAAACATTCAGTGGTCTACAAAGTTATTGGTTTGCCCTGCGAGATCCAACCACTTGGACTGATCAGTAGATGTTACTGCAGGGTCAGGGTTCGATCACTAGTCCAGGTGGTTGGGTACCATTCCTTCATTCCGTCCTCGTATCCCGCTCCCGGTCCTCGTATCCCTTCCAGATACTATATAGTCATGCTGGCATAGCGCTTTCTCCCCATAATTTCCCTTCCTCTTGCCTACGCTGCTAGGTTTTGTGTATAGTCATTTGTGATGTTTGAAGACCATGGGTTGAGTCTACTGTTGGCCTTATTGAAGCACACAGTTCAAATTTTTTATATTTGTCTTAGTATTACTGCATAGTATATTATTTTCTAGAATTATGGTGACAGGACAAAAGATGCGAAAAGTTGTAACCTTCCCAAGTATGCATCCAGGAATGACATCAGAAAATATATTTCAGCTCACACAGCAAACAGGAAAGGTAAGATTAAATTTATCATTTATTGTAGTTGTGTTGTTAATTGATAAATGAATACATTTGTATATAATCACATTTTATTAGAAAAATATGACCATGTAATACATTCACAAATAAAAGACAAGTTAGTGATAACATTTTGGTCGGTCGTGGACCCTTATCAAGTTGACTTGATAGTGGTCCAGGCCACACCAAAATATCAATTTAATTTCTTTTTATATTTGGGGTTTATTGGTTTCATCCATATTATTGTGATATATTCACTGCACGTGACTCTGTAATGTATTATAACTTTTGTAATACTATAAAATAGTTCTTCTGATATATCGGTATATGGGTTTATTACAATTCGGATTTTTTCTTGTTTTTCTCAATTGAAGATGGTGGTAGTTCTTCACTATAGCAGCAACTGTGCAGCCTGCACTACTGTTGGACACAGTGTTTATGACGGTGGCTCATATGGCTCGTCACATTCCAAACTTGACCTTTGCACGTATTAACGTGCTTACCAACACTCTGCCGTGGCACCTCTTCTTTGACACCCTTCCTTCCATTATTGTGCACCCACATTACAGGTAAGTTGAGTGTTTACTCTACAGCAGTTTCCCATTTTATTTTCTTGAGACTGTAAAACATGCCATATAGTTAAAGGACAGATGCTGTGACATTTTGTTGAGACGTCCAAGGATTATTGTACTGTGTAACCTAACCACACATATGAACACCCATGTTAAGCGTCGAGGACGGACCAAAGCATCGGCACATTTATTTTTGTTTCTTGTGTGCTGGGTTTGTGTTTTCAGCCACGTTACTGTGATATGCGCTCTGCATATTATACTGTATCAATAAAATGGCCTGAATGACTGGTCAAGACTCGAAATTGTTTTGCTAATATCGTGCAGAAAAATCCAATCTAATAACTGAAGGGAGAGAGACTGACGCTCCTGGCTGTCAGTGTGATGTCCTACACATTATTCAGCTCATTCTCTCAATTTACCTTTTAAGGGGCTGGGAGCTTCAAAATATTGGTCCAAATATGAAATACAGTATAAAATGTTAAACAAATCTAAACATGTTATTTGGCATCAGCATCGTGAAAATTTCATCCAAATATGTTAAGAAATGGATTTGATATAAATAAAAAAAAATGAGGTGTGCAAACGGTATTGATGATAGTAATAACATCTCTCAGTTAGTGCAACTTGTGGATAGTGCAGTGATAACGAGATGCAAGCACCTGTCCAACGCACGAAGAATAGTTGTACAGTAGTAAGAGGAGGGTCCAAAAAGTGGATATGCAGCTGGTGCCTTCTATGATTGCTGAGTGCCACCTGGAGGACAAAATTTCACACAAATAATGATGTGTATGTATGTTATTTTGCTGTATTCTGTTATATATCATATAAATACATTGTCCAATGCCAATATTCTTATGTCCTCCAATTTTGTTTTTCTCTCCTTTGTTTTTTATCTGATTTTGTTGTGGCTTCTACATCTTGGAGAATGCATACCCGCCACTAAGTGCCGTATGTAAAGTTGGAACAAAATTGATCAACATGTGAATCAGCCACAGGTGGCAGAACTTGTGACTTGTCATTATTTTTGGCTGATTTTTTTCAGATTTCAAACACTCTTCTTTCTCTTTAGGTTGTTTTGCAGAATGGGGATCAAATAAGGGCTTTATCACTTATATTAAGTATACTTATATATCCATAACCCATTATTCTTATCCCTATATTTTTTTTTTTTTTTTTTTTTTTTTTTTACTTCATTTCAACACACATTGGCCTACAAGTTTCACATATTCGAGTGCGAATGCCAAGCAATATTTGTTAAAACTTACAAGGAAATCCATGAAGTAGGACAATTATATAATGCTGAGAACTTGAACTTCATTTTTATCTATAACTAAATTTTCAGCGTTGAGAGGCTTTAAAAAATCCAGTTTGATTGATTTTCACCATTTTTGCATTATGTGAAAAGTTGTCTGTTCTACAATATTTATCTTTTTTTCATAAATGCCAAACTTTTGGAGTTAAAGAGTATAAATTTTTGTGTCTAAATTTGGCTCATATTTCAAATGCCACATTGACATTTTTTTTTACAGTAAACTATTCTGTACTGCCAAATTATATTCTAAAACATNGTGTGTGTGAGACAAGACCAAGGCTCTCACAAGGTGTGTGTGTGAGACAAGACCAAGGCTCTCACAAGGTGTGTGTGTGAGACAAGACCAAGGCTCTCACAAGGTGTGTGAGAGACAAGACCAAGGCTCTCACAAGGTGTGTGTGTGTGAGACAAGACCAAGGCTCTCACAAGGGTGTGTGTGTGAGACAAGACCAAGGCTCTCACATGGTGTGTGTGTGAGACAAGATCAAGGCTCTCACAAGGTGTGTGTGTGTGACAAGACCAGGCTCTCACAAGGTGTGTGTGTGAGACAAGATCAAGGCTCTCACAAGGTGTGTGTGTGTGGCAAGACCAAGGCTCTCACAAGGTGTGTGTGTGTGTGTGACAATACCAAGGCTCTCAAGGTGTGTGTGTGTGTGTGAGACAAGACCAAGGCTCTCACAAGGTGTGTGTGTGAGACAAGACCAAGGCTCTCACAAGGTGTGTGAGAGACAAGACCAAGGCTCTCACAAAGTGTGAGAGAGACAAGACCAAGACTCACAAGGGTGTGTGTGGTGTGACAATACCAAGGCTCTCAAGGTGTGTGTGTGTGTGTGTGAGACAAGATCAAGGCTCTCACAAGGTGTGTGTGTGTGACAAGACCAAGGCTCTCACAAGGTGTGTGTGTGAGACAAGATCAAGGCTCTCACAAGGTGTGTGTGTGAGACAAGACCAAGGCTCTCACAAGGTGTGTGTGTGAGAGACAAGACCAAGACTCACAAGGTGTGTGTGTGTGAGAAGACCAAGGCTCTCACAAGGTGTGTGTGTGAGACAAGACCAAGGCTCTCACAAGGTTGTGTGTGTGTGTGTGTGTGGTGTGTGTGTGTGTGTGTGTGGTGTGTGTTGTGTGTGTGTGTGTGTGTGTGTGTGTGTGTGAGAGAGACAAGACCAGGGCTCTCACAAGGTGTGTATGTGAGACAAGACCAAGGCTCTCACAAGGTGTGTGTGTGTGTGTGTGTGTGTGTGTGTGTGTGGTGTGTGTGTGTGTGTGGTGTGTGTGTGTGTGTGTGTGTGTGTGTGTGTGAGAGAGACAGGACCAGGGCTCTCACAGGTGTGTGTGTGTGAGACAAGACCAAGACTCACAAGGTGTGTGAGAGACAAGACCAAGACTCTCACAAGGTGTGTGAGAGACAAGACCAAGGCTCTCACAAGGTGTGTGTGAGAGACAAGACCAAGGCTCTCACAAGGTGTGTGAGAGACAAGACCAAGGCTCTCACAAGGTGTGTGTGTGAGAGACAAGACCAAGACTCTCACAAGATGTGTGAGAGACAAGACCAAGGCTCTCACAAGGTGTGTGAGAGACAAGACCAAGGCTCTCACAAGGTGTGTGTGTGTGACAAGACCAAGGCTCTCACAAAGGTGTGTGTGTGTGTGACAAGACCAAGGCTCTCACACAAGGTGTGTGTGTGTGAGAGACAAGACCAATTCTCTCACAAGGTGTGTTGTGTGAGAGACAAGACCAAGGCTCTCACAAGGTGTGTGTGAGACAAGACCAAGGCTCTCACAAGGTGTGTGAGAGACAAGACCAAGGCTCTCACAAGGTGTGTGAGAGACAAGACCAAGGCTCTCACAAGGTGTGTGAGAGACAAGACCAAGGCTCTCACAAGGTGTGTGTGACAAGACCAAGGCTCTCACAAGGTGTGTGTGAGACAAGACCAAGACTCTCACAAGGTGTGTGTGTGAGACAAGACCAAGGCTCTCACAAGGTGTGTGTGTGTGTGACAAGACCAAGGCTCTCACAAGGTGTGTGTGTGTGACAAGACCAAGGCTCTCACAAGGTGTGTGTGTGTGTGTGTGTGAGACAAGACCAAGACTCACAAGGTTTGTGTGTGTGAGACAAGACCAAGGCTCTCACAAGGGTGTGTGTGTGTGTGTGTGTGTGTGACAAGACCAAGGCTCTCACAAGGTGTGTGTGTGTGAGACAAGACCAAGGCGCTCTCAAGGTGTGTGTGTGTGTGTGTGTGACAAGACCAAGGCTCTCACAAGTTGTGTGTGTGTGAGAGACAAGACCAAGGCTCTCACAAGGTGTGTGTGAGACAAGACCAAGGCTCTCACAAGGTGTGTGTGTGAGACAAGACCAAGGCTCTCACAAGGTGTGTGTGTGAGACAAGACCAAGGCTCTCACAAGGTGTGTGTGTGACAAGACCAAGGCTCTCACAAGGTGTGTGTGTGTGAGACAAGACCAAGGCTCTCACAAAGTGTGTGTGTGAGACAAGACCAAGGCTCTCACAAGGTGTGTGTGTGTGTGAGAGAGACAAGACCAAGGCTCTCACAAGTGTGTGTGTGTGTGTGTGTGTGTGTGTGTGTGTGTGTGTGTGTGTGTGTGTGTGTGTGTGTGTGTGTGTGTGTGTGTGTGTGAGACAAGACCAAGACTCACAAGGTGTGTGTGTGTGTGTGTGTGTGTGTGTGTGTGTGTGTGTGTGTGTGTGTGTGTGTGTGTGTGTGAGACAAGACCAAGACTCACAAGGTGTGTGTGTGTGTGTGTGTGAGACAAGACCAAGGCTCTCACAAGGTGTGTGTGTGTGAGACAAGACCAAGATTCTCACAAGGTGTGTGTGTGTGAGACAAGACCAAGGCTCTCACAAGGTGTGTGTGAGACAAGACCAAGGCTCTCACAAGGTGTGTGTGAGACAAGACCAAGGCTCTCACAAGGTGTGTGTGAGACAAGACCAAGGCTCTCACAAGGTGTGTGTGAGACAAGACCAAGGCTCTCACAAGGTGTGTGTGAGACAAGACCAAGGCTCTCACAAGGTGTGTGTGAGACAAGACCAAGGCTCTCACAAGGTGTGTGTGTGTGTGTGTGTGAGACAAGACCAAGGCTCTCACAAGGTGTGTGTGAGACAAGACCAAGGCTCTCACAAGGGTGTGTGTGTGAGACAAGACCAAGGCTCTCACAAGGTGTGTGTGAGACAAGACCAAGGCTCTCACAAGGTGTGTGACAAGACCATTGATGCCACAAGCTGTATGTATGCAATTTAAATATTGTTTGCATTTCTTGGTGGGTTTTAGTATGCTCATCTTCATAGCTAGTTATGTCTGTAGGACTAGTTGATATTAATTTTAGTAAGACATATCAATACATTAAAGAAGGGAGGGACTTAGTACACCTTGTGGAGTGTCTAGTTGCAATAATTTAGTTTAATTTTTGAATCCCTTGAACAGTGCAGAGAACTTGAGGTTGGTAAGATAACCTTGTATCCATTGTAACAACTGATCACTTATATACACTCAAGCTAATTCATTCAAAATAACTTCCCACTTAGTAATATCAAATTCATTTTTTAAATCTAGAATTGTTGTGTATTTGTCTTCTATTTGCACGAAGAGTGAACAAGGTTGTGACACAGTTGTGTACACAGTTACCATGTATGATAACGTTGATATCAAGTAACATGTGCTCATTACCTCGATACAGTAATCTATTAAGCACCATTCTCTCAAGGGTTTTACTCATGCAACTGGTCAATGAGATGGGGCGAAAAGCATCAGGTTGGTTAGGTTTTTGTGCAGGTACCGTGAGACTGCTGGTCCATGGTACAGGTACCGTGAGGCTGCTGGTCCATGGTACAGGTACCGTGAGACTGTTGATCCATGGTACAGGTACCGTGAGACTGCTGGTCCATGGTACAGGTACCGTGAGACTGCTGGTCCATGGTACAGGTACCGTGAGACTGCTGGTCCATGGTACAGGTACCGTGAGACTGCTGGTCCATGGTACAGGTACCGTGAGACTGTTGATCCATGGTACAGGTACCGTGAGACTGTTGATCCATGGTACAGGTACTGTGAGACTGCTGGTCCATGGTACAGGTACCGTGAGACTGCTGGTCCATGGTACAGGTACCGTGAGACTGCTGGTCCATGGTACAGGTACCGTGAGACTGCTGGTCCATGGTACAGGTACCGTGAGACTGCTGGTCCATGGTACAGGTACCGTGAGACTGCTGGTCCATGGTACAGGTACCGTGAGACTGCTGGTCCATGGTACAGGTACCGTGAGACTGCTGGTCCATGGTACAGGTACCGTGAGACTGCTGGTCCATGGTACAGGTACCGTGAGACTGCTGGTCCATGGTACAGGTACCGTGAGACTGCTGGTCCATGGTATCACCAGGAGCAGTGTTGCTGCTCCTGGTGATACCCTCACCAGGAGGGACTGCTGCTCCTGGTGATACCCTCACCAGGAGGGACTGCTGCTCCTGGTGAGACCCTCACCAGGAGGGACTGCTGCTCCTGGTGATACCCTCACCAGGAGGGACTGCTGCTCCTGGTGAGACCCTCACCAGGTGGGACTGCTGCTCCTGGTGATGGCCGCATCCAATTCATAATCAGTATATGGAACATCACATTCATCATATTGCTTGTTCAACATAAAATTAATGAGATCATTTCTGTCTTTGGACTTCCAATACTATTTCTCCCTTCTGCTAGCTGGTAGCATTTCAGAGGTGGAGACCTGAGCCCAGGTTGTAAAGAACCTGGTGTCATGAACTAGAGTGGACGTAGCCTCGGCTCCCTTCACGTGAGAGTTGTTCCTGGCCGTTCCCTCCATATATGAGGATCTGTACATATTGGGATAGGATTTATATATGAAAGTAGGTTAATAAGATAAAGAATAATGAGATTCATGAGGAGTTAAGGACATAATGTGAGGAGGAAGGCTCAGAAGTTGATGTACCTTTTCCCGGACGAGGTGGGGATTCCCCAGGAAATACAAGGAGCTTGCGAGTATAAAATGAGCAAGAGAAGGTGGTGTGGAGTAGTCAGCATCTCGCAAGACGGTGACGTCACACCCAGGAGACGCCGACTGGCAGCCACTCGTCCCTTCACTTCCCAGCACGAGAGGGGGCGGACATCCTGTCTGTGCTTCCGTTCTTACCTGGACTTGTTTCGACAATTTAAAACTTGTGAGAAGGCTCGAACCAAGAATAGTTTAGGCCGAGACTCCCAGGAGAAATGGGGTCCAGAAGCTGGCCTTGTATGTAGACTGATTCGCCGTGATGACAAGGAAGATGTGCTGAGGATGCGCCACATCGCGGCGACCAGGAGCTTGACCCACTGAGCGGTCAGTTATCGTCAAAAGGAAGGCGTTTTAACTGCTGGGTAACAGCTACTCTCAGATTTTGACTGAAGTAGAACTGCACCATAGTACTTGTCTGGGCTGGTAAACCAGTGGCTGGTGAAACCAAGACGGGTTGCCTTGCTGTATAGCTGGTGAGCTGGATCCTGATTCTTCAATTAAATAAAAAACAGGTTGATAAGATCTTGTCGGCATGTCAGTTGTACACCCAGGATGGTCTCCAATGTCTTTAACGTTGCCAACACACCTCTACTGCCACCGACTAAAAGCATGTAAACAAATCAAGGAGAACTCGCAGTCAGTGCAGTGTTGTCAAGCAATTTATAAAATTGGAAGGTTCGATATATTGGAGGGTCTCCTTGACCCTACGGTGTGTGGGTTTGTTAGGGAAATTTTGTTTTTACGAAGATGTCATTTAAGGATTTACCTCATGGATATTTCTTGTGGGAATTTCTTCCATGCTGGCTGATTTCCTTGTAGACTCCTAAGATATCCCCCAAAGGTAAATGAGTTTTCTCTGGAGCAGCTCCTCAATTCCTGGAAAATAGAGGGATGGGGGGATTAGCCTCTCATTAGTTGGCTGTTGTCACCTGTGTTTTAGTAATGAAGCTCTGGTTCTTTGTGCAAACTTTCTATATGTGTCTTGTAGGATTTTATCGGGTATCCTTTGTAAAAAAAATCCCAAAGACGCTAAAGGATACCTTCTAGTCTCTCCCCATCACTGACTATTTTTTTCAGTTGGAGTTCCATGGAGTAAGAAGTTGTCTCACAGCAGAGACGGCATATTTTTCTTAACTTTCCATCAAAAGTCTCCCAAAAATCCATAGAGACAGGTTACAAGCAACAGGCTCATGGCCAGGCTGACCAGTGTTGAGTGGCTGCAACAAAACGTTGACCCCATCTGTACAGCTATACTCACAAAGCTATTAAATCTTCTCCCAGAACGACTAAAGAATACTACTGACTTCCTTGAATGCTTGCGGAACTTTTGTGACCTGCCACAAGGAACATGTGTATTTTCGCTTGATAAAGTATTCTTGTACCCAAGTTTTCCGCAACGAGAAGCAGCATGGCGAGTGGCGACATTTATTAACATTACCACAAGATCCTACACGAACTTGAGGAGACAGGTGTCTGGAAGCCCCGACCATAGAGCTGCTACAAGAGGCAAAAATACATATGAGGGACACCATCCTGACTTTCGACGGGAAGACCTACAGACAACTTAAAGAAATGTGATTGGGATATCTAATAGTGTAACCATCGCGGAAATATTTGCACACGCATTTGAGGCGACGAGGGAAGAGTACCGACCAGCGGCGGATCTACCGGTGCTACATAGATAATAATTTTGGAGTAATATGGGAAGTGAATATGATCTCACAGCTCTCTTCGCCTGGACAAATGGAGTCCACCCTAGAAATTAGTGAAACAGCACTAAACGTTTTGGACGCATGTTTATTTCGATGAACCCTGGAAGATTCAAACGACATTCTTTTACAAACCAACGAACAAACACTCGCATCTCCACTACTCGTCATGCCATCCACTGTCATTAAAGAGATCCCTTCCCTACTCCCTGGGAACCCGACTAAAACAAATAGTCAGCGATGGGGATAGACTGGGGGGGGGTCCTCAAGTGTGTCTGGGATTTTTTCAGACACAGAGGATGCTCTTATAAAATCCTACAAGGTGCAGATATAAAGTTAGCACAAAGAACCAGATCTTCATTGCTACAACAAAGGGGACAACAGCCAACTAATGAGGCTAATCCTCCTATCCCTCTATGTTCCAGGAATTGTAGGGCAGCTCTGGAGATAACTCATTAACCTCTGGGGATATCTAAGGAGTCTATATGGAAATCATACAGCATGGAAGAAATTTCCACAAGAAATATCCATGTTAGCTTGAAAACGAGGTAACTCCTTAAATGACATCTTGCTAAAAGCAAAATTTCCCTAGCAAACCCACACACTGTAGGATCGAGCAGGCCCTCCAATATGACGAGAAATGACTATAAAATATTTAATAGTAGTTTTCACAATTTATAATTACACTGTAAATCACTCTTACATATGAGCCGCCGAAATGAAGTTTGCAATCATGTTCTCGTTATACTGTCCTTGGTAGTGGTGTTCGAAGTCCAGCATAGCCTTCTGGAAACGCTCGCCTTGCTCCTCCGAATAAAGGGCATCTTACAGCCATAGTTCATCATCAGTCTCAGTTAGCTCCCCATTGTTTTTGGCCTTGTGATTGGCCAGGAAGCCCTAAACTACTGTGCTCTTCCAAACCGCTTTCAAGGGTCCACCAATGGCTACTACTTGACGTTGTTCCTCCCCACAGAGAATTTTGTCTGCTCTGGCCATTTCCGCCTATGGTAGTACGTCCTGATGCCCCTACTTTCACAAAGGTAATGATACCAGGGAAACTTTGAATAACCACCTTGAAGACCCTTCAGGAACACCTGCATTTTGAAGTCTCTGCTAACCTCCCATCCGTTCGCATCTCACTTCAAGGCGTCCAGCAAGATCTTGATGGAAATAAACTCTTGTATAAGGGTTTAGTTCCAGGGAATAAGAGCCCCTGTAAGGCAGGCTCGCACAGGATGTCGCCTTCTCTACACCCACAGGTGTAAGCCTTCCTATGAAGTGCGAAAAAGTTCAGGGGATGGGAGGCAGGTTTCCGGGTCTGCTTCCCGTTCTGTTGACCAACACAAGGATTGGGTGAGGTGCAGGTTTGGTTTGCTTCGACCAGTGGTCTGTGAAGGTTCATATCTCAGCCCGTTCACAACTGAGGAATAGGAGGCTGAGATGGGTGCTGCCGCAACTATACCGTTTAATAATCTCCGATGTGCATAGCTGTATATCAGAGTCGCTGCCGGCGGAATTGCTAGCAGGCTGCACACCAGACATCGTCAGACTCTGCACATCTTTCAAAATTTAAGATAATGCAGACAGACCACTTTTCTACAGCATATGGAGTAGTAACGGCAATGGAAGAGGAACAACCAGACCTCAAACTTTCCACCACAATGAACCTGAAAGGAGAAATTATAATGACACCACGAGACCAACAGACTGCAAATTACTTAGAAAGCGTAACAGTTCTGCATGGGAAACCTGTATGCTTGGAGTAGCTGAACCCTTCAGAAAGATGCACGGGAGTCGTGCTTTTGGGATACCGAATTACGCAGGCGATGAGTCACAATAACGTGGCTGAAGTATGTTGACTAGACCACACACTAGAAGGTGAAGGGACGACGATGTTTCGGTCCGTCCTGGACCATTCTCAAGTCGATCAACTTGATTGACTTGAGAATGGTTCCAATACTAGAACACGAGCAAATCCGGAATGTGGAACGATGCCGCACAAAAGTAGACATCATGTTCTGGTGAGCGTCAGGTTCTGGTGACCGTCATGGGACATATGCCAGAAACATTCAATCTTGGAAATTGGGGAATATACCAGCAGAGACCATACATCCCGGAACCCTCAAATGTCAGAAATACGGCCACCATAAATCACACTGCACCGGACAGGACAGGAGAGATGCGAAGTGTGCAGCCTGAAGTATCCAACCAAAGACTGTATAGCCAAGCACAAGGCAAACCAGATCACAAAAGCCAAATGTCCAAATTGTGCAGGCAAACATCATGCCTGGAGCACAACCTGCTCTGTATGGGAAGAAAATGTGCAGACAGCTCAGGCCAAGGATAAACACACAGTCCAAAACTGTATTCACCAACGCCATCGTCTGAAACACTCGTGCACAGCCACTATAGACACCCACTCTCACAGAAGAAACTTTTCCAAACCTATCAACATCAAATCAGAAAATACATAACAATTCTGCAGAAATACAACAAAAGCTAAAAAACAAAAAGCAATTTCTTTCGGAATCAACACAACAAATTTACAGTTTTTCAGAAGTTCAGCTGAAAAACATCTTGAAGATCATGGCAGAGACGATTAACACTTGCTTACAGATGACGCAGAACACCTCACAATAACAGGCGAAAAAATCACTTGAGTAATAATGGACAAGATCGTGCAGCAGACCACAGTTACCAAAAAATCGACAGTCTGTGACAAGACGGAGCACAAGAGGACTAACAATGCAACATGGACATACAGACTATCAACAACAGTCGGGTAGTCAAGACACCAGAACATCAACATTCACAAAAGCAACTGCAAGAAGCAGTGACCACTCAAGATCAACGAAATCTTACAACACAAGAAACAGACATCAACAGCCAATGCAGTCTGATATGCATCAACACCAACAAAGAAGTATTGAACAGCAGAGATGCACAGGTTCCAAAAACACAAGAAACGGTCATGAGTAATCAACGCAGATCCACAGGGATCATGGATCTCAAGGGCCATGCGCCCCATATCCGCATGGGTAAAAGGTTCACAAGCCATGAGACCGCCCGCACCACATTGGTCAATAGACCACAAGGGTCTATGATCCCGCGCCCTATTCACGGGGTGCAGTGAGTCACAAAAGCAATGAGTTAGTTCTATCCACTGAGGTTAATGGGGTCACAAGGACCATGAGCCAGCTCTATTCAAAGGGGTGTCCCCCTGGAGCATTTAATAACTTAAGATGTTTGAAATTGATGTTAATATGAATGCCATGACAGCATAGCTTCTCGCAGCTTGCCTTCATCAGAGTGGGCTGATACTTCTTGTCATACATTGTTTTCAAAAGGTGACATTCACTATAATTACATGGAAATAGCTAGTTCCTTCATTGCTTAATTGACTGACATGTGTCCTTAGGTGTCATTTGTTTTGGTTTCCTTATGTTTTGTGTATTAGAACTGTTACAGTATTTTATTAAGTTACCAGATTTGTAACATACAGCGAGACTTCTTTGTTTACAATAGATACCTCATGACAGGGAACTGCACTTAATGTTATTCACTTATGCCATGATACCAGGGGTTCCATTACCCTTATTACCAATGAGATGGTTCCATTATGCCCTGATACCAGGGGCATGGTTCCATTATGCCCTGATACCAGGGGCATGGTTCCATTATGCCCTGATACCAGGGGCATGGTTCCATTATGCCCTGATACCAGGGGCATGGTTCCATTATGCCCTGATACCAGGGGCATGGTTCCATTATGCCCTGATACCAGGGGCATGGTTCATTATGCCCTGATACCAGGGGCATGGTTCCATTATGCCCTGATACCAGGGGCATGGTTCCATTATGCCCTGATACCAGGGGCATGGTTCCATTATGCCCTGATACCAGGGGCATGGTTCCATTATGCCCTGATACCAGGGGCATGGTTCCATTATGCCCTGATACCAGGGGCATGGTTCCATTATGCCCTGATACCAGGGGCATGGTTCCATTATGCCCTGATACCAGGGGCATGGTTCCATTATGCCCTGATACCAGGGGCATGGTTCCATTATGCCCTGATACCAGGGGCATGGTTCCGTTATGCCCTGATACCAGGGGCATGGTTCCGTTATGCCCTGATACCAGGGGCATGGTTCCGTTATGCCCTGATACCAGGGGCATGGTTCCGTTATGCCCTGATACCAGGGGCATGGTTCCGTTATGCCCTGATACCAGGGGCATGGTTCCGTTATGCCCTGATACCAGGGGCATGGTTCCGTTATGCCCTGATACCAGGGGCATGGTTCCGTTATGCCCTGATACCAGGGGCATGGTTCCGTTATGCCCTGATACCAGGGGCATGGTTCCGTTATGCCCTGATACCAGGGGCATGGTTCCGTTATGCCCTGATACCAGGGGCATGGTTCCGTTATGCCCTGATACCAGGGGCATGGTTCCGTTATGCCCTGATACCAGGGGCATGGTTCCGTTATGCCCTGATACCAGGGGCATGGTTCCGTTATGCCCTGATAAGAGGGGCATGGTTCCGTTATGCCCTGATAAGAGGGGCATGGTTCCGTTATGCCCTGATAAGAGGGGCATGGTTCCGTTATGCCCTGATACCAGGGGCATGGTTCCGTTATGCCCTGATACCAGGGGCATGGTTCCGTTATGCCCTGATACCAGGGGCATGGTTCCGTTATGCCCTGATACCAGGGGCATGGTTCCGTTATGCCCTGATACCAGGGGCATGGTTCCGTTATGCCCTGATACCAGGGGCATGGTTCCGTTATGCCCTGATACCAGGGGCATGGTTCCGTTATGCCCTGATACCAGGGGCATGGTTCCGTTATGCCCTGATACCAGGGGCATGGTTCCGTTATGCCCTGATACCAGGGGCATGGTTCCGTTATGCCCTGATACCAGGGGCATGGTTCCGTTATGCCCTGATACCAGGGGCATGGATCCGTTATGCCCTGATACCAGGGGCATGGTTCCGTTATGCCCTGATACCAGGGGCATGGTTCCGTTATGCCCTGATACCAGGGGCATGGTTCCGTTATGCCCTGATACCAGGGGCATGGTTCCGTTATGCCCTGATACCAGGGGCATGGTTCCGTTATGCCCTGATACCAGGGGCATGGTTCCGTTATGCCCTGATACCAGGGGCATGGTTTCATTACCTTCATTAGCTCTAGAAATTCATCCATAAATTTCTTGTGGGTTTTTGAAGTGGTTTGCTGCCAGTGAGAGCTCACTATAAATAGATATTTTATTTCTTCCAGCAGGTCGTTAGTAAATGACTCTCAACATCCAAAAAGATGATGTCACTAGACAGAGTACTGAACCGGTTATACGATGTTGCCTTCATTCCTTATTTCTGTAGCATCACTCACTGATTTCCACAAAATTAATGTGAATATTTCTTCTTGCAGAAGGAGACTGGACTCACATTCCACCGGCTTCCGGATTGGTGAAAAGAATGATTTGCTCATTTGTATTAGGTACGATTGTTAAAATTATTTGTACTTTTTGTGTAATGTAATAGTGTCTCACAGACTTTATGGTGTGAAATTCAATAATGTATTGACGGTAGAAGATGCTTTTCAAAATGTTGGTACTTCTTATTTTTATTGTACCGACACACCCACACACACGAACATTCAGCGAGACTTCTTTGTTTACAATAGAAGCCTCATGACAGGGAATGGCAGTTAATGTTATTCACTTATACCATTATACCAGGGGGATGGTTCCATCACGCCAAACACACACCGACAATACGACGTTGGTACAACGTTCGAACAAGTTTTACCACCTCCTAACCAGTTATAACAACCAATATAGCAAGTTGTAACAACGTTCTAATACGTCATAAACACGTTAAGCCAAGATGTAACAACTTTATTACACGTTGTAACAAGCGGAAAATAGAGACAGTTTCTGTTTGTGTTTCCAGGGATTATGCCATGATACGGAGAGTCGCATGGAGTCAGTGGCCAAACTCTCCACGGAGAGTTGTGTAGGAGGGTCGTGAGCTTGCGCGCTGCGCAATAATACTCGATATTTTCGAGCATATTAGGGTTACAGTGTTGGTTCACGGATCTAGGTTATCACAAAGTGTTTAACCGCACATGGCACAAAAATACAGTGATATCACTAGAACGTTTGTGTTAAACAGACAAAAATCACCAGCACCAGGCCACCAGATTATACAGTGTGGAGGACAGGACAGGAGGACCTACCGGAGAAACTTGCCTAGGTGTGCTTGTGGAGAGGAGTTGCTTGTGGAAACTGTTAAGTGCCTCTTGACGTCTCAACAGTGTGCAAGGTTTATATAATATATCGTAATCACTAATGCATTCTCATTCAATAATAGAAGTTAATAGTAAACTTGATAGTGTAGGGCATTTAAGGAACAGGTTAGTTAATGTTCTAGGAACTAACAGGTTTCAGGTTAGGCTGGTACAACAAGGAAAGCGACTGTATGTTACAGATAGTGTTTGCAAACGAGAACAGAAAGGAGAAGATTCTAACAAGGAAGAGCCACCTTTAAAATGTGGGAGAATTAAAAAAAGTATTCCTCCAGAGGGACATGACGAGGGAGGAGAGAGCAATGGCGGCAGAAGCAAAGAAGACGCACAGGGTGAGAGGAGAAAACCAGGAAATCACAGCCCCCAACACAACATCCCCAGAGGTGAGGGGGGAGGAGGGGTGGAGGCGAACCCACAACTAGCAACCCAGTAACACCAGAGGGGAGGGCAACTCCACCATCCTCCTCTGCATAGAAACCCCCCCTCCCCAAACCCTCCCAGCTCCCACTCAAATGCTCAGACAGCTCTCTCCCCCTTCACCCAATTCCCACCCTGCTACCCTTTCCCTCCTCCCACCATGTCCCCCCTCCCCTCTTTTCCTTCCTGTTCTCTCTCCCCCTTCATCCCATACCCTCCCTGTCCTCCCTTCACTTGACCCTCCACACCTCACCCCAGTATCCTCTGAGACCCTGTTATCCACCTTACAAATCCTCACACCCATGAAACAGCTTCCCACATCAGCAGAACGCTCACCAAGAAGGGGATACGAAAAGGGACAGAAGAAAGTGAGCCTCAAGGCAAAGTACACAACATAAATGGGATTACAAATAAAACAAATGAACTTGCCGGAATGGGCACTAGAAGAAGCCCCAAGCATAATAGCACTCACAGAAACAAAGCTAGCAAAAACCATAACAATTGTTGTCCTGTGCATTGTTCCCACAGGACTACTGTGTTGTGAGGAAAGAGTGTGAAGGAAGAGGAGGTCGTGGTGTGGCTTTGCTGGTAAGAAACGGCTGGGGTTTTTGAGGAGATGGTTATTCAGGGCTATGAAGGTTTCAGTGACTACATAACAGGTACCATAGCAACTGAAGGACAAAAAATTATAGTCGTAGTCATATATAACCCACCACCAAATGACAGAAGACCCAGACAGGAATATGATAGAAACAACATGGCCACCATTAACATAATAGAGCAGCTTCTGTCGCTAGCAAGAATGGATCTGGACTACTAATCATGGGAGACTTCAACCACTTGAAGAAAGATTGGGAGAACAGGATGGAGGACAGATACATGGAGAGCTAAGCTGCTGGACGTGGCAACAATAAACTTTCTAAGCCAACACATCAAGGGACCGACAAGAATGAGAGGGAAAGATGAACCAGCCATGCTTGATCTGATATTTACCCTAAATGAGTGGGATATAAGGGAAGTTATGTAGAAAATACCCTTAGGAATGAGTGATCACAGTGTATTGATCTTTGAGTACCTGGTTGAGCTAGGTTTTATCTCCCCCCTGAAAAGAACTTGGAAACAAAAGGCTGGCATACCAAAAGGGAAATTATGAGGAGATGAGAAGTTTCCTAAGGGATATACCATGAGACACAGACCTCAGAGCTAAGTCTGTACAAGACATGTTGTACAATAATGTCACCCAAAAGTGTCAGGAGGCAGTAAGTAGATATATCCCGACCCAAAAGGAAAAATCCGAGAAGCAAAATAAGAATCCATGGTTTAATAAGGAAAGTATAGAATGAAAGGAACTGAACAAAAGGTTGTGGAGGAACTTCAAAAATAACAGAACACCAGAAAACAGAGAGAGAGATACCAGAGAACCAGGAATGAGTATGTTAGTGTGAGAAGAGAGCAGAGAAAAATTATGAAAATGATATAGCAAGCAAAGCCAAGACATAACCAAAGTTACTCCACAGTCACATCAGGAGGAAAACAACAGTGAAAGAACAGGTAATGAAACTTAGAACAAGTGAGGACAGGTATACAGAGAATGATAAAAGAGGTGCGTGAAGAACTCAACAAGAGGTTCCAGGAGGTCTTTACAATAGGACAAGGTGAGGTCACTGCGCTTGGAGAGGGGGCAGTAAACCAGGCGGCCTTGGAAAAGTTTGAAATTATGAGAAATGAAGTGAAGAGACACGTGCTGAATCTGGATGTGAGAAAGGCTGTTGGTCCAGACGGGATCTCACCATGGATATTGAAAGAGTGTGCAGAGTCACTTTGCTTCTCACTCTCCATAGTGTATAGTAGGTCACTGGAGACGGGAGACCTACCAAAAATATGGAAGACGGCTAATGTGGTCTCAATATACAAAAAGGGTGACAGACAAGAGGCACTGAATTACAGGCCAGTGTTCTTGACTTGTATACCATGCAACATGATGGAGAAGATCGTGAGAAAAACCTAGTAACACATCTGGAGAGAAGGGACTTCGTGACAAATCTCCAACATGGGTTCAGGGAGGGTAAATCTTGCCTTACAGGCTTAATAGAATTCTACGACCAGGTGACAAAGACTAGGCAAGAAAGAGAAGGCTGGGCAGACTGCATTTTCTTGGACTGTAGGAAAGCCTTTGAGTCAGTACCCCATAAGAGGTTGGTACATAAGCTGGAGAGACAGGCAGGAGTAACTGGTAAGGTGCTCCAGTGGATAAGGGAGTACCTAAGCAATAGGAAGCAGAGAGTTACAGTGAGGGGTGAGACCTCAGATTGGCGTGAAGTCACCAGTGGAGTCCTACAGGGCTCTGTACTTGGTCCTATCCTGTTTCTGATATACGTGAATGATCTTCTGGAGGGTATAGACTCATTCCTCTCAATGTTTGCTACCGATGCCAAAATTATGAGAAGGATTAAGACAGGGGGGGACTGCTTGAGGCTTCAAGAAGATCTAGACGAACTGAAGATATGTTTGAACAAGTTGTTGTTAGAGTTTAACCCAAGCAAATGGAATGTAATGAAGATAGGTGTAGGGAGCAGGAGGCCAGATACAAGGTATCATTTGGAAGATGAAATTCTTGAAGAATCAGAGAGAGAGAATTACTTGGGGGTTGATATCATGCCAGACCTGTCTCCTGAAGCCCATATCAAGAGGATAATATCAGCAGCATCCACCAGGTTGGCTAACATAAGAACAGCATTTAGAAACTTGTGTAAGGAATCATTCAGAACTTTATATACCACATATGTCAGACCAATCCTGTAGTATGCAGCTCTGGCATGGAGTCCATATCTAGTCAAGCATAAGACTAAACTGGAGAAGGTTCAAAGGTTTGTCACCAGACTAGTACCCGAGCTGAGAGGTATGAGCTACAAGGAAAGACTACGGGAGTTAAACCTCACGTCGCTGGAAGACAGAAGAGTTTTGGGGACATGATCACCACATACAAGATTCTCAAATGAATTGATAGGGTAGATGGGGACCGGCTATTTAACACAAGGGCCACATGCACTAGGGGACATAGATGGAAATTGAGTGCCCAAATGTCAGAGATATTAGAAAGAACTTTTTTAGTGTCAAAGTGGTTGACAAATGGAATGCATTAGGAAGTGATATGGTGGAGGCAGACTCCATACACAGTTTCAAGTGTTGATATGATAGAGCCCAGTAGGCTCAGGAACCTGTACACCTGTTGACTGACAGTTAAGAGGCGGGACCAAACCCCCCCCCCCCACAAACACAATTAGGTGAGTACACAGAGAGAGAGAGTGTGTGTGTGTGTGTGTGTGTGTGTGTGTGTGTGTGTGTGTGTGTGTGTGTGTGTGTGTGTGTGTGTGTAAGAGTAATCACCAGTTATAGGTTACATGACTTGGTATTTACAATGCTTATAAAAGAAAAGATCATCTTCTCAAAACATTATGCACCTATGTAGAATTATGTAGAACTTAATCCTTCATAATATCTTAATCCTAACATTCATCCCCTTGTAATTAAACTCTATCCCTACAGGTTAAGTCTTACCAGGCGTTTGTATGATTTCCAGATTTTTTCAACTGGGACTCCAGGCCTTTTACTTCTGGGAAACCTTCTTCTGAATTACTAACTGCAAAGTTCCTAGGATTAGCTGTATCCACATTACCCCCTGTTGACCCTTGCTCTGCCTTCCTGTCTCCCGTAGGTGCTATCCCTTCATTATTAGGATGAGTTGTTGCGGTGGTGGTTCTGGTGGTGATGTTATCGCTGACGGACCACCCAACCCACAACTCGACAAATGCTCATATTTCACTAGGAGATCACACTAGGCACTTCTGGCTCTTGGAGAGGGGCTCAACGTCACACGTTTAGGGGATGCGGCTCCAACACGCAGCCTTGTTGTCACGTGCACACACCCACTCGAGCCGCTGTGACTCCCCACTCTCTCCTTATGGAATATGACCTCCTCAATCCCCTTTGTCTTCCTAGACTTCTGTCTTACCCTGTCCACAGCAGTGGTTCCTGTTTCTTGCTCTCTCTCTCCTTTACTATTTCCTGGGAAGCCTCACTGGGACAAGTGCAAACACCAGCAAATTTGGATACATTTACTGGACGAAGTACATATACAATACACGCATACATATAATAATGATGAATCCTATACTCTGTACTATTATAATCAGGTTGCACTCCAACACCATTAGAACTCTATCCTCAGCTTGCTAAGTGGTATCCTATCTCTTGGTATTACCTAATGTTATCAACCTCCTCAAGTAGATTAAGTCTTACAATATAATGTTACACTACCATCAAGAGAATGTATACATATATATATACCTATAAACACATATAAGGCAAATCAGCATTTGAATGCAATAACATACATATATATATATCAGTATAAATGATCCGTGCCACACAATGAATCAATCGACCATTCTATCAGTCTTAGAATACATATATATCTGTAGGTACTCCTGCCTACGTCTGTAACTCTAAACTTCAATATACACTTCTTGGCACATAAATGGCAAACGATCACTCACCTCTCACTGCGTCGTTCACGCTAATGACAAACACTCTCACCTCCATACAAGTGATCAGTTAGAACTATTTCACTACCCTGACAACTTCAGGTTCCTCAGGGCTTAAACACCAGAATCCTCTGCAGCTCCTCCAGGCTGCTACCATGAAGATTCCTTGAACAACTATGGTGCTTCCCTAATCCTATTAGGATCATCCACAGCTCTCCTGGCTGCTGCACCATAAAGTTTCCTCGAATAACTGTGGCACTTCACCACCTCTGCAGAAGCATGTGACACTCCTCACTGCTTCTCCTCACAGCTCCAGGTCCTCTCCTTCCCTGCCTTGGAGTCTCACCAACTACTCCTTCTGTGCTGGCTTCCAAGTCCTCAGCAACTTCTTCCCCAAAGACAAACCTGCAACCCATTTGCACTCCAATAAATTGTTTTCCTTTTTAACACATAAACAAAATTAATCATACAACAACTTTGTCTCCAATCTCTATCTGTCTTCTACATTTAATGAGAGTGGACTCCCCCGTGGGCGAGTCCATGCGCCACCTCGCTGGGCGAGCCTCACTCACTCTGGGAGGGGCCTCCTCCCTCAGGAGCTGGGCTCCTTCAGTTGCCCGCCAGCGCTGAGAGAAGATGGATGTCGCTCCGCGCTCCTCCCACTTCACTCTCTTATTTTAGGCTCTCTGCCATACCAAAACATTTCTAACTTGAAAATAAACATTGCTACTGTCGCTGGGCACACGACCAACTACAAGCAAACACTATGAACTGGCTTAAATCGGGCTTACCACAGATTATCTGGTCGAGGGCGCTTCTCCCTCTGACAACGTCTGACCAGGGCGCTTGTCACAGCCCACAAAACTGTCACTGGGCGGCTTAATACTCTCTCCTCGCCGTCCAGGACTTGAGACCACACGTCCTCAGCTCGATTCAACAGCTGGAACGTCTGCACCTTCTCTTCTCTTGGAGATAATATCACTAGGGGTTCCCTCCTGGCGGGAGCTCGTCAAAGCGCGGCTCCTCCCCTGCGATGTCTGGCCTCAAGTGAGGTCATCGCCCTCCACAAGCGAGCCTCATGCCTCCAGTAACTTGTCCACATCTTCCAACAAGTCATTTATCTGTTTTCTAGTTCATTGCCCATAATCTCAAACTTTTATATAAACTCAACAAACTATTTTACATCTGTGTTATCGCCTCTATAATTCCTGGACCTCCCAGTTAGGTCAGGCTTGCTGAATAACTCTCAAAGGGTGAGACTCGTTTCTCCTGCAGGCTGAGATCATAACAGAGTATCCCTATTTGCCTCATCCACTCCTGATGGGACTTCAGAATTCCCAGTGACTGAGTTGATCTGCATATCTTTTTCAATTAATATTCCCAAAATTCTCCACTTGCATGGTGAAATTACTGCGGCCCAAGACTTCCATAATTGTCCCTTCTTTCCAATGCTTACCCATTACAAAATTCCTTGCATATACTGCATCCCCCTCGATAATGAAACTTCCTCTCCCTTAGCCAACTGATTGGCTGAGCTAGTTACAGATTTTTCTTTATCTAGATCTGTCTTTACTGCTTCCATGTGCACTTTGAAGAGCCTATTAAACAGTAATTCAGAATGAGATTTACCAGTGGCAGAATGAACAGCATTTCTTTGATAATGCAAAAATCTACAAAGCTTGTATTAATAGCAGCTTCCGTAAATCGCTATAACACTTTTTTTAAGGATCCCACTGCTCACTCAGCTAGACCATTTGAAGAAGGATTATAGGGGTAGGTGTTATAGGTATAATACCATTCTTTCTAAAAAAACAATCCTCCATTTCCTCCAAAAAATAAGAAGCATTATCTGTCACCACCATGTCTGGCAATCCAAAAGTACTAAATGTTTTCCTGAGCAGTTCACAAGTTACAGATAATGTGGAATTATACACATGAGCATCCATAAATTTTGTATACAGTCACCAGGTAATATTGTTATCCATAGGGCCAGTATAATCTATATGAACTCTAGACCAGGGTTTCCCAGTGCATGACAAAGAAAGTATTGGGGCCTGGGGTTTCTGATAATTCCTAGAGCAATTGTTAGAATTCGTAGTTATTTCAGCAATTTCCTGATCCATTTTTGGCCACCAAACCCAACTTGTAGCTTCTATCTTCATAGCATTATACCATTATGGCCTTCATGCCAGCTGTTCCAAAATCTAGCATCNGTGTGTGTGTGAGACAAGACCAAGGCTCTCACAAGGTGTGTGTGAGACAAGACCAAGGCTCTCACAAGGTGTGTGTGTGTGGAGACAAGACCAAGGCTCTCACAATGTGGGTGTGTGAGACAAGACCAAGGCTCTCACAAGGTGTGTGTGTGAGACAAGACCAAGGCTCTCACAAGGTGTGTGTGTGTGAGACAAGACCAAGGCTCTCACAAGGTGTGTGTGAGACAAGACCAAGGCTCTCACAAGGTGTGTGTGTGTGTGAGACAAGACCAAGGCTCTCACAAGGTGTGTGTGTGGTGTGTGTGTGTGTGTGTGGGTGTGTGTGTGTGTGTGTGTGTGTGTGTGGTGTGTGTGTGTGTGTGTGTGAGACAAGACCAAGGCTCTCACAAGGTGTGTGTGTGTGAGACAAGACCAAGGCTCTCACAAGGTGTGTGTGTGAGACAAGACCAAGGCTCTCACAAGGTGTGTGTGTGTGAGACAAGACCAAGGCTCTCACAAGGTGTGTGTGTGTGTGAGACAAGACCAAGGCTCTCACAAGTGTGTGTGTGTGAGACAAGACCAAGGCTCTCACAAGGTGTGTGTGTGTGAGACAAGACCAAGGCTCTCACAAGGTGTGTGTGTGTGAGACAAGACCAAGGCTCTCACAAGGTGTGTGTGTGAGACAAGACCAAGGCTCTCACAAGGTGTGTGTGTGTGAGACAAGACCAAGGCTCTCACAAGGTGTGTGTGTGTGTGACAAGACCAAGGCTCTCACAAGGTGTGTGTGTGTGAGACAAGACCAAGGCTCTCACAAGGTGTGTGTGAGACAAGACCAAGGCTCTCACAAGTGTGTGTGTGTGTGAGACAAGACCAAGGCTCTCACAAGGTGTGTGTGTGTGTGTGAGACAAGACCAAGGCTCTCACAAGGTGTGTGTGTGAGACAAGACCAAGGCTCTCACAAGGTGTGTGTGAGACAAGACCAAGGCTCTCACAAGGTGTGTGTGTGAGAGACAAGACCAAGGCTCTCACAAGGTGTGTGTGTGTGTGTGAGAGACAAGACCAAGGCTCTCACAAGGTGTGTGTGTGTGAGACAAGACCAAGGCTCTCACAAGTGTGTGTGTGTGTGAGACAAGACCAAGGCTCTCACAAGGTGTGTGTGTGTGAGAGACAAGACCAAGGCTCTCACAAGGTGTGTGTGAGACAAGACCAAGGCTCTCACAAGGTGTGTGTGAGACAAGACCAAGGCTCTCACAAGGTGTGTGTGTGTGAGACAAGACCAAGGCTCTCACAAGGTGTGTGTGTGAGAGACAAGACCAAGGCTCTCACAAGGTGTGTGTGTGAGAGACAAGACCAAGGCTCTCACAAGGTGTGTGTGAGACAAGACCAAGGCTCTCACAAGGTGTGTGTGAGACAAGACCAAGGCTCTCACAAGGTGTGTGTGTGTGAGACAAGACCAAGGCTCTCACAAGGTGTGTGTGTGTGAGACAAGACCAAGGCTCTCACAAGGTGTGTGTGTGTGAGACAAGACCAAGGCTCTCACAAGGTGTGTGTGTGTGAGACAAGACCAAGGCTCTCACAAGGTGTGTGTGTGTGAGACAAGACCAAGGCTCTCACAAGGTGTGTGTGTGTGAGAGAAGACCAAGGCTCTCACAAGGTGTGTGTGAGACAAGACCAAGGCTCTCACAAGTGTGTGTGTGTGTGAGACAAGACCAAGGCTCTCACAAGGTGTGTGTGTGAGACAAGACCAAGGCTCTCACAAGGTGTGTGTGTGTGAGACAAGACCAAGGCTCTCACAAGGTGTGTGTGTGTGACAAGACCAAGGCTCTCACAAGGTGTGTGTGTGTGTGAGAGACAAGACCAAGGCTCTCACAAGGTGTGTGTGTGAGACAAGACCAAGGCTCTCACAAGGTGTGTGTGTGTGTGAGACAAGACCAAGGCTCTCACAAGGTGTGTGTGTGTGTGTGAGAGACAAGACCAAGGCTCTCACAAGGTGTGTGTGAGACAAGACCAAGGCTCTCACAAGGTGTGTGTGTGTGAGACAAGACCAAGGCTCTCACAAGGTGTGTGGTGTGTGTGAGACAAGACCAAGGCTCTCACAAGGTGTGTGTGTGTGAGACAAGACCAAGGCTCTCACAAGTGTGTGTGTGTGAGACAAGACCAAGGCTCTCACAAGGTGTGTGTGTGTGAGACAAGACCAAGGCTCTCACAAGGTGTGTGTGTGTGAGACAAGACCAAGGCTCTCACAAGGTGTGTGTGAGACAAGACCAAGGCTCTCACAAGGTGTGTGTGTGTGAGACAAGACCAAGGCTCTCACAAGGTGTGTGTGTGAGACAAGACCAAGGCTCTCACAAGGTGTGTGTGAGACAAGACCAAGGCTCTCACAAGGTGTGTGTGTGTGTGTGTGTGTGTGTGTGTGTGTGAGACAAGACCAAGGCTCTCACAAGTGTGTGTGTGTGTGAGACAAGACCAAGGCTCTCACAAGTGTGTGTGTGTGAGACAAGACCAAGGCTCTCACAAGGTGTGTGTGTGTGAGACAAGACCAAGGCTCTCACAAGGTGTGTGTGTGTGAGACAAGACCAAGGCTCTCACAAGGTGTGTGTGTGTGAGACAAGACCAAGGCTCTCACAAGTGTGTGTGTGTGTGTGTGTGAGACAAGACCAAGGCTCTCACAAGGTGTGTGTGTGTGAGACAAGACCAAGGCTCTCACAAGGTGTGTGTGTGTGAGACAAGACCAAGGCTCTCACAAGGTGTGTGTGTGTGTGAGACAAGACCAAGGCTCTCACAAGGTGTGTGTGTGTGACAAGACCAAGGCTCTCACAAGGTGTGTGTGTGT